>OZ026520.1:36574917-37144282 GCA_964019695.1 Loripinus fragilis | reverse complement strand
GCACCCCTTTTCAAAAGGGGAACTTCTCTTAAAGGAAAGAATTTGCTCCCAAAGGGAGCGAATTCTTTCCTTTAAGAGCAGTTTCTTATGGTATGTACAATCACGTGTACCACATAAGGTGGCTTCTCTTGAATGTTACTATTGATATCACGCACTTGCGTAACTGCATAATGGTACCTACACCAATGTAAGCCAAGTGGTGATGACTTTAATGATATTTTGATCTGTCAGTGCGAAACATCGAGTTTATTGCAAGCATAAAAGTATAAATAGCTTAAAGCTGCATAGTCTGTAACTTCTGATCTTTTAACTTTAAAAATAATGTTTTTATTTTTCATGAAACACAGTAACAATACTCAGATTCAGGTAAACATTTTTCCATTTTCGTAAATGTTAACAAGTTATCACTATCAAAACAACTGCATTTATGATAAAATTCAACGGTCTAGAATTATTGGAGGGACGCAAATAATTACCAACAAGAGAAAAAACCACCTATTGATAAGATAATTCACTTTTCCATGCAGTTTTCAGCTGTACTGAACATTTTCATTGTTGAAAACATAGTTTAATTCTACTTTTACAAATGATTTAAAAAGAAAATAAAATTTTTCGAAAAATGTTCATAGTTACAGAGTATGCAGCTTTAAAGACTCGCAGTGGAAATGTAAATATTTGTCTATGTATACCAATGTACTCTCAAATTACTTCTCCATGAGCAAAGTGACCCAAAACACCATAAATGTGCTTTTTTCAGAAAGTATTTCGGAACGAGGCACTCCACTAAGTCATATCAACAGTAATCTGACTGCTCTTGATAGTGCGGTTCTTTTTTTTTTCATATGGGTTAAAAGCTGGATGAATACAACATCTGAATGTTGAAAGCAGGAAACATGGTTATTTCAAGTAGTTTACTTTCTATATAGATGAGTAGTTGAACTCTAATGCTCAGTTGAGTTTAGCACAAACCTCGTCGGCAAGATCTAGACATATAGGGATTTCTCGAAGATGCCTCTTGTAAAATATGCTACAAACGTAATCTTACAAAAGGCATGTTGATATTGTAGGACATGGTGAGCCTATGGACATCTATTCAGCGTTCTTCTGGAAAAGTATACCTCAGAACGACCCGAACGCAGCTGAACCAACATGGACAACACCCTACTTCGTACGTCACATGAACCCAGACGTTAAACTATTATTACTATTAAGAGACCCTGTCGAAAGGTATATATATATATATATATATATATATATATATATATATATATATATATATATATATATATATATATATATATATATATATATATATATATATATATATATATATATATATATATATATATATATATGTGTGTGTACATTCATGTCAATGCCAAATTTTCCGGAAGATTTCATGATACAATAAATAAATTTGTTGTCCGATATGCCAGATAAAGGCTTGGTGTCACAAACTTTTGTTCTACACTTTTTTTTCTCTTGTGTCCTTTATTGGTGGAAAAATGAATATATCTTTTCTGTTGCAAGCCAATATCTCAACAGAATTTTACACCATTGTTGTGCTGAAAAAAGCTATTATTATTATTATACCCACGCAAATTGGGTTTGTGGAGGGTATACTGTTTTCACGTTGTCGATGCGTGCATATATGTGTACGTTGGTCTAAAACGTTTTGTTCCCATAATATCTTGAAGAATCATTGCTGGAAATTCATCAAACCTTGCAAACATATTCATATCTACAAGACAAATATTTAAATAAAAAAAGTTAGGGCTAGAGGCCATTTCTATTAGAGTTATATCTCTTTGTAATTCTAAATGAGGTTTTATGGTGTTTATGTTCACGTTCAGACTTCATACACAGGCCGATATCAACTCCTACCACAGCTTTTGATGGAGCAGTTTGATATTTTGCCTTCTTTACAATGCAGATACATTTAACATATGCATGCAGGAGTATTGTTTTAAAAATGACAAAATAACAGCTATGAGAACTTAAAAAATCCCATAATTTGGCTTTTGTAAATGTATAGATATTTCCTTCATGTGCCCAGCCAACTCCTACCACATATTTTGCTGAATTAATCCAGAAACCTTATATAAGCGTTGATACATTCATAAAACTTTCAAATGTGATATTTTCTGTTAAGTTTAGCTAACCAAATGTATAATACATAATAGAACTTGATTCGTCCGTTTTGTGATGACAAACATTTCACTGCTGCAGTGCACTTCCGGTTTGAATGTAAAACTTAAAAAAATCAATTTGACGGCACTTTGCTTTTTTTTAATTTCCAAATTAGAACGGTTACGTCTAGTAGTAATGAATAAACGTTGAAAATTTCAATGCCATGTCACAGATAATAAGGCGAACAGAACAGTGCGAACTTCCTATGTAAATTGCATGCATAAACATTGTAGCTGAATTTCTATAATTTAGATGCTGGTAGTGTTTGTCTTCATGCTATTACGTAACAAAAAACGAGGAGTCCGAGTGAAGCAACACATTTGAAGCTTGTTCGTCTTGAATCAGGGCAGCCAGTAACATCTTCAAACAAGCAAAAATACAAATGGATAGCATCTCTGTGGAATATTTAGTATTGTAGTAAAAATGTGACATTTTGAAATGAGGATACCTTTACTCTAGCATCGTCTTTGCAAGAAGTACCAGGCATTTTTTTATGAAATGACCTGCAGAGTCTCGGCAAAACCTTGATTGATTTATAGAAGCATGAATTTTGTATACCCAAGTCTTAATTTCAAAACAAGCGTAAAAAATGTATGGTGACGAATTAGAAATTTTGCTCAGTGTATATTGAATATATGCATGAAGGGGTTCGGTTCAAAACATTTTGACAAAACAAAGCTATGAGAACTTGGACAGTTTTCCTGTATAAGTGTATATGCAATGCTAGTACCTGCATGAGCTGGTCAAATTCTATCACAGCACAATGTAGACATAATAAACATATACATTTTTAACATTAAGGAGTTTGGTGCAAAAATATATATTCTTTTACAAAATGACAGCTTTGAGAACTTAGATATTTGTTTCGATATCAGCTTTGATATATTCAAAGAACTTTCAGGTGTGATACTTTCTTAACAGTTTATCTTACTAAATTATACAATGTACAGTTTATCTTACCAAATGTTGCAGACTGTCACCTTAATGATTATTTGCACAGATTCTTCTAAAACCTAGTTTTCAAAACTAAGGTCTGCTAGTTTCAACCATCACTTGTCAAGACTACGGATTTACTGACCCTTACTGTGCAGGGGCATCTAATAATCATTGCCTATTGACTCTTTTTCCATTTTAAATTTTTTTAAAATGTTTAAATGTCCTGATCGTGACCGTCCTGACGGTAACGTTACAGTCAGGACATATTTTGCTACTCCCAGGACATCTGGAATATAATATCAAATTTATTGAATAATTTGATGACGCGCATTCGTGATTCATTGTTATGTAAGATTAAAACGTTTTATGGTTTGTATACAATAATAACAACATTGCGAATTGAATGAATACTTTATTACAGTAGCGTGCAAACTGTTTCAGGTCATAGTCAAGACTTTTTGCTTGAATTGAAATATAGTTTGTACTGAACATTCAGTCACTTAGATTTCTTTCTTGTGTGAAGGAGTAAGGGGTAAAAGTTTACGACGTTAATGATATTGATACCCTTGTTTAAGTAACTTAATCAGGCAATGACTTGTTGGTATGTAGGATCAATGACGTCACGAAATCCAAATTCAAATAAGGACATCGAATCCAAGATGGCTGCCATTCGACCTGCGCAACCCCCGCGACCTCGGATGACCCTGTGACGCATTTGTTACACCTCGGAGGGTGAGTCAACGCTCTAGACCACGAGAAGGTAGTTTCACGTCCTAGACTATCTACTCCTACCCTCCATCTCCCCTTTTCCCACCCTATACCTCCTCCTGATCGTTCTCATTCACCTCCTCTTTTGCTCATTCTTATCCTCCTCAATTGTCAGCTCTAAAATTATTGCTGAGAATAAATGAGATCGCCCATATTTGCATCAGCTTTCATCTTCCTCCGTACCAGTTACTCGCTGGTGCAATAAACAATGTGTTAAACCCTTAAAGCGCCAAGAAAAAAATGCATCTGAAAATGTCGTCTGCTGTAGTCGTCTGCTGCAAATGATTGTCTAACATTACTGACGTTTAAAGTATAGAAACAAACAGCGTGGACCCAGAACAGACTGCTCCTATAGGAGCAGTCTGATCTGGGTCCACACTGTTTGCCAATAGAGGCTTCTTAAACATTTCAGCAGCCAAAAAACAGACGGCTTTTGTTGCGATTGGCGCATTAAGGGTTAAAACACACATTGTTCGAAACCAGTGGCCTTACCTCCGTACAGTGAGTTGTAGAAACACGCAGTTTTCAAATATGAATTCGTCTTGGATCAGCATAGCGTTGATTAACATTAAAAACTTCTCTTTCTGCAGGTTATTTTCTCATTATCTCTTCGCAAGTATAGGTTCTACAGCACAAGAGTTCCACCGAGACGTTGGATCTTCCATCTTGAAGTGGAAGGAATGTACGAGCAAACACACACAAAGACAGTGTGTGTATAGTCCTGACTTTAAGGAGTCTGTAAAAGTAAGCGTCAAAACACGGTTGGTTCTCCTTTTATTCAGTATTGCAACCCTTTGTATTCTGATGGATGTTTTATGCGTATTAAAGATGTAATTAGTGCCTAATGGTAATGCAACCCATACCATTTGCTTCGCACCTGCCCTGGGGTGCGATCCCAGTGGGTTCTAGTGCACGTGTCACAGGGTGACGATGGTGGTGGTGATGGCACTAACATTGTTATCATCATTTCACTGCATCAAATTAAAATACTATACTAATTACAGCACTATGCTTATGCTCCCCCCCCCACTTCTCTCTCCCCCTTTCGATCTTTCCCTCAAGTAATTTGAACGCTACGTCATATAAATTTGGATATTATTGTATTAGCCACCATGTTTACCGCATGTTGTTACATACTTCGTAACCTGTGTTGATAAAGTTATTTTGATTTTGAGTGGATACAGAAAATATGGGACTGCCCATTATACACTTGTACACGGGTAGAAAATTTCTAAATTATGATGTTTTTTTCTGTCCCTGAATGTTGTTTTAACCTTTACAAACTTACAAACAGTGAAGACCCTGATGAAATGCAGCATTATGCTGCATTTCATTTGGGTTTTCACTGTTTGTCAAAGTACCCGTTTAGGGGTTCCAGTATACAAAGGGTTAATGAGAATAAATGAAAAGTGCAACAGGTCTCGCATCCCTCAGCATCTTGAACCTAGCTTATCCCTTTTCATTCTGGTGGGATATCCCATACATATTGTTATAAGTATGGAATTTGTCCATTTTGCATTGCCAGTCAAAATGTCTATAAAAATGATGAGTACACTATATAGAATATCCTAAGCTTGCTTATTTTGCATTGGTAAGCTAGGGGTCATTTATGCAAACAATTCATCAATGTGTCTTGATCCACATCTGAACTAAGGGTGAGGCTGGGGCCGTGAAACCGGTTTAAGCCATCCAGTAATATATTTTACTGACCGTTTGTTGAACCTCAAAGAATTTCTAGCGATAAGGCGAGCAATCTCCCTAAACGAGACGTTCCTTTTATTTTGTTGAAATAACGACTGGAGAAACTAGGCACATTCAACAGATATATATAGACGGGCCGTCGATGCACCATTGCCCCCGAATTTGTATATTTCAAACGGGATTTCCTTAATGCATGTAATAAATATACTTCTTATTGAATGAGAATTTATTTCGATCATCAACTGTACTTGTTATTCAGTAACATATATGGGAACTAGACCGTTAAACAAGGGTACCAATCGTCCTATCACGCTATGTACAGTTAAACTATTTATACAGTTGATGTACAATAAAAACGACCATCTTGCAAAGTGGTCTATTTTTTGTCAGATATTTGATGTCTTCTTTCGCTTATACAACCCCTTTGCCTCCCTAGACCCAAGACGCCCTTTACATATGTTATATATTTGTATAGAGACATTTAATTGTCCAAAGGGCATCTTGGGTCTAGGGGGGCAAAGCATCTAAAAACAAACTGAAAGACGCCAGTTTCGTCTTTTCAATGACAAACGTCACAATTTTAAGTATATTTCGTACGCATGCGCAGAAGGAATACCGCAAAGTTTCGAAAATGAAGGGCACTTATATCCGTAATATTTTAGCACTTTTACTTTTGGAAAACCTGCAAAGGATTTACTAAAACTCTCGTCTAAACGGCACCCAGTCTTAAGACGTAAAATGAGGGGTGGGAGTAGAAGGCGCAAGTTTTAACGGTTTTGTAAATGATGAATCGCTTTGAAACCTATTTTGATGCTTTCTATGTAAATTTTACTACCGGAACAGACCAATTTTAAAAACATTAGGGCAATTTGAAAATTAAGGTTTTGTAAACATGTTAACTAGGGAAAATATACGCCTTATCGCTAGATCTCCTTTCACATTTCGCAAATTTCACACTGTGGAGAATTGGTACCAATTCTTCACAGCGCGTGAAGAATTGGTACCAATACATCACATATTTCATACTGATATTTCACATTTTGTGAAATTTGCGCACGTAGTGAAATTATATGTAGCATACATGCGCAATCTTCACATTGATAAAAAAACACCCTAAATCTGCTGCATTTTGCAATCGATTCCAATTCTTCACATATATGTCAGGATTTTATAAAGTGGTTCAAACAGATTACACTTTTAAAGGATCATAATGAAATTTTGTTATCAGGATATTTCAGCTAGGAGCTTCAAACTTAATCAGCTTATAGAAAAAAATGAGTAGATTATCTGGTGAAAATTAAAAAAAAATCATTTTATTTTTTTTTAATTATTGCCCTTTGCAAATTAGAAAACTTGGTATCTCAAAAACCGTTACAGCTAGTAGCTTCAAACTTGGTCAGTTTAGAGAGGATAATGAGTAGACTACTTGGTGAAAATAATAAAAAAAAAAAAAATTGAGTTATTGCCTTAAATTTGTACATTTTTGCTTTCAAATGCTCCTTACCAGATCGTCTGACATGTTAAACTTTGCTGTAACAACTTAGAGGGAACATTGGTCTAAAAAGTCTGAAAAACTTAGCCCTTTCCCAGCATCGAAGTTTGGCATTTTGCATACAGAGAGTTGACCCAGAAAACCCGTTCTTTTGAGTCATTGAATATGTTTCGGAATACCAAAATTTCTATTTTGGTTTTCAACTCAAAATAAGTATTGTATACTAATGTAAAAAACATTTTATGTTACACCATCAGAATTTATTATTTTAGTCATTGGAAGTACAATATGCTTAACTTCATGTCAATGGTATATATAATCAAATTCATAACCCGCGCTGGTCATTAAACGTAAAACGGAGACCTATAAAAGAGTGCGAAAACAAACGTCACAAGTGAATACGGCATTAAATCCCAGAGATGTTTAATTCCTATCATTGCAACGGTTATCTAACCCCATAAAAGCAGCATCGCAGAAACAAAACTGGACCTCAGTCGATTTCCGTTTTATTTTAACCAGGCACAAAATCATGTAAATTATCTTGTTATGCACCTGCAAAGTTTGAAGTTGAACGCTCATAGGTTCAGAAGGTGATACAGTTAAATGAAAATACATGTATACATTATTGACATTGGGTCACACAAAAGGTGTACATCAGTGACATATACATCTGCAGAAGGTGTTACGTCAAATGGTAAAGGAGGAGGCGTATTTAAAAGAAAATTTACTACATGTGTATGACCATTGACCTTGAAGTCAACTTTACGTAAAGTCCACCCAGTACCCTCTACATTATGTGACATATGTACCTATTTTGAGGTTGCTACGTCCAACAGCTTAAGAGGAGGTGCATTCGTAAGAAACGTGAAGAAAGCACAGATAGACCACGGATAACTGGCCGAATTTGGTAAATTATTGGTATATGTTTTTTTTTCTTATAGAAAAAGTGGATATAATATGATAAAGCGATTAATTTTCATTGTAAGCAATAGCTAAAGGAAACACGTTGGGTGCAACCGAAGTCAGTGATAAAAAGAATCTTTCACATGTGACTAGATATTACAAATTCTGTCATTGACATCTGTGAAGATTAAGTACCAATTCTTCACACCTGTGATAATTTGGTACCTATTCTTCACATCTGTGAAGAATTGGTACCAGTTCTTCACATCTGTGAGCATTTGGTACTGATTCTTTACATTTGTGAAAGTTGGGTACCAATTCTTCACATCTGAGAAAAAAATCGAACCAGTCCTTCGCAGATGGCACAAATGCGTACCAATTCTTCACAGTTAAAAATGATAAAGATGTGGAGCACAGATGTTAGACCCCAAATTATCGAAATTGACAAAAGGCAAATTCCACATTTTCCAAAAGTGAAGAATTGGTATTCTTCACACGGTGTGAAATTTGCGAATTGTGAAATTTGCAGAACAACACCGTTCCAAGGCGGTACTTCTTTTGTGGATCATTTGTGTTTTTGTGTCTTGCGTTTCTCATGCTTTCGCGTCTGTTCATTGCTGCCTTGTGATCACCTGCTGGGAAAGGGCTGACCTCTTGGCTCTTGTTGATGATGTTTATTGTGTTTTTGTTACTTTCCTATGTGGTATCCTGGATCAGGTGTGGTACTTGATTGTATGGTTTCCTGATCTTTGCCGTGTTTCTTACTTTGTAGGCACCCATATTCAGCAGCTTCTACGATATTCACGTCGAAGAATGGCTCAAAGTATTTCCACGAGAACAGCTATTTATCTTTAGGCATGAAGATTATATAAATGACATAAAAGGGACGCTTGTAAAAGTCTTCAAATTTCTAGATATAGGTGAGTAACATTTGAAATATGGAGAGGGCCATACCCACACCAGATAGGGGGCAATCAAGATTGCCTTAACGTTTATATGATATATTGATTATTCATAATGTTAAATTTGCGTTCGATGACAATCGCTTTAGCAATCAAAAACGTTGTTTTTGAAATGGAAAGCGGATATTATATAAACAGTTTGTTCGTGATTGCTACATTCCTAGTGTAATTTACCACGGCGGAGAATTGCGTGACTTTAGAGGATAAAAAAATGGCAGGTTCTTGTCGATTCATGTAAGACCTCCTTTGCTATTTCCGTTAATACTGACCAGATTGGCATGGATTTGAAGCAGATACTCCGGGAAAATGAAAGCAACATGTCCATCTAAAGCGACTTTCGGACAAAATCTGGTAAAAAAGTTATTGACGAGCAACCGACTCTGATTGTTCGGTTGCTCGTCAATTACTTTTTAAATTGATATTAGTCCGAAAGTCGCATACAATGGGCATATTGCTATCATTATTCTTGGGTATCTGCTTCAAAACCCATGAAAATCTGACCAGTATTACAGCTGCATACTCTGTAACTATGAACATTTTTCGAAATTTTTTATTTTCTTTTTAAATCATTTGTAAAAGTAGAATTAGGCTATGTTTTCACAATAAAAATATTCAGTACAGCTGAAAACTGCATGGAAAAGTGAATTATCTTATCAAATAGGTGTATTTTTCTCTTGTTGGTAATTATTTGCGTCCCTCCAATAATTCTTGACCGTTGAATTTTAACATAAATGCAGTTGTTTGGTTAGTGATAACTTGTTAAGATTTACGAAAATGGTAAAACGTTTACCTGAATTTGAGTATTTTCACTGTGTTCTTGAAAAATAAAAACATTATTTTTAAAATTAGAAGATCAAAAGTTACAGACCTAGCAGCTTTAACCGAAATATCAAAGAAAGTCTTACCAGGATCAATGGGGTTTTTTCAATGGTATCCGCCATCGTTTTTGTGTTTTGAACGCCGTATTTACTCTTGTATGTATTCATTATGACCCATCTCTAATGATCTTAAATATATACTATGCGCATTTATTCTATTTGGCATCTTAATTTGCTAACCTAAGTGAACAATCGAGCACATTTGAGCCGCGACACGTGATTTCCAACACTGTGGTATTTTGACAAGTGTAGACTCAGACGAGCCTGTGCAGCCTTCTATTAAGCTTAGAAACTACAAATGTTGTTCGGTCAGTAGTTTAACAATCATAGAATATTCAAGGGACTAGCAAAGGCTCTGATCAGCCTGCGCGTATGCGCAGGCTGGTCTGAGCCTTTGCTGGTCGCACATACCACATTGTTGGAAATCTTATGTCGCGGCTCATATTTCAATTGTGTTGATGAGAACAGGCGTTTAGATAAATCAGCCATAGCCATTGGGAAAACATAAACTGCAGATTGGGGCAATAAGCAAAATTCAACAAACATAAAAATATCTCTTCATTTTTTTTTATTTTTTTTTATTTTTTTTTTTTTTTAGTTTTAGTGACTATATAATCGCTTGAAACTGTTGCTGGCTGCCCCATACTCTCACGTTGTCATCTGGTCTTAAAACTCTAATGTCTAGTTAGCACAACCGCTGCGTTTGAAAATCCCTTAAAACAGTTGCTAAAATTATTATGCATAGTATAGTTTTTTGGTGAAGTGTAAAATTGACTGATCTTTATATTTCATCATAATGATAAAGCTAGATCGTTGGTCACATCATCGACCAGCAAATTATCAATCCAGCTTGCATATCCGCTCAGGCTCAGTCTTGTCTGAACCTTTACTGTTCGCAAACACAAAGAAAAGAGCCATGACATGGGATTTCCAGCAATGTGGTATGTGCAACCAGCAGAGACTCAGATCAGCCTGCGCATACGCGCAGTCTGATCAGAACCTTTGCTTGTCACTTGAATATTCTATGAGTGCTCAGCTACTGACAGAGCATCATTTGGAGTTTCTAACATTAAAAGGAGGCTGCACAGGCTCGTGTGAGTCTACGCTTGTCAAAATCCCACATTGTTGGAAATCACATGTCACGGCTCAAAAACATATTTCACCAAATGTATATGTTATATTCCGTCAGTATATTTTGGACAGTGCTTATTATATTATAGAGCAATGAAAGCCCGAGCAAGCTCTAACCCCATCCCCTAAATCACAAATGTTAAGCTATTATCATTATGTGAGAACTGATATTTTACAATTATTGACTTCAACAAGGTAGACATAAGGATTTATCTATTCCAAGAAAAATTATATTCACTTATTGCAAGGTAGCAAGGCCGAGACAAATATTTATTACTTTTAAGGGTACATAAATCCTTATGTCTTCCGAAATTGAAGTCAGAAACTGTTTTGTTATATGTTTTTTCTTTCAACTTTGAAACTATACTGACGTCAACTAAAAACGCCTCACTTATTATCACTGATTTCTTAGCGATGACTTATAAAATTGAACAACCACGTGCTGTGTCTTTATGTAGAGGTTGGGCAATGTTAGAAAATGACAGTCACTTTAATTTGATATGCAGGTGACGCGTTATTCCGATGACGTCATACAGGCTCAACGTACACATGACGGCATTGTGCGTCGATCGCTTATGATTTCAATTTGAATGTGCACCCAGTTTGTGCCGTTAATGTTTTGCTAATCAATGAACCAATTTTGGATCATTTTTTCAAACAATTGTGCTTGCGAGTGTTAACTTTATGAAATTATGACGTCATATTGAAGACAAAATGTAAGGTCCGTTTACGAAACTTGCCAACATTCTCGTTTTGTTTCAAGTAATGGAAAAAATGATAAAGGGGTACATTAGGTAATGTACACAGAATATGCCTACATTAAATAACGTTATTTTAGATGAGCTGTAACGCCCAATGGCCAGTCGTTGGTCTACGTTAACGTCACTCAAAACGGCCGTCTGGAACACGTGTCAGAGTGCGTTTTCTCAGCAATCGTCGCTGGTTAAAGACTTAAGACTTTTGCAAAGGATTCGTAACAATCTTTTCACCCACATTGCAGAATCGTGACATTTAAGTTTTACTGAAATGCATGGCGAAAAGGTGGTAGGGGTTAGTTGTTTCGTTCAGCAGCAGCATACAAACATTGTCTGAACATTATAAACGCATTTTTGGTAAAATAAAGACTGTTTTACAATCGTAAAACACGTTTTTCCTGTCAACGGGTTGTGTCTGGAAACAAAGCAAATGTGGCTAAAATCTTGTGTCGCACGAAATGGTGACCCCTGTCTCAAACCGAGGTCGTTTTCTCAGCCTCAAATATTCTTTCAGCAACTCTGTTTTCATGAGATACGCTTGAATGATAAGATGTTATAATGCACTAAAATTCATAACTTTAGTCTGATCGGTCTAAGAGATATTCACGTTTATTTTTAGATGAGGCGTTTTTTCTTGACGTCAGTATATATTTGCATTGCTGAAGTTATGTTCAACCAAAGGACTTTCTCTCAAGTTTTATCAACTTCAACATACCATTTTGCATTTTAGAATATTTATAATTTTTCTGATTGCAGTGTGTAACATTTCATTTTACAGTCTATTTATTCAAAAAGAAAAAATGAACAAACAAAACAAAACTGTTGTTAAAATTCATATAAAAGTTTTTATTTAACCTATAAGGAGATGAAACAGCAAACCATGTCGATTTCATGCAGACCTTGTTTATTTCATACCCACCAAGCTATTTTAGCTCTATAGAAAGTGATATAAGAAAATTGTCAAACGTCAACTTCTGAAAACTAGTTTGAACTAGCTTTCATCCTATATCAACCAGGCCCGTTATGATCAGTTTTCAGACAGAAATGGAGCTTTATGGAGACAAATTGTGCCAATCAGGAGACATGATTTGTTCCACTAATATAGCAAATACAAATTGGTTACTTTGATATATTACATGCAGGATAGGTATCTCCATTTTTATTAACCCTAAAAACGCCAATCGCGACTGTAGCAGTCGACAAATTTTGCGACATCTTGCCTTATTTTTGAAAAAAAAATAAGGCATGATATTACATGAAAATATCATGTCTTCATTTGTTATTTTTGAAAAAGCAGCAAAATTGAAATTGTCGGTGTTGTTTAAGGGTTAAGAAAGTACCTCATATAAGGTTTTACTTTGAATTGATCCCGAGGACAGATTTAGTTGGTTGTATGTTTGTGTAGTTCCAAAACTATAGGCTTTCTCATCTGTAATTCAGTAATAATAAAATGTATTACTTTTGCAGATATTCCAGAAAACTCGACGTTACAATCTATGGAGAACCTACCCAAGTTCTACGCCACAAAGAAGAAACTTACAGCTGGAAAACTACAAAAGAATACCATAGCCTTGCTGGTTCAACTATACAGACCACACATGGAGAAACTAGCAGCGTTGTTGCAGGATGACAGATTTCTCTGGAAAGATGGTTCCTTCTAAACGTGCAATGCTAGACTCAAATTTTCAAAAGTACAATCTTAGTTTCTGCACATGAGCTCTTTGGTGTAATTAGATGCATACTCTCATACCCCGGCATCCAATTTAGGTTACCTTGCACCCCCCCCCCCCAGGACAATTTTTCATGGGTGCCAATTTGTTCATTGGGACCCCCTGGATGGGAAACGAAGGTGTTCTCAAAAAAATTTTGGTTTGGGCTATGTGAAATTGCATGGTTTCTATGCCAACCCATAGCATATTTGAGAAGGGGTGTCTGCCTATAAAATTACTCATATCTCAGCTGTTACTTATCCTAGACTACTAAACTTAATACCAAATTAAAGCTTAGACATATGCCTAATATCCCCTTGTTGCATATGGAAATTATCTAATTTGCATATTCATAAATATTTATGAAAACATTAAAAATGTGTTTCACGAATGGGGGTATACGTACAAGATCAATAATATCTCAGCTGATTTTAGTCGTAGAGTACTAAAATTTGTACTAAAATAAAGCTAAGACATAGGCCTTTCATTTCATGGTCAAATATGCAACGTACCTTATTTGGATAATTTGCATATTCATGAATATTAATAAAAACGCTAAAAAATAAGGGAAAATCATTACAAATATAAATAGGCTGATTTCATCCCAATATTGTCATTGTTGCATGTTTTAATATAATCAATGTTACAATTTGACAGGTCCAATCATCCAGTGGTCCTATATGAATATTATCTCATTTGAATATTCATGAAAATGCCTGAAAACTTAAAAAAATGAGGGAAAATCACGTAAAAACTATAAGCCTAGGGGAGGGGTTAAGGTACGATCTATCCTACACTCCTAGGGCCTTTTAAATTCATGCCAAATTGTTCAGTGGGACAATCAGAATGTGAAATGAAGTTCTCCTCACATGAAATTAGGTATGGGCTACGTAAAAATGCATGGTTTCCATGGCAACCGCTTATATGATTCTCGAGATTGGGGGGTAGGCCTACAAATTCAATCATATCTAGGGTTCTACTTATCCTAGAGCACTAAAATTGGTGTCAAATTAAAGCTTAGACACATGTTTTTCTTCTTGTGGTCAGATTTGTTAATCATCTAATTTGCATATTTATGAATATTAATGAAAACCTACAAAAATGAAGTAAAATCATAAAAAAACAACATAAATGAACATATTTTAGCACAAAAACATCATCAAACCACCATTGTTGCCAGTTTTTATATCCGCAGTGATTCAATTTGATAAGTTCTTTCATCCAGTGGTCCTATATGAAAATTGTCTCATGGTCCTATATGAAAATTATCTCATTTGCATATTCATGAATATTAATGAAATCTTAAAATGATGGAAAAAAGCATGGGTAAACTATAGTATGCAACAGGGGTAATCAGACCTAAATTGAACACATCAGACATTTTATTATGGGCATAAATTTGTCCAATAGGACCACTTAAATGTAAAAAAATATTGTCCTCAAAAATCAATGTTATTTGGGTTTTTGAAATTTCATGGTTTCCATGGCAACCCATTATGCCGACTGTAAAAATTGGAGGTATACATACAAAAAATACTCATATCTTAACAACATCCCATCCTAGATAACTAAACATGGTACCAAACTAATTCCTGGACATAGTAGTTTTATTTGGTAGTTAGATATGCAAATTATCTAATATCCATATTCATGAATATTAATGAAAACTTTAGATATGAGAGATAAATCTCAGAAAAAATAGGGGGTGTATGTATAAAATTACCAATATCTCAGCAGCTATACGTCCGAGTGTATAAAACTTGGTGCCAAATCAATGCTTAGACATAGTACTTTTACCTTAAGTTCAGCTTTGAAAAAATAGTTATCATAGATAATTATGAATTTTAATTAAAACAGAAGAAACAAATGAAACATCGCGGAAAAATCAAGGGGGTGCACTTACAAATCTAATAATATCTCAATTGCTAAGTGCCCTAGAGTACCAAAATTGGTTTTGAACTAATGCTAAGACAATAGTATGTTTAACAAATTATCAAATCTTAAAACAGTCATATTATAATATTCATGAATATTGATGAAACCATGAGCATTTTGAGAATAATATTTGAAAATGAAGGGGATATACCTACAAAATTACTCATATCTCAGCGCTTATGGCTATTACGTAGCAAACAAGGTGCCAACTTATTGCTATGATACAGCCCTTTATCTCAATGGTTATATTTGCCAGTTGTCGCATTTACATATTCATGAAAATTAATATAAACATTAGAATAAAGAGAAAAATCGCCAAAAATGAATGGGGTATACCTACAAAATAACCAATATCTTAGCTGCTAATTGGCCTAGAGTAGCAAACAATATACTTAATTTAAGTCTATGCATAGCAGATTTACCTAGTGGGAAGATATAAGAATTAACTAATTTGTTTAATATCAATATTAATAAAAAACTTTAAAAATACAAGTAAAAAATGTATACAAATTGATAGCAGTGTAGTTACAAAATAACTCATATCTCAGCTGTTATAAATTTTATACTTTTTTCTTTTGCTCAATTTTACTTAGGATTTTGCTGTTTGATATGGTACCAAGCTTGTTACTATTGGGCAATTGGGAGCCAATATATGAATCACTTTGTAGCTATACCCCCTTAATTTTCCTGTATTTTCTCTTAATCTCTCATGTTTTCATCAATATTCATGAGAATTTAAATTTGATGTGTTATGAATTGGATCATTTTGGTAAACATGTTGTGTCTATACATTGACTTAAAATCAGGTTTGGCACTATTGGGCACTTAACTACTGAGATATGAGTAATTTTGGAAGTGCACCCCCTTGATTTTTGTCGCAATTTTTCTTTCATTTCTTCTGTTTACATTAAAAATCACGAATATTCATGATAAATATTTTTCATATTATACCTTATGGTAAAAGTACGATGTCTAAGCATTAAATTGGCACTAGGTTTGATACACTGGAACACATGGTAGGTGAAATATTTGTCATTTTATATGTACATCCCTTAATTTTTCTAAGATTTTTTCTTTTATTACAAAACTTTTCATTAATATTCATGAATATGCAAATGAGATAAATTTCATATAGGACCACTGGATGAAAGAACTTATCAAATTGAATCACTGAGGATATAAAAACTGGCAACAATGGTGGTTTGATGATGTTTTTGTGCTGAAATATGTTCATTTATGTTGTTTTTTATGATTTTACTTCATTTTTGTAGGTTTTCATTAATATTCATAAATATGCAAATTAGATGATTTACAAATCTGACCACAAGAAGAAAGACATGTGTCTAAGCTTTAATTTGACACCAATTTTAGTGCTCTAGGATAAGTAGAACCCTAGATATGATTGAATTTGTAGGCCTACCCCCCAATCTCGAGAATCATATAAGCGGTTGCCATGGAAACCATGCATTTTTACGTAGCCCATACCTAATTTCTTGTGAGGAGAACTTCATTTCACATTCTGATTGTCCCACTGAACAATTTGGCATGAATTTAAAAGGCCCTAGGAGTGCAGGATAGATTGTACCTTAACCCCTCCCCTAGGCTTATAGTTTTTATGTGATTTTCCCTCATTTTTTTAAGTTTTCAGGCATTTTCATGAATATTCAAATGAGATAATATTCATATAGGACCACTGGATGATTGGACCTGTCAAATTGTAACATTGATTATATCAAAACATGCAACAATGACAATATTGGGATGAAATCAGCCTATTTATGTTTGTAATGATTTTCCCTTATTTTTTAGCGTTTTTATTAATATTCATGAATATGCAAATTATGCAAATAAGATACGTTGCATATTTGACCATGGAATGAAAGGCCTATGTCTTAGCTGTATTTTAGTACAAATTTTAGTACTCTACGACTAAAATCAGCTGAGATATTATTGATCTTGTACGTATACCCCCATTCGTGAAACACTTTTTTAATGTTTTCATAAATATTTATGAATATGCAAATTAGATAATTTCCATATGCAACAAGGGGATATTAGGCATATGTCTAAGCTTTAATTTGGTATTAAGTTTAGTAGTCTAGGATAAGTAACAGCTGAGATATGAGTAATTTTATAGGCAGACCCCCCTTCTCAAATTCGCTATGGGTTGGCATAGAAACCATGCAATTTCACATAGCCCAAACCAAAATTTTTTTGAGGACACCTTCGTTTCTCATCCAGGGGGTCCCAATGAACAATTTGGCACCCATGAAAAATTGTCCTGGGGGGGTGCAAGGTAACCTTAATTGTATGCCGGGGTATCACTAATTGGCACATTAATAGGGCAGCATTTCTTATATAAATGCTTAAGAAAACAAATTTGACCTTGCCATAAAGTAGATCAAGGTCAACCTATAGCTAGGATCATCATTTGGGATGTGGACGGTCTCACATCCAAAATGCCACATGTACTTGATAAGGACATATCAAATAGTATATTGCTTTGCACTGGGCTGCAGGATGATACCAAACAAGATACCATATCTAAATTACCATAGGGTTCTTTAACCTGCACAGAGAGTGACTTCCCCTACACAGGGCGCCTCAAATCAACGTCCTGGTCCTTAGGATGGCCATCTGATTAGTGTTCTGCAAATGACACTAACAAAAGTGTGTTCGGACATCAAAACTTTTTCATATCGTGAGCAGGAATCAAAAATAGTGAGTATGATCAGGAAATACCACAATCACAAATCGCAGACAACCCTGTGGCACCGCGATGAAGAGCCGCTCAACCATCAAGAGACAGCAGGAAGACAAATCAAGCAAAGCAACCAGCTCTCTCTTCCCCATCAAGATGAGAGCAATACTGGTATGGACATAAAGTAACGTACAACAAAACATAGAACAATTACAGACTCCCACAATGGGAGTAACAAAAAGTCTGATTTCTAGCATCAGAGGCATGTGCACTAATCACTGAGCTACCACACTATGACCACGTTTATTGATTGATTTATTAATTTTTCAGGATATCTGAGATTTTACCCTGGGATAGAAAATCTGATCTTACCCATGCTATCTTATCAAGGACGTCAAGTAACGTCATTATGTGAAATTGCATCTGAGCGTATTCTGAGACTTTTGGAAGCTTATTTCAAAATAAATAAATAAATAAAAACAGTGGTGAGCAAGAAAAAGAGTCCATTATTCGCGTGAGGGTAGGATAAAAATCCATCTCTTGGGATCACCGTTTATCACTCGACAAAGTAAGTAAGGGTGCAAAGCCTTGTGATGCTAAACGAAGATCCTCGGGACAGATTGTTCTATCCTACCCTCACACTCATGATAGATACTTAAAATACACTGTTCTTAGAGAGTCCTTACTGTTTGTAAATCATGAAACATGCAAAACCAGTTAGGCTGACCAGCCAATGAAATAATGAAGTTCCCCAGATGAATAATATTGTTAAAACATCTAGCGTTATAGAACTCCATTAGGCTGCTATGCAAACCTGTTCGGATCCGATATATTTATTAACCCTAGTGGTAAAAGTGTTTATTTATTAGCTTTACATACCTTTTGGTCCAGATCACGCCCTATATAACATTGAAGCTGATCTGGATCCAAACTGTTTGATGCTCAGCCTCCTGAAAGCTATCTTTAAAAAGAATGTTCATAAAAAATTGGCAGATCATATTAATGAAAAGATTAAAACATGTGTTAATGAACCAAGTATTCTGATCTTTATTTTAATATATATAACAAAATACATAGAGGATCTTACATGAGTGCTCATGTTTTATTGAATTTATTAAACGAGTTGCGAAAAAGAGATAAACTGCGAGCAGTTTATCTCTTTTTCGCAACAAATTTAATAAATTCAATAATACAAGAGCACGAATGTTAGATTCTTTTTATCATATGACAAATACTTTGAAATCTCATTTCTGGCGTAAAACGTTATATTTTTTCATTATGTGCCCAACCATGGACGTCATAACATTTCATGTAAATCTATAAACCACTAGTGGTTTATCAATTTTATTGCATGGAGTTATTTTACTCCCAGACGCGACGTCATATGATAACTTTAATAAAAAACATCTTAAAGCTAAGACACATGAAAATCTAGATATTTTAGCAATATAGAAATAATCCACGATTTGCAAATTGTCAAAACTGTCCTGAGTGAATATTTAAGGTCGAACAGGACTTATCTGCATGTGCCCAAAAAGTTACCATCTTTTTATATGTTAAAAATAGCTCAAAACTCATCTATTTTGACATAAATAACGTTACCTTATGGGCTATTTTAAAACTTATTTAATTTTGAAAATTGAATATGAGTTGTTGTTTTTTTTTTTTTATCTTTTTCTCAAATTTAATAAATTTAAAGTGAGAAATACCCTTTTCCGGGCGAACGCTACATGCTATTGGCTAATAAATGAAAGCAAAACACAGCTAAAGACTATGCATGCATCTCATTTTTTTAAGCTAAAACCTATTGAGTAAAAAACATTAAGGGCAAAAAATGGTTTAAATCTAGATAAAAAAATGACTTACAATGTAACAACAGACACAAAAAACTTATTGTATTAAACGGAATTTGTAGTTAAAAAGCATTTTAGAACATTTCAAGAACAAGCATAGCATAACCAGAGGGATAATGGGAATAACATGGCTTCCAAAACTGGATGGACTATAGAGGTTCTTCAAAAACATTTATGTTGCAATAACTAGATGGCAAATATGATAGTATTATTGTCTGGAACAGTGAGTAGTATTTATGTCTGAAGCAGTGAGTAGTATTATTGTCTGAAACAGTGAGTAGTATTATTGTCTGAAACAGTGAGTAGACTTGACGCACAAATCTGGTTGCTGTTTTTTCGAGCAAAGACAATGTTTTTAAATGGGATAACAGGGTGGCAAAAACTGACAGCATTCAGGCCAACAAGGGCCTCTGGTTTATTCAATGATAATTCTGCAGTTAACGTCTGTTTATTAATTGTGTCATCGGCATGAGCATGGATTACACTTTGGGATTACTTTTTCGGGTTTAATGCCCTGTCACGGCATTTCAGATGTATAAAGGTGGCATATCATGGAATTGTACTTCCAATGTGATCTGCTAGGGCTAGGGAGAATGTGCCTTGCTTAATTGCATTCCTGATCATGGCCATTACCATAGCAATGAGAATCAATCCTGCGGCACCTGGTTGAAACATTTTTAGAAAGGTTTCAGAACAATATCAGAAATGTTGAAATGGTTTGTTCTATAACTGTTATTAAACGAACTTTTTATGGAACAGTTCTAGAACAGTTCTTGATGCTTGCTATCAGACCTGGGGTAATCGTAATCAGTAATTGTAATTATCTGTAATCAAATACAAGTTTCATAGTAATCATATGTAATTGTAATCATGGTTTGGCTCAAATACATGTAATGTACTTGTAATCATTACTGAAAATATTTTAGCTGTAATTATAATTACTTTCAATTATTTTTTAAATACATTTGACTATTTACTGAAAACTATTTGCTCACCACTAGAAATTAACTGATAAGTGATGACTTGGGGTATTATTTTAATTCAAATATTTGAGAAAAGGTACACTGTGGATATATTAATACATAAAAAATATTGCCTAATGTGGACAATAAATTAATAAATGCAAACTTTAAAGATTTAGTTACTTTCAGAATCAACATCGATTTTATTCAGATGTTTGAGATTAACACACATTATTTAATTAAAATATTTTTCTGAAATGCTTCAATATATTTTGTAACATGGTATAAGGTACATTGTCCTGCTAAAATTCACTCTGACACCCCCTTTCATTTGTTGGCATGCTTAGCTGATTTCACAGGTAAATTCTCAAATTTAGACCATAAAAAGAAGACATCTCAAAGGTGTTAAAATCTTTTGCTATAGAATATGACTAGGGCATGTGAAATAGGACTTTTGACCCTCTAAATAGCTACCTGTATATGTGTACAAGGTTGATTAAGATTATGGCACAAAAATACATTTTTTTGTGGAATGGCCAAATTATAATGAGTTAAAAGTGTTTATTATAATCAGATCGCTAAAATTTCTAAATCAATGTTTGTGCAATGGTAGCACCAGTTTTAAGCCATTTTGATTTATGTTCCCTCAAATATGACACTTTTGAAAAACTTATAATGATTAAGAGTAAAATCTGTTAACGATTTAAAAATAGCTGACCGAGAAAGATATTGAAGTACCAGACAATTTCCATTTTACTGTATCTTACTATGTGGCATGCTCATCATCTATAAAGTATGTTATCAGATCTGATGTATGATGAACAAAAAATTGATAACATATTGGTATGAACTGAGCATTATGTACTGAATATCTTTTTAAACTTTTATAAAATGTGAATAAAACTTCTTAGCAGGTTAATTTTCATTTTTAAGAAACAGCAGTTATATATGTATATAACTGCAAAGACCCTACTCTTTATAACTTGAAAAGTGAGTACTATATATAGCATCGTAATTTTATACGAAAATTTCAAAGCAATCAGTAATTATTTCATTAAATTTCTAAAGTAGTTGTAATTGTAATCATTACATTTCTACAGGTCCTGTAATTGCAATGTAATTGTAATCATTGATCAGTGAAAGTAATTGTAATGTATTTGAATACTTTCAATGTATTTGGCCCCAGGTTTGCTTGCTATAGAGAAGTTCTAAAACAAACTATTAGAATATTTCTGAAATTATTGTAACGGTAACCCCATTCTTAATATATACTAGAAAAATTCTGGGATATTAATAGAATGTTATATGGGACATTTTATTTATTTTTTTTTTTTTTTGGGGGGGGGTGTATGGGAAGTGTTCTACAATTGTTCCAGAACAGTCCATGTTTTTAGAAATGTTGTAGAACAAACCACTAGAACATTTCTGGAGTTGTTCTGAAAATGTTCTACTATAATTCATGGACATGTATAGAACGTTATATAGAACAAATTCTGGAGAGGTGTTCTACAATTGTTAACAAAAATGAAACGTTTGTTCTAGAACAGCTCTTACAACCCTTTTAAACATTTCTGGAACTATCCTATAGCCTCCCTAAAATGTTCTAGAATAATTCAGAACCATTTATAGAACGTGATATGGGACATTTTTCTAAGAGATATACTACAATAGTTCCAGACAAATTCTTAAAGTTTGTTCTAGAATTATCCTAGAACAACATTTTAGATTTGTTCTTGAACTGCTTGGAATAGTTCTAAAGGTATCTTCTAGAACTTTTCAAGTTCTAAAACCTTTCTATAATAAATCGTATGACCTTCACTAGAACCATTGTAGAACGAAATATTGTTCTATATATCGTTCTACAACTGTCCAATTAACATTCTAGAACATTTCTAGAACAGTTTCAGAGTAGTTCTATAACACAGTTCTATAAAATTGTAGAACCATTGTGCAGGGGTGCACAAGTATTCAAGAAACATCAATTTGCTTACATATGTAAATCTGAGGTCTGTTCACATGACATACATTGCTCATGGAGTATAATTACTTATAAGTAAATATACTTTTGCATGACCTCCAGAGATGGTGCAAATATACTTTTACTTACCCCAGTTTACTCCAGGAGTATTAATACACACGTAAGTAAATGCGTTCACATGCAACCGTTAGTAAATTTGCTCACGTAAGTATCTTTACTTACGTCAGTAAATGTGTGCATGTGAATGGGGCCTTAGTAAAATACACTTATAAAATGATAACTTTACAGTCTAGGGACAAGATGCCCTGTGTACTTTAAAACAATCAATGCAGTAAAATTAAATATATCAACACTATGTCAGATTTGCTTTCAAAATAAACAGTCTAGATACAATCTGCAAGCTTGTCGTATCTCCATGCATGTTAAAGGTGAGGCCAGTGATTGATTAGCTTTTGATACAAGTAAACTTCATTTAACAGTGAAGGCCCAAATGTAATGCTACATCCAGCGTCTGCACTGTTACCCATTGAAGGGCCAGCAAAACACATCTGAAAATGTCGTCTGCTAAAAATATCGGCTGTATATTTAGTACTAGTTAACATCCCATGTAGATGGAAGATTCAATTGGAACATGAAGGGTCAATAGACTTACCTCATTTTATGTATGTGGCTATTTGTCGCATACTTTGCTGTTTTTATACAGTGGGAAGTTAATAAAATTAAGTTAATTTCTGGAACAGTCTAGTCTGAGTTTTGATAGATAAAAATAGATTCGACAAGAACAATATTATGTTTTGCTGTATGCATGGGGCTATCTTATAACAGAGTAATTTCTAAATTCAGATGCTGAGCCCAGTTAAATAAACAATTAATCTCAGAGTGTTGATAACACAATTACTGGTGAAATTTTTGAACTCGGATCCGAGTTCCTCAAAAGCGCTTGTCTCTAGACTGTTTATATTACTTTAAATAGTATTTGTTAATAATATTTGGCAAGACCCCTTTTAAGAAAAAAATATCACCAATTAGGCGGTGTATAGATGTGTTAAATTCTGATGATCCTTGTGCGATTAGTCTAAACGCAATAAAGCGATGTTCACTAAATTCCTATACGCACAATACTTGTATTGATGCGAGTAAAGCAGGAACTTAGTAAAAGGGCCTTTTCTGTAAGACTGCGTTTTCTACTTAAGACTGGATATAGTGTTTTCATTAAGCATCTGACTACGTACGATTCATATGCCGTACTCTGATAACAATTGTGTCCCTTAAAAAGGTACTATTTTTCTTAGCTTGGATTGCCCAACAAAATGTCAACAGTCATATATAACAATCTCTCCCTTATTTCGACAAAATCGTCAAAGAACCATTACTGGCATGTTACTATCCCCTGTGTTTGTTCATTATGGATACGTTATAATTATGAATTTGCTTAAGAAAATGGGTGCAAAATGTTTACCCTTCCTATGAAGATATTTGGTTGAACATGTGCGGATCCAGAATATTTTATCAGAGGGGGTCCAACTTAGAAAACGTTTTATTTTATTTTTTATTTATTTATTTATTTATTTATTTTTTAGTTGATGAGAAAAGGAAGAATCTTGATACCACTATAAGCGTGCCATCATCGGCCCGCCATCGAAACGCCATTTAAAGGGCGTTTCGCTGGCGGGCCGATGATGGCCCAGCATTGAATGGTGGCTTGGTAGCTTTGTGATTTTTCAGGGGATCCGGACCAGCATTGCAAAGAAACCCTATCTTTTTGTGATTCTTCAAGGGGGGGGGGGGTCTAGACCCCTGTCCCCCCTCTGAATCCGCACATGTTGAATTAATAATTCAATATACCTGAGTCTTGGAATATAACACGAATCAAAGGTCATACAGCGCATTTTGGACAGGACATTTGGGATGTTAATTTGTGATAAAGGTAAAACGCGAAACATGACCTAAACAGTGCTCATATCTGACACTTTAATACCCCTGTAAATTAAAAAATGCAAAAAGTAGTTTCATTTGCCATATCGGTATCAATATCAACCTCAGCTCTATTCTGTTCATAATGGATATGTATTTGTACAAATGATAATGTTCCCATATATTCAATGGCCGAAATATTGGATTCATATGTGTCTTACATTGTTCAAATGACTTTATAAGAGAATGTTTAATAGATTAAACATTTCCTCTTAAATTTTGCCCAACCCTCACACTCAGAGAAAACATAGAAGCGACGACAAAAGAAAACTGATGGCTTAAAAGACTCTAGCGACCCTGGTGTCGATATATACATGTACGTTGCTTGGCGCATTGGCAAACAGCGAAGACTCGGTGACCCTTTTCAAGTGCTAGTTTGTTGCTTGTATAAACAAAGTATGTATGTTTGTTTGATTGTTTTGTTTGATTTGACTCTTTACGTCCTATCAACAATCTTTCCGTTATATAGGGACGGGTCTTCCTGGGTTGAACCAGTAATAAGCTAGGATAAATGTGTCTTGCTCAAGGACCACAACACAGTGACGCCGGTGAGGCTCGAACCCGCGGCCCTTCGGTCTCGAGTCAAGCACCACTGAGCCACTGCGCATCCAAAGTATGTATGTAGATATAGACTTATCAGCTACTTCTCTATTAACTGCATTGTTGCACGTTGCCTGATAAGTGTTGGCTATCTCACGGCATGTGCCTTTATCAGGTCATGATGACGTTGCACTTTTTGAATGACGTCGCTAATGACATTGACTCAACACACAAATCGAAAATTACGCCATAATCGCTAGTTTGAGAAGTGAAACAATGGGTAAAATGATAAATAGAATACCAAGTTCGCGTCTTTTGATATCAAGTTTACCAGGCTCGGCTTTGAGAACACTTGTTGAGTCGCTCGGCAAGCCTCGCGATGTCAACAAGTGCTCTCAAAGCCTTGCCTGGTAAACTTGATATCAAAAGACGCTCACCTAGTATTCTCTATTTATTACACCAAAATTTAGCTTTCAAGCCTCACTGGATGTGTCAGCATATGCGTTTATTAAAAAAAAAAACACAATATGAAGCAAGAGCGATATGTACCTAAGTCTCGTACTGTTAGGCTTTTTTAAGCTGCTTAAACCTATTACTACAATGATTTGTAAGGAAAATAATTTTCTTAAATTAAGTAAGGAAGTGAAATTCAGGAATGGATACAATCAAGTACCACACCTGACCCAGGACACCACATGCAAAAGTGACAAAACACATTAAAGCACCATATACAAATAAGCCAAGAGATCAGCCATTTCCCATGCAGCAGGTGACGACCACAAAGTAAGAAAGGTGGCAAAAATCAGAAATAAATACAATCAAGTACCACAAGTGACCCAGGAAAACACACGTGAAAGTGTAAATAATAAACAAACATCACAAATAAGAGCCAAGAGGTCAGGCCTTTCCCTGCAGGTTACCACAAGGCAGCAATGAATAGACACTAACGCATGAGAAACACAAGACATAAATAACACAAGTGATCCACAAAAGAAGCATCGCCTTGGAACGGTCAGTAAAAATATTTTACTTGAGGGCTTAAACCTGTTTCACGGCCCCAACCTCATCCTTAGTTCAGATGTGGATTAAAACACAGAGATGTTTTGTTTCCATTAAAGACCGCTAACTTATCCATGCATCGTCTCGTAGAACATATAAATCAAGATATAAAAAAAAGATAAAGCAGCCATACATAAAACTGAATACAAGAGCAAAAGAAATCCAACAGGTAAATCCAAGTTAGCCTGACAACAGCCAAAGTATCAGGTCCCTACCATCTCGACAAGTGTGAACTGTCATAGAGTCTGAAGTCCTACATATACCCACCGGCGTGCAATTAATGAGGAAAGAAAAGATGTCAACAGTGATTGGGTTGACCCTCAAGCATACAGTCTGTTGCAATACATTTATGTTATAGCCAATCGTTTTATTATGAGAAATTATTTCAGTAAACTGCGCTGAAATATTATTAGAGCCAACAATCTTCTTCATTTTATACACCAAGTCACCACAGAATTCAGGTTCCGAAAGTCCTTGGCACGCGAGAGATTTAAGTCCGACTTGGAATTTGAATATCAAATCATAGTATCGCCAATAAAATTTAGAAAAGGCTTTATGAAATTAATGATACCGATAGCCTTGTTGAAGAAGTTTCTGAGTTAACAATTTATTGTGAGTGTTGAAGTCAGTAACATGGCTAGATGCTCTATCAAATCGAATGAGTTGAGAGATATAGTTTCCATAGAAACATAACCATCTTAAAATGAGAAATTGGCAACTTCAGATTCAGAATCGTAACGTTTATCATAAATTTTGGTAGAAACAATATCATTTGAACTGGACAAATGCAAGTATAAAACACAGCTTCTGTATCAGAAATATTAGCTTTATTAAGTTGGAGCTCTGAAGGGTATATTAGACTTAAAAAATTGTCAAAATAAACATTATTTTTAAAATATCACCCAAAAGCGTCTGTAATATCAGCCTGCTTATCACCAGAAAGAGACATCCTAAAGTCCCTCTCATAACAAAACACAAATAAATTGGCAACCAGGGGAGCAGAATTAGTGCCAATAGGAACCTCAACTAATTGTCTATACATCGAATTAAAAATATTGTCCAACAAAAAGGTCAGCGCATCACATACATTTTGACAAAATCATGCATGATATTTTTTCAGCTTTCCCGAAGTAAAAATGCGTTTCTGTCGTAACATGCAAGGTAACGAGAGCCTTCTCTATTGAAGCTTCTTTCAATAAGATCAATAAGTTTATCTTTAATCAAATTATGAGGTAAAGTAGTGTAAAAAGTAGAAAAATCATATGCAGACAAACTGGTCGCATTGAAATCCCTAGCTTTAGGTTTATCTAATACTTCACCTGAATTTTTAATAGACAAAAAATAGATTCTTACCAGATCTTTCATATACCTTTTCATAGTACTTAATAACATGGTATTTTAACAGCCATAAGGCATGAGGTTAACATCTGTCGTACAAGAACTAGAATTAGCAATAAATCTTGCTTTATAGGGTTTTTATGGCGTTTAGGTAGCCAGTACAACGTAGAACTGTGTCTTTGTTTTTTAAGCTTTGACACCAAAATCCAGGGCTGTATGACAACAATGCCCATCGACAGCCACCCTCTCACTCAAATAAGCCTGCAGTTTATATGCATCCGTGTCGCGTTTATGAGTATCAATATAATACACTCGTCAAACAACTACTACATTGTTAGCCACTTTATCTGCTGGAACCAAAACATAGATCATATGAAAATTCTGGATACCTGCTTTAAGATGACGAACAGAAAATTAAGGTTTAGGGAAAATATGTGTATTGCTAGAGTAAAATTAAATACGAGTGTCAATGATTTTTAAAAATGTTAATCAGGTTCAACATTTTTACACCAATGATATACTGAAGTCATTGAATGAAGCAGCGATCTCTCTACGACACTTAGGGAAATCAATATTTGAGCGAAATCTATATATAGGACCTTTAGAAATAATAATAGCGTCAGTTATGACACTTAGATTACCTGCAATCACTTGCCCTGCAGGGGGATATAAAAAAATTAGAATTTTGACAATTTCAGGAGTCTATTGGAATCGATATTCATATCAGTTACAATTTTATTAAATTTAAATATAGCAGACCAAATTGGTGTGTTATATTTTAGCAAATGATTGGAGTTTCTTAATTATTAAAGTAACTTGAAATAGATGAAATCACAGATTTATCCTTAACGATACTTTGCAAATCAATAAACTCAATACCTTTTTAATGGATGAAATTATAATAAGATGCCGTTTATGGTTGACCTCAGAATCGATCTAAGGACTAATGATACCTTGTCAGAAGTGTTGCTTTATATAAATTGATAGCTCTATCGTAAAGTTTATAAGCCTCTAACTTTAAATTACGTAAAACTGAGAAAGGTAAGAAACTTAAGAAAAGAAAGTAAGCCATGCAGAGACCATGATTGTTTAAAGCTATGGAGATCCTTAAAACAAAGCATTTGTGCGTTTTTCTGTACAAATGTTGCGCTAAATAATGCGATTTTTCGCTCAGCATGAGACCTACTTTTACATGTTTTGCATTCCAAAAGAGAAAAATATCAAAATTGGGAATTTTAGAAATATTACCTTCATGGTATATATTATCATTTAAACCTAAAGGAAAAGGTGATTGCACAAGTTGAATTCATTTTAGTTCAGTTTCATGTCTCTTTATATGTTTTAATCTAGATGATTAGTTTGGATCACATATATTTTTTTCAGCTGGTTGAATTAAAACTTTACTAAGTAAATGACACAAGGCTGCAAAAGACAGACAAAACATGGCAAACAGGAAACATAGTTAACACAAATGATCCACAAAATGAAATGGTCAGTAAAAATGCCTAAGTTTTGGTTCCATTTCTATTGCATTGCTATATACGTTTAGCCTGATTATGTCATATAGTGTTTTGACGTGATTATCTGGAATTCTTTTGCAATACTTTTATGCTAATCTGTTAAATTAGGGTCAAGCATACGTGAAACTGATATAGGACAATTTAACCCGTTTAGCACTACAGATCTAAACAATGTCTCTGCAAATAAAGTCGATTCGATGAGCTGGCATCATCTCATCTGGATCAACACTGTTTGCTTACTCATTGCGTTTTTCTGAACTCAAGTTTTTGGTAGCAAGAAATATTGGAATACATATGGTAAACAATACAATAAAGACATAGTAAACCAATTTCCAGCAGCACAGTTTAAGCTTGCTAAAATGCTTCAATCACCTGTAGTGTAGTTTAATTGGGTCCCTAAGCTCTATAAGCTGGACTCTGATATACTGTCAAAAAATAAACTCTCTTATAAGCCCAAAAGCCAGGTGGGTATATATGGTATGCAGGCTCTCAGCTGTTATATAACAACAAGGAAGTTATTCACACTGTCAATGAATTACCGTAGACATGGCAATTTGGGTATCTTTAATTACAGATTTTGGTGTGTCTATATACCTTTGATAGCAGTTTGATGACCATCTGCCTAATTTCTGTATGACGTGATCTTCAATGCGATGAAGGGCACAAACAGTACTTGAACCTCGCCTGAGCGAATGCCCAGCATATTTAGAGCTATCTAAACCAATACTATTTAACAAAATTTTTAGATGACCCACAAAAAAAGCCCTTGTCAATGGATTACACAGGCTAGTAACAAAAAATGGATCTGTATGGCTGATTAGATGTGGGAAGCTGTTATTCCTTAAGCAAATGTATTTGATCATTGCTTGATAGGCACACAAAGATGAACCTGTTTGAAAAATCAGTATTGTGATACCTTTACGAAATGGGTCTGTCTTAGACTGTTTCAAATGGAGAGTCAAATGGTCATCAAATATTCTGACGTCATCAAACGTCAAATTTACATCATGTTGAAAAGTTTTAGAGACAGTAAATTCCCCACATCGTAAAAATCCAAAATAGGCTAACAAAAGTACAGCTTTCATTCAAGTATTGGTGAAATTATCAAAATACCCACCATCTAAGCACTGACATAGTTTAAAAAGTATATCAGCTGTAATGGGCAATTTAGGACTCTGATGTGAACCCTGGATTCTTTTAATACCCAAAAGGGCTGCATGTAGACGCTGTAAAGGGATGTTGTCAAAAGGGGATGTCACCCCTTGAATCATGTAACCATATCTTATGCCACATAAATACAGTTTGATAGTAGTAAATTTCAGTTTGAGACAGTCAAAACAGTATGCTACAAAATCTACTAAAACTTTCTCACTTGTAACTGGTAATTTAGAAACGTCAAAAGCTAGTCCTTGCAACAGTAAAAACTGTATAAATGTTTTAAGTCCAGTATCATAAGCCTTTTTCGTAGACTTACTAACAGAGTTGACAAGAAGAGTGTTCACTGTACTTTGTAGTTCCACAGCACTTTGTCTGGGCTGGGGCAAGGAGTCGGTTGTGGGTCTGCATCTGGCCGTAGTTCCTTGAACTTCCCGATCTGAAATCGCGAAAGGAGGTCAGATTCAACTTTCTTCTTACTTTCTATGTAGGTCGAGGAAAAATAGAAGTTATTAGTGAGAGCTAACCATGTGAGGGTCCTCATTAATTTCATAATATGAGGACAGCGTGATCTACCTTTCTTTAAAATAGAATTTACTGCTTGGTTATCACATACAAACATAATTTTCTTTTTCTGCCACTCTCTTCCAAAAATATAAGCTGCCACAACAATGGGATACAATTCCATAAAGGCCATAGATGCTAAATTGTTGGGAATAGAGGGCATTTTCTCTGGCCATTTCTCACTAATCCAATGTGTTTTATAAACTACTGAAAACCCTGCTGTTGAAGCTGCATCCGTATGTAATTGTATATCATATGAGGAAGTAAAATCACTCTCATAGAAAAGAGATATTCCATTCCAATTGGAAAGGAATTCCACCCACATGAAAAGATCCTTGCACTCAGAGTTTAAATGAACATAATAATGCAATTCAGAGACAGAAGATGCTAATGCCAGAAGATAGGAAACAAAAGCTCTGCCAGCTAATATGACACGAGAGGCAAAGTTCATGTGTCCTAGCAACTGCAGCAATTCTCTTTTTGTACAGGACCTTTTGGATAGGAGTTCCTTAATAAAATTCATAATCCGTACAACCTTTACTGTTGGCAGTCTGCACTGCATATTGTCAGAATCAAGAATAACACCTAAGTACTCCAGACATGTACATGGACCTTCAAGTTTGTTCTCACTCAAAGGTACTTTTAAAATGTTGAAAATAAACATCATAGTTGAAAAAGTACTTTCACCATCAGAACTGGGTAAATCAATTGTCAAAAAATCATCCAGCAGATGTAATATACAATGGATGTTGTAGTTATTCGATGCAATCCAACAAATAGCCTGAGCTAAATTATCAAAAATTCTAGGGGATGATCGACATCCAAATGCGAGCCTAGTCAAAACATAATACATCCTGTTCCAACGGACAAGAAATAGGTGCCACTGATCCTTTTTCAAGGGACAGTGCTTGAAAGCGTCCTTAATATCAAATTTACAGAGTACTGCCCCTTTACCAAATTCACAAATTTTACTAATGGCATCATCAATTCTAACGTAGCTCAGGGTACATAGATCCTTGTCAATAAGATTGTTTATACTAGAATGACTCTTAGAATTATGTGGTGATGATAAGTCTACTATTAAACGCTTTTTCCCTGAATACTTTCCAATGGCTATCCCAATAGGGCTTACTCTATAGTTATCAAATGGTGGCTCTGAAAATGGCCCATAAGCATAGCCTTTATCACACTCTGCATCTAAAAGTTCCTGTACAATGTCAGCATTCTCACAAGCACTAAGTAAATCTTTACACTCTTTGGTTTTTAAGTTTGTGTCAGAAACAAATGTATCAAATCCGTGCTCTAGTCCCGAACATAAGTAATCCACAAACTTTGCGTCAGGATGAAACATTAACTCCCTACGAAGCCTAGAAAAATCTATTTGAGTTGACGGAAACTTGTCATCTAGTCAGTTTTTCTTGGATTGTTGCATTTTCTGGGGCCCTGATTTACTCAAGGATGGGATCTGATGAATAATACATTGTCTTTGACCATGAGAAATGGAATTACACCTTTTACATGCATGTACATACATACAGTTGGATCTCACACAGCCTGGACCATTGAAGTAATGGCAGAGGGCAGGTTTTCTTTGCATAGCTTTATTATTGTCAGCAGTAGTGAAATAAGTGTTGGGGTTCTGGTACTTGTTTACACCAAATTGAGAAACATTCTGAGGGCAGTATGGTGTAGTATGAGACACTTCCTTGCAGATGTTACAGGTGATGCACTGGGTGCCTCCAAGTATCATTAGCAAAAGGTCCTTGTCTTTCTCCGCCCAATTCACCTTAATACCTTGCTCGAGAGCCATAGCACATTTCTGGGAGAAAATTTTGTGGTATTCATAGAATTTTCTGCCATAAACACGTGATATATCAATAACATATGATTCATATGCATCTAATTCTGCTTTCCTCCAAGGGTGACTAATGCAATGAATTCGCTTATACTTTCCAAAAGCAACTATAAACTCCTCAATGCTCAAAGATCTATTAAGTCTTGCATCCCGGTAGCGATCTTTATTCTCTTTCATTTGTTCATACTCTGGTATTAACAGAAGCACCATATTAACATATTTCCCACTTACTATTTTCTCTTTAAGGGATTCAGACACAAAGTCAGTATGTTTAATTTGTTCAGGATGTAAGCCAAACGAATTATTGTTATCAACAGAAAAACATTGATTGTCATTACCTGTTGATCTGTTTGCTGAGAATTGGTCCAGAGTTTTTCGACATTGTTCATTCTTCCCACCATCTTTTTCAAAAACTTGCTGCATCATGGATGTCATGGTGCTCATCATGTTCACCATTACATTTGTTGCCACAGAATTCTGTGATGTGGGTACACCCCCTGTGTGACTGACTTGAGTCTGAAGCTCGTTTGATGGGATTGGAATATTTGGCACACTTGTCTCTGTTGGTGAAGAATCTGGAACTGGAGTTGCAACGGGCTGTATAGATGTTGTCCTATGTGGACTCACTTTGGAGGTGGACTCAGTAGACATTGCAACCATACTGTCCCCATGAAATATTTGGTTTGGATCACTTCGGTTGCTTAAATTGGCTACATACAAGCTTTTGAGCTCAGCCTTGGTGTAACTTGCTGGAGCTATAATGTTCCATTCAGCCAACTTGGCACGAAACTGTTCGCTATACCAGTTATTGATGTTACCCATATCATAGGGGTGAGACCTAGATGTAGACCTAGTCCTTCTTTTGCCTCTGTTAGAAGACATTGTTGATGAATTAACAATTTAACACACAGAGTAAAATTCTTGTAATCACACTAAGATGTTCAAAACTCCAAATGACAACACAGTTTAGTCAAAGTTTCCCAAACTTTTTGATTTTAATAACTCTCAAATTATAATATCATATATATGAACTGATATAAATCCAAGAAGTATAATAGAACTCATAGTCTCTCAAATGTAAACAATAATAACATAATTGATAATAATCCATCAAAGTCCAAAAGAAATCATTTGTCTCTCAAATGAATACAATAATAGCATAATCAATATCCTTTTAAAACTGAAACTGAATCTGCATGTCATATGTATTTTAAAAGCAGACCATTCTTACTAGATTAGAAGACATGCAGAAATGATTTCTTTTCCCATAAACAGCAATTAATGTGAAAACATTAATTTTCATTTTATTTTAAGTATGCAACTGATTATTTTAGATGCAAATATATCAGTATAAAAGATTTAAACCACAAAACTGTACTGTGATCTATCTTAATTAAAAGATTAACAAACGTTTCACCCAGAATACAGAAACAGCAAAATATTTGGTAAGATACGTTACAGTGTTTTTGAGTGCACTTCAGTCTTTTATAAAGCTTTACCCTAACCCTTGCCCGCACAACACTGCCGAATGTTTACTTAAGGGAAAATAATATAGCATTCGTGGAATACTAGTTAAACCTGGCTAAAATGGACTGTAACATTTTATTAGAATAAAAATAAGATACATGACGCTCGATTAGAAGGCTGCATCTCTATGCTGATAAATCAAGTGTACCCCTGTATGCACATGTGCTATGTTATTAATATTGTCAACGGAAGCACTGGGCACTATTTCTTACTCATAGCTTAAGGTTATGAAGTGGGACAATTTGGAACTTTTGAATTTTACAATATCACAGATCTTTGAGAAATAAAGGTACAATATCGTTGAAAATATTATATTGTACAATATGAGGCATTTGAAACTATTTGGATTATGAAATGTCAAAAACCAATTAGCCAAACAAATGACATTTGGGTCAATTTGACAAAAGAAAACATTGCCTACAACAGATCCTTTCAGCGTTTTATGAAAAGTCACGTATCTTATTTAAAACAAAAAGGAAATACTTTGTGATAGCAAGAATTAATCAGTCATTTTTTGTTATAAAATTGAATTAAAAGCACATGTGAATATTTTATTTCAAGAAATAGTATACTGGGCTCTTTGAGGTCAGATTATTTTGCATAACGTATCTTATGTTTTTGTAACGTATATTATGAAATCAGTGTTTCCTGTCATCTGAAGACAGGCTTTTCAAATGTACGAGGGGCATTTGAAAAGTTCTTAGCATGGTCTATTATCTCAGTAACCAATTTACAAACCCTATCATGTTTGGTATCATTTTAAAGAGCTATCTTTCTTCTTTGTTATAGCACAAATTTCATGAGGATGTTATGATGCAAACACGAGATATATTATTGTGAATACATGTACTGTTTGTATACTAGAAAACGCAAACATTCAGTGAAAAATATAACTTTTTACCTTTGAAAAAGTGTGCAGAATATTTAAAATAGTTCATGAAATTATATAATTTTGTAACTTTTGGTAGGCCACAATCTGGTACAATTATTATACAATTGATGACCGAGTAGGATGTTTCTAATATATAAATACCGGAACAACAATATCAGAAACGTTTAGAAAGTAAAACAATGCGCCCATATTTACGTCTAAAAATATCATGTCACAATGCACATTTTTAGGAAATATATAAACGACAGTATTTTAAAAATGCCGTTTGTTGGTATTTTTGTCAAGCACACTTTATACTCTTTGTATTGAAACCAAAAAAAATTTTGAAAACCAGAACAAAGGGAAGATAACTCTTAAAACCGTCCCATGGGCAGAATGAGTTTTGATATGAGTTGACCGTCTGGTTCATTTCAATTGAAAACAGTGGCAAACAAAAAGTAAAAACAACTTGAGAGTTGAAATCAATCAATTTTGTGATGGTTAACACAATACCGTGAGAAGTGCTTATGCCATCAACAAAATATGCGGGATTGAGTTACCCCACCCACTTCTTGAAAAGTAGGGGTAGTGTTATTAGAAATAATTTTCTTGAATATAGAACTAATGAAGCCACACATTTTAAGCGACGAAATAATTGTTATGCATTGTTGGCTATAAATAAAGCAAATCATATACTCAATAGGCTTTTTAAGGCTCCTGTAGTGACACAATTTATGGTAAAATTATAAAGAAAAATCGAAAAAAGTCCCATTTTTGAAAGTTTACCATTTCTCTATTAGTCAACATTTTCCCAATGTAAAGGTGGTAGTCGTGCAAGCAGTGATCGCATAATACATTTTGATAAAAATAAGTTGGCACCAAATCGTTAAATTGTCAAATCATGAGCACAAATAAGGTCACCAATTTTCCTTCGCTTTTTTCCAAGTATTTTTCTTAAAATTTCCGCCAGTATATAAACCCCTACTCATTTTGAGCATGCGCTGCACGTGCACGCCAAGTCTTTTTTCGACAAAAATTAAACCATCAAGTAGCCGTTGAATTCTAGTTTTCAAAAATATGTTATTTGATAGAATTTTATCAACGCACTGTGGAGTTATGATGCCATGCTAAGAACTTTCCAAATGACCCTCGTAATTGCAAATGTAACTCAACGTCTGAATAGATAATGTCGTTAATTTGCGACTCATGGTGAAGTTCTGTGTAGCATAATCAATCATGTTGCAACTGGAAAGCGTCTGCGCCAGTTTATGGTATCAAAATCTGATATTGAAATGATCAAAGCGACATTTGAGCTGAAAGCATAAGATACGTTACAATCCCTTTGTAGACACTAGAAAGGAATTACCTTTGGAATGATAGGTTTAATTGTTTGAATTTGGATAGTTTAATGACTGATTATGAATTAGTTTGTGTTTGTTCTGATTCACAAGCATAACTGATAATATTTTACATCATTTTCTATAAATACCGCTTTAACTCTGCAATTATGCACCCTATCTGTATTGTGTGCTCTGCTGGTTTTGAATTGATCATTTTAATATATATATATAGGATAAACATTTCTCACTAGTTATTGTACTAGACTCACTACTAGTCAATTTAATCAAACAGGATGATTCAGGGTATGTCACAAAGTGGATGAACATTGTATAAACAGATGAGACTCTATATGTGTAAGATACGTTAAAAATAGTCTGTTTTTCAAAATGCTTATTATGGTTATATAGAATACATAGTGTGTGCGACACCAAATTGATATAATCACATATTATTTCAACTTAGAAATTATACGAAAATGGCATGTGTTAAAAGGGATATTTGATTTTATCGATTAAAATAGAGATAATGTTAATAAAAAATAATTTCTTTCAATTCGACCTTGAATCTTCTTGCGCATTAACACATGATGAAGACCACTATTGTTAAACATGTATTATATAGCTATGCATTATTCCTAAGGGTATTTAAAACACATAGTTTGCATTCTCTAATATTTAACTACATTGGGTATTTGATCCTTATATATATTGTAACGTATCTTACGTTGTGTAAATAGCACACCTGTTTAGGTCAATAATTTTCTTTCAAAAAAGCTTTATTTGGGTACACTGAAGTTTGTTTCAGTATATTAAAACGTTATTCTAACAGATACAAACGTCATATAAAAAATCTAAAGTATTCGATTTTCAACTTTTCTGATTTCACAATTGGCCAATTTAACGTAGAATGAATGTGCAATGCAAAAGTATTGCAGAGCATTTTGCAATACTTTTAACCTTCATTAATTACCATTTGTCTTTGAGACCCATCTTGGAGTATTCTGCAATAATTTTGACCTTCATTAAATACCATTTGTCTTTGAGACCTTTGTTTTGTCTATTTTGAGTGGCCGTTTTAGACCATTTTTACTGTAGTTTCATTTAAAACTAATGATAATTTGGGCAAGGCATTGGCAAGGTAATTGATGTCATAAATTTTGTAAAGCATTTTTCTAAATTCTACCACAGACACTCGTTGTTAATGGTTTAACTTGATATTAGTTTTAAAACTTCTAAAAAGGGCCTATTATCAGTCAGGGGCATAACCTGTATAAGTTACAATATATATCACTTGAAGAAGTTAAAATTGTGTCTTTTCAACAATGATTTCAAAGTGAGGCCATCGAAAGTAACTTATTTAGGTTATATCTGAAATTATTTACGCCAAGGTCAAATTTTAGGACGTCAAAAATATAACTTATTTAAGTTAAAAAGTAGCTTATTTTCTGATCTTCAATGACCTTGCATACAAATTTCTAGACGATGCGTACACAAATTTATTGCATAATCGTAAAGTTATGTAATAGGTTTTTCAGATAAAATTACCCACATGGCCGTGAAAATAGCAGTAACTCCGAAATATGAAGATGAAAAAAAAAACAGATGCACTCAAACAGGTTACTTTTGTATTTGTTGCGAAAAAAGTTAACTGCTTTAAGTGATATATTTTTTAACTTTTGGAAGTTATGCACCTGGCTGATTATAGCCAGTATTTTATGGTCATTAAGTTTACCAATTTCAAAGGATTATATCAAACGCTGTAAAAATGAGGGTTATAACATGAAAATCAGGCAGCAGTCTGCATGCCTGGTTGTTAGCCAAAATCAAGGTTTATAGCTATAGTTGTCTGTTGTTGTTGTGTTTGTTTGTTGTTGTGTTTTTTGGGCATTCATTGACGTCAGATGCATATTTTTGTCGGTGGCTCAGGTGTCTGATGCTTGTCTTTGGCTGGGCACACCGTGGCTCAACTTGATGTATATTTTAGCTCTCTGAATCACGAGCCATTGTTTTTGATTCATCTTAGTGCTTTTCTTTAAGAATAAGTGATGATGCGTTGCATAAGTAAGTAAGCCTCCATGCGAGCTAAACATTCTTTGCAGTCTAATAATAGCAGAATCTACGGTGAAGATTGTCCCCCAGTTGCTTTGGCTGTCATCCATTCTCAGGTGTTGACTCTGTTCTTGTCGACTTAGTGTTTATTGCTGCTGCCATCGTTTGTGGGTTTTTATTTGAGCCGTGACATGAGATTTCCAACAATGTCGTATGTGCGACCAGCAAAGCCTCAGATCAGCCTGCCCATACGGGCAGTCTGAACAGAGCTTTTGCTTGTCGCTTGAATATTCTATAAGTGTTAGGCTACCAATTGACCACCATTTGATGTTTCTAAGCTTAACAGGAGGCTGCACAGGCTCGTCTGATAGTCTATTTGACACTCCTATATGTCTTATACACTAACCTAGAAATGTCGAGTACAATGAAGTTTTATTGTTTCTTTGCACTTTAGAGATATTCTAGAACTAATCTAGCTTGGTTGCCAGAATGGCAACTTTGGGCAACTCCGGAAATTTGCATAAATCCAAGATGGCCACCAGACGGCACCTTAGAAAACTAACTTTTTGAATAATTGTCACAAAATGTTGTACAGTATGTCATTTTAGAGGTTTTCTGGTATGAGGAATCCATTTCTGCAAGTAGTTTTGCATTTGAGGCCCCCAAATAACCATATCCAAGATGGCCACCAGATGCCATCTTGGAAGACCTAACTCTTCAAAATAATTGTCACTGAATGTTGTACTATATGTCATTTAGAGGGATTCTGGTATGAGGAATCCAATTCTGAATGTATTTTTGCATTGTGAGGATCTCAAACAACCACCAGACGCCATCTTTAAAAAAATATTTTAACTCACTGTACTCCATGGAAAATGATAAAATATGTCTTTTAAGGCGTATTCTGGTATGCTGGAACCATTTTGAATGTAGTCTCAAATAACCAAATCCAATATGTCCACCAAAACTCCATCTTTTAAAGAATGTTATTTATAGTCATAGAGCCTTATGAAATAACTCGCTTTTGGGTTTTCTGGTATGGGCTTAACAATGAATTGTCGAGCAGAATATACTCCACCCTGCAAACATGTACATGTGTTTGTGTTCGGTCCCCTGAGTAACACCATCCTAAGTCCCTAACAATATCTATGCAGATATCAATAATTGATTTGGGATGAAAAAGATTCATTTATGCTTGCTTTGACAAGCAGTTGTATGATGTGACGATAAAAGTGTGCTGGAACCAGCCTAGAAACTTCCAGATCATAGTAGTCCATCCAGCTTGTATGTATATAATAGTCATTTTTTGCCTGCATTGGAACGGTAATAAAATGCTCAGCCTTGGAACAGTTTATTGATGAATAAGAGGTATTTGCAATGGGAAATCATCTATGAAAGCTACGAGACTATTTCGTAGCAGCTGCACTCTTACAACGATTTCTGTCAATTAGACAAAATACTTTTGATGGCATTGAGCAGTACCCAAAACAGCTCATATACATCCAACTGCTCCACACTAGGTGGACATTTTCCTCCTGCCAACACTCCTGATTCACCAGTTTGAGTCCACAGAGTGGGAAGGTGGAGTCCAATTAAAACAGCTGAAGATGAAATGAGTGATAAAATATTTCTTCATTGCTGAAAATGTCAAGTATTCACATTACATTACTTATTATTTAATGGAAATGCCAAGACAATGTTGATTTAGTCTGAATGATACTGGAGTGCAGTTACATCAGATAAGGTATATGATCAAACTGCGATTAGAATTGGCAAAGGGGTGCCAAAAGGCATACTATGATCTGTTGATTTGGTAAATGAGTGTAAATCATCATGTACAGTTTCTGATTGAGGGAAAGTATCTACTCAGGATTAGAGCATGGTTTAGTATCACAGAAATTGCACATGGCGAAAATAAAATACTGACAAGCCTTGGACTTCCGAAGTAAAATATCCCCATCTCTATAGAGATAATCAAGCCTCACCTATACAATCCCTTTTACTGACCAGATCGCTTTATTAGACCTACACATAGGTGATTCAATTAATATTGGTGAACATGTGGAAAGCGATTTCATAGTAAGTCTCCCTGATGGTTTCTACAAAGCTATTAGCATCGTGATTCAGACGATGTGTATGCTTATGGGACAGGCCAAAGGTGCACAATCCAAACAAGAGTAATAGGTCTTAAAAACATATTATTCCTACTGCTTCTGATTAGGTAACAAGGGACGATAGAACTTTGTCCTCTGTTACTTACAAGTTGTTAACAGTTTGTCCAGCATTTATTGATGGTCAGGGATGTCTTCGTGAGAGCATCGGTTACAAACCTGGCCTGGTCGAAAGTCCAGATATTCTTGACACCTCATGGCCTCATGATGGCAGTCACTATGATTCAGTTGTATCCATCGAAGAATGTTTTAATAACTCTATAGATGTTACTAGGAAGATTCTTTGCTTTGACAAGTACAAAGACATCTCTGCCAAAGACAATGAGAGGATGTGGTGAGCTAGTGAAGTTGTTATCGACTATGACCTTTCCATTGCAAGTCATCTAGACAGATGCAATTATGAAAATCCAATAAACGAAAACTTGCTAGTGTGATAGGTACCTTAATCTTGCCGAGATTACTTTAGCAAAAACAGATGATGGTAGATTTTGTCTTGATGAAGCTGACATGGCAATTGTGCTAGTCTAGTCAGAGTGTGACCTGCATACTTAGTGATGACACAGATGTGTTCGTCCTACTTTAAAAGTCTTTTGTATTGGGTGAATCGGGCAGGCATGCAGTGCAAGGTACAAATGGAGCACTGGAATGGTTGAGTTATTGACACCAATGCCACTTATCCTGACATTGGTCAGAAATGCTTGCAGCTATCAGGTATGCTTACACTCAGTCATTGTGATACAACTTCCTAACCTTATGGCAAATGAAATGCCACTGCACGGAATATAATATGATATCAGGAAACTACTTAGGTGTAACTATTTTAGGTGACGTTGGTACCACTAACACAGAGTTGATGAATGCAGCCATGCCTTTTTTGTTGCATTATATGGTCAGCCAACAGGAACATCCATTGAATCTGGTCGCTAAAGTATTTTCACAAAGAAGAAGAAAAATCCGAAAATGATTGCCTCACAGCTCTTCTATCGCATTATCTGGCCACTTGTCAGCAGTCCATCTGGACTTATTGCATCGAATAAAGAACATTTAAGTAACTATCCTGAAGCTTCTAAATAGATTGTTGTCTTAAACAAGTATCAAGACATCTCTGCCAAAGATCATGACAGGATGCGGCAAGCTAGTGGAGCTGTACTTGACTATGGCCTCTCCATTGCAAGTCATCTGCCTTAGAGAGATGCCGAAATGTAAACCAAATCCAATAAGCGAAAATTTGCTAACGTCTAAAGTTCCTTCACTCTTGGCGAGATTGCTTCATCAGAGACAGGGTCTGATTGTATTATAATGATGAAGCTGGTTGATCAATCATTCTTGCGGGAAGCAGCTAAGTCTGGTCAAACTGTGATCTGCATACTTAGGGATGACACAGATGTGTTTGTTCTACTTGCATATTGGGTGTATTGGGCAGACTTGCAATGCAAGGAACAGTTGGAGCGCTGGGATTGATCAGTACTTGACATCAATGACAACTGTGCTGATCTTGGTCAGAAATGCTTGCAGTTACTATGTATGCATGCACTCAGTGGTTGTGGTACAACTTCCTACCCTTACGGCAAAGGAAATGTCACCACTGAATACTATGGTATCCGGAATCTACCAATGTTTAGCTATCATAGGTGACATTGATACCACTCATATAGAGTTGATGAATGCAGCAATGCCTTACTTTGTTTCATTATAGTCAGCCACCAGGGAAACTACTTGCTACAATATTTTCACAAAAAAAGAGAAATCCTAGTGATGGCTTTACCTCCAACATCTGCAAATCTTCTGCAACACATGCTTGTGGCTCATCTTCAAATCCTGTTGTGGAAAGCAGCCGATTGTGAAGTTACTGCAGGTGAGTCAAGAGATATCGCAAACTTTGGGTGTTAGTTTCGAATCAAAATTTATATAACGGTCACTGCTGAAGGCGATCCTGCTCCACCTGAGTTACATGATTTGATTCAGTGCAGGAAAAGAGGTGTTCTACGGAGGTATGTGGATGCCACAAGCAGCACGCCATTCTGCAACTGTCATGGTGGACAGGATTGCTTGAATCCATTCACTGCAACCAGGGAAATTGCCAAATCATCTGAAGAGGACACTGTAAAACAGATTACATTGACAGCAACCTTCCAGATGATTCTGGTGATGGTCTTGAATAAAACAATGAGGATGGAGGTGTTCCTGACGACCAATTTCGGACCATTTGGATGCATGGAAAAAATATAAAGAAATAAAGAGACATTATACTTTGTTTTTTGTTTGTTTTGTAGAACTTTCAGTCTCATCCATCTGTCAGTTATATCATTTCTGATTTTCGGATAGAAACCAATATTACATATCATATTACATATGATAATCAGTCAAATAGTCAATTTTCCTGATGGCCTCTGGCCGCCATCTTCGATATGTCTATAATGGAGAATTAAATTGCAAAAACAACACCAGAAATGGATTTTGCATACCAAAAAAACCCTGTGTAGACATATTGGACACCATTCTATGACAATAAATTGAAAAAGTTGATTTTATTGCGTTCATGGCGGCCATCTTGGATTTATGCAAATTGTAGGAGTTGCCCAAAGTTGCCGGTCCGGCAACTAAGGCAAATTTATTCTAGAACCTTTTTTCATCACAAATCAGCAATAAAACTTCATTGTACTCAACATTTCTAGGTTCTGAAAATTTCAAATGGACTATGAGTCTACACTTGTCAAAATACCACATTGTTGGAAATCACGTGTCGTGGCTCATTTTATGTTTGGTCTTCGTTTTGTTATGCAGTGCTTAGTATCCTTTCTAGATTTTTTTATCATCTTGCTGAAGAAGGGAAATTTGTTGTTTTTCTTTTATCATATAACGGACGTGTCCTTGGTATTTGCCAAATAGACATTAAGATGATAATTTAAAACCTAGCCATTACACGGCGGTCCGAAATGCATCCCCTTTTACTGATTTTAAGATATAAAACTGGGGGCATCTTCTAAGAAAACCGTATTTAAGTGTGATATTTTCGTTAAATTTTATTAAAATATATTTATAATTCTATTATTCAAATAAGAAACAGCTTATGTGTGCCTGTGTTTGCTTGGCAACTGGGCTTAATAAGTAATTCCATACAAGTGCCCAAATGGGTATCTCATGTATAAAATGTGTCTTGGAAGAATTCTGAAAAACAAATTCTCAAAACTCACAGCCGATTCAATTTCTTAGATATTTTAAGTATCTATCACCAATAAAACTGATCAATAAATATTGTATTTGAGTCCTTTGCATACAAGTTAGTGTTGTTAAAGAAACTGTAAGCCCTATTTTTTTGTTCAAATTGATTTAAAAAAGTAGATATCCTACTGGAATGCTTCCTTTTCTAACAGAACATGCTTTAATTATTTATGTACAATATATCAAAGGTTCCAAGAGAAAAACTTCAAAGCTTTTAGAGAATTTGGTCGAGAAAGATTTAGACAACATTTTAAACGCTTTAAATTTTGCTCCTCATTTTCAGAGACCGTTTCGAACCAAAAAAATAAAAATAAAGAATTGTTCTCTTGATGACTGCGTATTCCAGAGGATCAGACTTATCCATGGAAATCAATTATTACCAAATATAAAGAGAAATAAATGAGTAACGGCATTTTAAAAAATTATTCAAATAAACATGAATCACCCATTCTACTAACATAATTTTCAAAAAAAAAACAGCAAACACCGCATGTGTTTTATGCAAACAACAACTAGTTAACATCTGAATAGTTGGACGCGGACAACAGCTAGCTAATATCTTATTTGTTTTATGCTAACAACAAATTTGCAGATCAGCCTATGCATCTGCATTTTCTGATCATCGTCTTAGTTTTTCACTCTCTGCAAAAATAGTAGCTGAACTCATGGAACTTATGATATGCATACTCTTAATAAACCAAATTTAAGTCAGAGGCAGACCACAGTCGAGTAGTTCTTGGAGAACAGTTCGGGAAAATTTACTCCAGATTCGTGACCAATTGAACCAGAATTCCAGAATGTATAATTTTATTTCCGCTACTTGGTAAATGAACAAGTTGGAAGTGGGGGAGGGGGTGCTTGTGTGTTTGGGTATACCACACTGGTAAATGTACACGTCGATTTGGTGGTATTTACGCGTATTGCTGGTACTTCATAGACCGGAAGTGGTAGATATTGGTGTTAAACTATAAAAAAACATGCCATATGCCTAAAAGACTATAGACTTTAATCATTTTTAAGTATTCAGTATGTGCATGGCCATTTATGTAAGCATTTAGGAATAGATTCGAGTACCGATCATCCAGATCGGTACTCGAATCTATTCCTAAATGCTTACATTCATCGCCATGTGCATGCCGAATACTTAAAAATGATCTAATTCTATAGTCCTTTAGGCATATGACATGTTTTTATATATAGTATTAACAACAATATCTACCACTTCCGGTCTATGAAGTACCGGCAATACGCGTAAATACCACCAAATCGACGTATATATTTACCAGTGTGTATACGGTCCGGTCACTTACCAATAGCATCGGGATTTGATCACGTGACTTGGTGATAGACTATCAAAAAGTTATTAAGTACGACACGCAAATGCCCTAATCGCACAATGCAGACTAACCGACGGCACCAAGGAGAAGTGATACAGAACACAAACAGTCACGTGACTTCAAGGTAATCTAAGTAAAGCAACCAGCTCGCTATACCCGAACGAGATGAAACGTTTCAACAATGCGATCGTTTAAAGCCATATCCTTTATGAATAAATATGCTAGATTCCACCCACTATGAATAATTATAATTGCATGAAATAAACTTTCATGTTGATACATAGAATGTAGAAATTAATTATCAGGTAAACTACTGAAGGATCAGATCTATCATATTTCCATAAGCAAACAGAGTAGACCCGGGTCAAGCTGTTAAAGGCGTCTCTATGATGTATAGAGTTAGCAGGGTGCAATATTAGAGTATTACTTGACTTTTCGCTTACTGTAAAGGCGGCGCCTCATGAATGCGTAATTAGGACTAGTCAACCTTAGGCATAGGTAAAAACTAAAAAGGAGGCGTGGTCTTATTCAAAAGTAATTTATCATCTTGTGCCATCACCTCAGTCATTATTTAGTCCTTAAAACGCCAGCAAAATAACTGCATCTGAAAATGTCTATTTAACATAAGCAGGGAGGCAAACATTGTGGACCCAGATCAGACTGCTCCTACAGGAGCAGTCTGATCTGGGTTCATACTGTATATCTATGAGGCTTCAAGTAGTTTAGTGGACGACAAAAACATACATTTTGGGATTATGCGCTTTAAGGGTTAATAAATGTGAGTTCATTGTCTATACGGTTAGGATTTTCATGAAATGCACGCAACTCTTTACCAAATTATAAATAAAACCCGATTTCCCTTCCTTAGCAGATGAAATTGCCGAACCACACCCAGATATGAATATTAAAGTTGCCGCCTTTACAGTAAGTGAAAAGTCAAGTAATATAATAATATGATAAAATGTATCTACAATATACTGTACATGTTTTTAGTTCGACAAAGTTTACTAAAAAAAAAAAAGATGGGCCAAATACTCGATTTTGTGAGAGAAAAAGAAATCTTTATTCATTGTATAACCCGAAGCTTTGATCCATTGATATGATCGAAGTCGAGTCTCTCTAAAGTAAACATAGTCAGGGGGGAGGGCATCCGAAAAAAGTTATCAAGTACGCGAATTTTGTGAAGAAAATGGTTTGACAAAATACTGACTCTTTTATATGGAGGATCTAACATGAGTGCTCATGTTTGATTGAATTTAGTTAAGAGTTTGGGAAAAGAGATAAAATGCGAGGCTTGCTGAGCATTTTATCTCTTTTTCGCAACTAATAATACAAGAGCACGAATGTTATACTAGATTTGAATTTATTACCCAACTGTCTATATACGGAGTAATTGTCTATTTTTGCTATGTCATGAGTCACTGACTATTGAATGGCACTATACTATGGTCTGGTTACCCGCTTCCCTGTTAAAAACACACATGCGCTTATCGACATGCGCGACAACGATGCGCGTACGGTTCGTTTATGAAAGGAGACGTTATGCAACAATGGTGAATGGCAACTTTAGACTCCAATAACACCGTTGTTTATTGTCAGAAACATAAAGTGTGGGTATAATGCCTTCAATGTTTACCGTCGTGAGTTGGCTCCCGGTACCGTTAGTTTAACAGGCGACAGGGCCCAGGGCGACGACAGTAAACATTGGGCTTACAATACTCGTTTTCTTAGTTAGAACGAGCGGAACATTTTTAGACCAAATTTGAGCAGATTCGGTGAAATTTTCTGTTTATGAACAAAACCCCATCGTCTACAGCAACTCCATGCAAGAAACGCTGCTAAGTATTTCATCAAATGGGCTGGGTAATAAAACAGTTATTTCATGCCTGTTTGTAGTATAGTCAAACTATTACCCCTCGGTACCGTGGACGACCTGATGCACTATTGCATTCGGCCTTCGGCCTCGTACAATTGTGCATCAGGTCGTCCACGGCACCACTGGGTAATAGTTTTGACTATACTACAAACAGGCATGAAATAACTGTATACTAATTATCATGTGACATTTAGATTACTTTGAAATCTCATTTCTGGCGTAAAAAATATAATTGTGTCTTTATGTACGCAGCTTTGTTATGTACGCAACGTTGTTATGAACGTCAAACTGTTTTCGGTAAATATGTAAACCACTGCAATAGTATTGCATGGCGTTATTTCACTCCCAGACGTCATATGATAAAATGAAATCATTCCTGATACATTTGAGCTAGATAATATGCATGCACAAACAAGTTAAAACCTTATCTAAGACGGAAGCAAGCTTATTTGTCCAAGTTACCATGATAATTTCTTCATAATATGTTCATTCTAATTTTCATAATGGCCGCCAATCATAAGAAAATACTTAACAATGAATTGTACATGTTTGGCATCCTTAAATGCTACGATACTAATGTTTTCAAATTGCCTTTCTTGTAAACATGCCGACATCATTTTTTTAGTTTGCCAACATTAGTTTATAGATTCAGTATAACCAAATACTGCAAATAGTAATCTCAAACCATTTTCAACGCAGAATGCTGCTCCTTCGTTAATAAGAGACTTTCTAATTTTTTTTCTCAGAATCACTACACGATTACGCGTTCTGATCCTTGTTTTACAAATGAAAGTCAGATCTCGGACCCAGTATAAACGGACTGGTCACTGACGGAAATACAAAGTTATGTTGTCGAGGCTTTATTTTAGCGCTATTTCAAAGTACTACAGCCAATAAAATTGATTCTGAACATACACGAGATTATAAGAGGTTATTCCCGGTATGCAAAGCTGAAATATTACGAGCTACAGTAAAAAGAATGGAAGTTTTCTCATCTTTTTATGTTGATTTCTGACGATTTTCGACTAAAAGTGCAAAAAATAGCTAAAAAGGGTACCTAGCTTTCTTGCTGATGATCATAAAGACGGATAAACTTTCAATAAATATAACAATACAGTCTAAAGGATAGTATATTGAACCAGTGCTTTTAAAAGAAAATTAAAAGAGTTGCAGAGAAATAACGGAGATATGATCATTTAATCTCCAACATACACCAGTTTTGAAAGCTCAGCCACGGCTGAGCCACGACAACGCATTTCCAATATATACATTTACCTGGGTCCGAGGTCAGATAGAGGGAGTTACTGCCTGGTCGGGTTGGAAAATAAAGTATACAAAAGTAGGCGTGGACAACTGGCAATATTAAACTTTATGAGCAATTCAATTGTTACAAAATGGTTTAATGCAATCGCATGACGAGCTGTAGGTACATAAACAAAACATAAATGTGAAGAAACATTCATTAAAAAATACAAGTTTTTGTGTGTGTGTGTGTGTTTTTTTCAGAATGGATAACAAGACAAAGAACAACGAGAAAGATATATTCTGTATCAGGCAATTAAGGAGAGGTTTTCTGCTTGTGTTTCTTCTGATGATAGTAGCCATTGTGGTCATGTATGGCTCGACCGAAGATATAGGTTTGTCGAGATACATTAGCATGACAACTTACCTAAACCTGACAATAGCTAGTGATCTCAAGAAACTTTCAAATAATTTGACATATCGGACTACAGACAAAGTAAAATACAGGGAAACGTCGACTTTAAATCTTATAAAACATGGGGGGTCAGAGGAAACAAATGCAACTGTGGACTTGGGTGGTACACACAAAACTACTTTGTCACTGGAGTATCCAGGAATGCCTGATCCGTGTGCGCGCCCCAGGAGGAACACTGGTGTTGAAGACATTTTATGTATGGTATGTATATACACTCTGGATTACGCAAAAAAAAAAAAAAAATAAGCATAACATCATGCGCGGATCCAAGAGGGGGTAGCATTGGTTCCGGGCGCACCCTTTCCCTCTGAGAAATAAAAGATAGAGGGTTTCCTAGCACTACTGGTCCGGATCCCCTAAAAATGACAAAGCTACCAGGCCAGCATTCACAATGGCTCGTTTTAAGTGCTATTTTGATCCTCTCTCTCCTCATAAAAAAAAGTTATCAGAGTTGGACCCCCTCTGGCAAGACTTTCTGGATCCGCGCAAGAACAGTGTATTTATTGTCTTGCCCATAAATTCAAACTTATGCTATGGGTGCTCAAGGGAACCGTCTCAATGAAACGGTTCTTCTGAGTATCCGCAACATATGTTTAGGTTAAGAAATAAAACAATATTATACAATTATTGACTTCAGTGAGGTAGACATAAGGATTTATCTACCTGAAAAAGTGATAATTCACCGAGGCCGCTAGGCCGAGGTGAATTTCACTTTTAAAGGTAGATAAATCCTTATGTCTACAGAAATTGAAGTCAATAACTGTTTTGTTATATGACTTTTCAACTTAGAATGAAAATTTTCACTTTTGTTGTTGAAGTCAACATTCAACCTTAGGACTTTCTAACAAGTTTTATCAACTGTTATTGAAATATTTTAATGTAGTATTTTGCAATTTGAAATGTATATTAATTCTTTGAATGTGGAATTTAAAATTTAATCATAAAACTTTTTTTTACATTTTTTTTATTCAAACAAAGATAAGTGAACAAACAAAACATAACAAAACAGTTGTCAAAATTCATGAAAGTCTTTAGTTTACCTGTTAGGATGTGAAACAGCAAATCATGTCAATTTCATGCAGCACATGCTAGTTTTATACTCATCATGCTATTTTAGCTCTCTAGAGGGTGATATTGCAGAAGTGTCAAAAATATTAACTTCTGGAAACTAGTTTGAGCTGGATTTCATCCTATATCACCTTCTGAACCAGTTTAGACCAGTTTTTAGGTAGACATAGAGATTTATGAAGACAAATTGAGCCAATCAGGAGACAGGAATCTCTCCAGTCATATAACAAACAGGTTTATCAGTTACCATTCATATTAAATGCAGCGTTGCAAGTTGCCTGATAAACGTCGTCTATCTCACGGCATGTGCCTTTATCAGGTCATGATGACGGTGTGCTTTTTGAATGACGTCGTTGATTACATTGAATCGACACGCAAATCTATAAATGAGGCTTGAATATGGGTTTTAGGGATACAGGATAATTGCCATTTTACTTCAAAGGGTATAGTTTTACTTCCAGGGATATGGGATAATGTGTGCAATATTTTGGTTACTTTCAGGGATATTAAATATTTAGGAAAATTAATTATGGGGCTATTTGCCAGATTATAAAGGGATACGAGGGGGGTTCAATATGTAATGAAAACCCATTCATAACTCCATCCACAAATGCGAATGGATTTTATGCCATATGCCAAACGAAAGATCAAAGCGTCGCCGTTATAATGGTGCATGAAACATTATTTTATCTTTCCAAATTTTTTAAGTTACAGACGTTTTAAAAAGCACACTAATATACACTGCATACATTTTCATCCGAATTGTAAAGACTCAATTTAACAAAGATAGAAAGGCATGCTGTATTTTCTAAAACAAACATTAAACATGCATGAATCACATATCCATAGTTTTCTGAATCATTTCCCCTTTATCTGCTATAACGATACAAAGATTTGACTGCTACTAATTTCTCGCGCAAACGGTTTTATTACGTTACCCCCTCTTACGTTGACGTCGTTTAAAGCAATGGACGTAATACTAAAATACGCAGGGCTCTTGAAAATTGGAAAGGTGGATTTGTACTAGGAAAGGACAATTTTGATTGTATCGAAGTTTCGATACACACAGTGCATAGGCAGCAGACCAGTTAAACTGTAACCAGTATCTAAGAGTATCTCATCTGAGTGGTACGCAATTTTCGTTTCCTATAATTTTATTGTCTGAAATTAGCCAGCCAGATATTGTACATTTTAATACGAGTAACAATGTCCAAATAATGCATCCAAATGCAAACATCGATGAAACACGGTATTTTGTCTGATCCGTTCCCAGTGTAAGCCAGAGATGGCATTTTTTAAGTGATTTTCTTATTTCAAATCACGTACATCGGGGTACTTTATGAACAAGATTAAAAATGGAAATTTTAAAATCGGCCGTATTACTTGCAAATGAACATCAAAGCGACCAAAAAAAAATGTTACAAATGATTTTCGTATAAATTTTCGCTATGTATTTGTTCACGCAAAAACGACTATGTCAATGGAATGCCAGAAAATGTAGCATCAAGGAAGATTTTAACCAAAAAGGCAGCCTCAGTATTTCATAGAATAAATAGCAATATCAAATATTTTTTGCAGGTATAAATCACCAATGGATGGATATTTACCACACGAAGAAGCAGACTGAAAACATCCCTCGTTCGTATAGATATCTGCTTTTGAAAACATTGTTTTATTTCATATCGCAGTGTACTTCAGCACCCTATCTTGAAAGTGGCTTGTGCAGATTAGATAAGGAGCTGGACAACTACAATTTTTTATTTATTTACCCAAGAGACAGACCTTTTAAATAAAGTAATTATGAAGTGTGTAAGTATAAAACTTTGGGATTTACTGGGCTGTTTTCATTACATATTGAACGCCCCTCGTACTTGCCTGTTTACTTCAAGGGATATGGGATGTTTGGTACCCCCTGTACAAAGTAAGTAAGGGTGCAAAGATCAGGAATCGATACAATTAAGTACCACACCTGACCCACACAAAGCCTCATCAATACGTCAAATTATCGCTAGTTAGAACAGTGAATAATTTAGAATACCAGGTTCGCGCTTTTGATATCAAGTTTACCTCGCGGTTTTGATATCAAGTTTACTAGGCTCGGCTTTGAGAATGCATGTTGAATCGCTCGGCAAGCCTCGCGATGTCAACATGCGTTCTCAAAGCTTTGCCTGGTAAGATCTCACCATTATTCTTTATATACTGCGCATTCTTATCTGGAGGACTGATGCTTGAGTCATCAAAGGGCATGAACACGAAACAAATGATGCAGCACATGCGAAATTCGCCGCAAGACTCGGGCGAGCATTTGCAAATATTCAGGCTCGCATACAAGAATGATGGATGTCGATGAAGACTCAAGCCACCTTTTATTCCTCTAGCACCACTACACAGTCAAAATGTCATGAGTTGGCACAAATGGTTATTTTTTTTTCCTATCAAAGATACGGTGATGCCCTGTGTGTGTGGGAACTCTCAATTTTTCTTGCTACGTAGGCTCGGCCCCATCATCAATTATATACACCCCTTCCCACCCCAACACGCACAAAACAAAGAAATTTTAGCATACCCCCAAAGCATTGCCATTCTGTAGCTAGACCTTATAAAAACCTACTCGTTCTCAAAACAACCCGCCCAACAACCGAGACTTCTGAAAGTTTACATGTAGCAAGTGTGCTGTAGCTATTACATCTTCTAGAGAGCTAATAGGAAAGGCACTGATCAGACTGTGCGGATGCGCAGGCTGGTCTGTGCCTGTGCTGTTCGCATACAACAAAGTCAGGGTTTTTTCTCTCGACGGGCCATTTAATTATGAGGGTCAATGGGGTCTGATTAGCGAATTATGGCTATAAAATTGAACGATTAGTGAATTTTGGCCCTAAAATTTAACGGTTAGCGAATTTTAGGATAAATTTTACCGAATAGCGGAATGAATGGTGCTAGTGATTAGCGAATTTAGGCCTAAAAATATAATGATTAATGACTTTGGGGCGAAAAAATTACCGAATAGCGGATTGGCGGGTTTTATCAGTTAGCGAATTCGATGCCAAAAAGCTATTCCATCTCGTAAATGCTTCTAGACAGGTTTTATTTTTTACTGATTACTGATTTTGGGGCTCTTATTTATCAATTACTGATTTTTGGGTTGTTTTTTTTTCTGATTACTGATTTTTGGGCCAAAATCTAACTTATTAGTGAATTTTTGCCTAAATTTTATTTGTAAGCGATTTTTGGGCCTAAATTTTACAGATTAGCAATTTTGGGGCACAAATTTAACTGATAAGCGATTTACGAGGTACCCAATTAAGACCCCAAATTTCTTCATGGGCTAGATTATTTTCTGTTTATCATTACAGAAGCGACCAAACTACCTGAAAAATTTCAAGAACCCTTGCTGGAAAGACGACAAGAATTTGAAGTGCACTGCTTATTTTTATTTATTTGGAATATGTAAGAGTGGCACATCAGACTTCTCTAAGCGGCTTTATCTACACCCGGATATTGTTCCTAACAAAGGGATTTTTGGCAAGGAAATATGGTACTGGTCTGTGAAACGCTTACAACCTAGTAAGTACTGCTGACGCAAGGCCCTGATTCTGAAAACATTTCGAATACTTCCAAATTTTCCCATAGGTACTGAATGATGGACATTGACAAACAGTTATATAATATACTAGAGGACTTTGAAAACGCATCACCATATTCTTGCACTTTTCTTGAAAACTGTATATGCGATTGAGGTTTTAATGTTTATCCCAGAATTGGTATGAATCAGTCGTTAATTTGACTGTACTATAACGCGGCGCTGCTGATGACGTCACATGGGTTATAACAGCATCCAGCACCAATTTGAACATCAATTTACAGCTCATGTTCAGAAACATTCAATTAGGTACATTTATGCACACTTTCACTACTTACACTGACAATCATGTAGTGAAGACGTTTTGGTGTAAATCATGGCAGGAGATATGCTGTCATATGATCGAGAACGTCTTAAACGTTTACTTTAACGTCACTTGCACAATACAAATACAACGTGATACAAGCGGAATTTATGCATAATCTTTCATTTCTATATGCCCTTAGCCTCTTCCAATATTATCGAAAAAAATCGAAACTTTAAAAAGCCCAAGATGTTAAATTTTATTGCTAGACTATAGTCCGCAGGATCACAAGTGATCTATCGATTCGCGTTAGCCCAAATGGAGTGTACAAGTTAATGTTTTACTTAACAATTGTAAACAAAATATTACGTCAATGTCACTCTTGGTTGGCACGACAGTCATTTCGGAGTTTTAGTCGAAACATTGTTCTGGTAAGCTATACACATCATCAAAAGTTAAGCACCACCCTAACATTTTTTCAATGACGGTTTTCATGTATAGTTTTCTTCAAAAGAACAATAAACTTGTAAAATTGTGTTAACCAAATATTTCCTTGGTCTGTCAAGCCTGTAAGAAACCATATGATAGTTGTTGTTTTTTTTATAAAAATCTACGAGTTCCTCAGGTCTATTGCCAAAAGGGTTCTGTACCTTGCCAGTTACAGAGATAGTTAATCACATGTTTATCATTTTTGCGTTTCCACTATAAAGCATGCCATTCTTTACACATCCATATCTTTTGTTCTATCAAAGATATTCGTCTGAAATTTACAGACAGGTCATGTTTTTGGTTTTGCAACAATACGACACTAACAATTTTCATCTCGTAGTGGTATGAAAATGCCACAATTGTATTGCGAATAGGAGCATTTTAGGGGTAAGTGTGCATTTGCCATGTACAGTCGTTAACATTAACGCTTATCAAATAAAAATTTGCTGTAAATTGTCACCACTTTATCTTATTTCATAAATATAACAAGTAAAAATTCATACATGTATTTAGAAAGCTTCACTTTTCTCCGAAAATGTTTAGGCCGTGCTTAACTTCTGACGCTGTGTATATGATATTAAACGCATCTTATGAAGTAGTTGAAGAAGTGCTTTTATTTAAAAGTAATCTAAGCCAGTGCATGAGATTTACGGTGATCGACTGAGCCTGTGCATCTATACAGTCTCGCTAGAGCCTTCGCGGCTTGTGTACACAAAGTATAAAATTAGATGATGACTCAGATGGGATTAATTTTAGGCATCCAGCTCTGCTGGTTATATCAGCAGGGATGTTTAAAGGAGGCTTCTTCACATATGCGTGTTTTTTTTAAATTTACAGAGTCCATAGGTGGGTTACTAAATCAGGGAATGACGTTTGATGAATTCAGCAGACATTTTCAAGCTCAGTTGATAAACGGGAAAACAACTGGCAGTGATAATCACCCTCTTATAACTGGTAAGCCAAGTGGTGATTAGGGTAAAATCAGGTAACTTAAGACATCAGGTAAATTCGGACAGCAACCTTATTTGCTTCACATTTTAATCATTGGAATTAACTAAGCAAATAGTGAAAATTCTGATGAGACGGCTACAAGAAGCCGTCTCATATGGATTTCCACTGTTTGCAAATGTATGTCAGAATTTACCTGATGTCCGAAGTTACCTGACTTTATCATATTTTATTTTTTTTCACTCTGGTGGATTTCCCTATTGCAAACATATTTATGTAATAAAGTATTAGATAGTTAATGATTTTCCAACACATATCGGTATAATAAAGTATTAAAAAGTCAATTTTGTGTTTTAGGGGTCACAAGTTGAAACTTATAAATTATGTAATATTTATATTTATTTCACTAAGTATTATTTTATCAAAGCAAACAGTGCAAAACCTGATTAAATGCCACCATGTGCGACATTTCACTTGACTGTTTGTCAAAGTATCTGTTTACCATATGATAGCAGAATCCTTGCTCGATAAGCATAGAGTTACACAGTTGGTCAGGTTACGGTGCTTTATTCACACAATTTGACAAATACTGGTTTTTCTTTCATATTTCTACCAGTAAATCTGACTGTTGATTCAAAGATGCATAATAAAAGGACTATACTATTTTTCATAGAAGCAGGTAAATGTATTACTGCAGACAGGGGCAATTTATTATATATACCAGTATAAAATACCCACTACCTGGACTAGTTCATATTTTTTGTATAAAAAGATTCTCATCTATCTTTGTAAATTTGTTCCTTCGTCACATCCGGGACCTTTCGCGGTAGTGGCATCGTCACGGAAAAGACAAACAAAGGTTGGTACTCTTGCTTGTTTTGATTTTTGTAAAATAATGATATAATTATGTAAAAATCCGGCAATGCTGTTCCATGTAGATATAATTTACCTTGCTAAACAGGTCAAACGTAATGTTAAAAAACTTTGCTTTGAGATGAGAACCGTAACCAAATCGAACCATGAACGGGATTTCTTCAGTTTTATGTCAAAACGAAGAAAGGATGCAGATGTTTTGCTAGTTTTAGCTCAGAACAAGAGCATTTTACACATGTCATGTACATGACAGCCCTTCTTCGTCCTTTGGACGTAAAAAATCGAACCGATCATGTTCTACGGAGGGATAAATGCCAAAGTTTTCAGGCGCAATATCGCCTTCGCCATCGCGGTAGTTGTAACGTCACGCTCTAATAGAGAAGTAACCCAATCGACACTATCGGATTAAAATGACTCTTGTAACAGATGGGAAAATATCAAATCTAAATAACAGATATGAGATTATAGTCAGTTCGTCAGTCAAGACGAATGTTTGATTCAGGGTTTTGTGCAAAATGACATGTTGGTATTTTAGGGCACGGTGATCCTATGGACGTCTGGTCAGAGTTCCTATGGAAACATATACCCCAGAATGACCCGAAGGCAGCTGAACCAACGTGGACAACACCCTACTTCGTACATCACATGAATCCCAACGTTAAACTATTACTACTTCTGAGGGACCCTGTCGAAAGGTATCTGTATACATGTAACAGTATATTTGAGCCAATGTCAAATTTAGCCTAATTCCCTGTCTTCAGAATATTTCATGAAAAGCAAATATGAAATGGGCCTCGTCGTGAGAAAACCTGTCTTTGGGGTTTCCGACAAAGCGAGACTCAAAACAGTCTCCTCAGCTATAGAGACCAGCTAGAAAGGTGGAATTTTGTATGGAGCAAGCTTGACTACTATGCTCCCCAGATAGGGAATAACAAAGGCGCTGATCAGACTGCGCGGATGCGTAGGCTGGTCTGTGCCTTTGTTTTTCGCAAACCCCCGAAGACAGGTTTTCTCGTTTCGAGGCCCAAATGATACAACTAGTTCATTCATTTGATATTTTACTGGTCTAAATTTTATTAACATTATGAACCGACAGAATTTCCATACATATATATGAAAAGCAAATGAGCCACGACACGTGATTTCCAACAATGTGGCATTATGACAAGTGTAGACTCAGACGAGCTTATCCAGCCTCCTTTTTAGCTTAGAAACTCCAAATGGTGTTGAGTCAGTAGCTTAACAGTCAAATAATATTCAAGCGACAAGCACAGGCTCTGATCAGACTGCGCGTATGCGCAGGCTGATCCGAGACTTTGCTGGTCGCACATACCACATTGTTGGAAATCTTATGTCGCGGCTCAAATATGAAATGATTCAGAGCAAATTTTCATAGGGTCAATATAACTTAAAAAATGCATAACTTTATGGATCTTTATTTTATAAATTGCTTCTGTATGTTATATTGGCCTTTCGATTAATGTTAAAGATTCCAATATATTGATCTCTCACATTGATTTCCAGAGTTTTGGTTCGTAAAAGAACTGTGTCAGTACCCAACTTGGGGGGGGGGGGGTGGGGTGGTAAAAGACCTGTGTCAGTACAATAATTTTAGGGATCTTTATTTTATAAATTGCTCCTGTATGTTATATTGGCATTTCGTTTAATGTTAAAGAGTCCAAGATGTTGATTGATCTCTCACATTGATTTAAAGAGTTTTGGTTGGTAAAAGAACTGTGTCAGTACCCAACTTGGGGGATGGTAAAAGACCTGTGTCAGTACCCAACTTGGAGGGGGTGGTAAAAGACCTGTGTCAGTACCCAAATTTTTGGGGGAGGGGCCGTGGGGATGGTAAAAGACCTATTTCAGTACCCAACTTGGGGGGATGGTAAAAGACCTGTGTCAGTACCCAACTTGGGGGATGGTTAAAGACCTGTGTCAGTACCCAACTTGGGGGGATGGTAATAGACCTGTGCCAGTACCCAACTTGGGGGATGGTAAAAGACCTGTGTCAGTACCCAACTTGGGCGGATGGTAAAGGACCTGTGTCAGTACCCAACTTGGGGGGGTGGTAAAAGCCTGTGTCAGTACCCAATTTGGGGGGTGGTGGTAAAAGAACTGTGTCAGTACCCAATGGGGGGGTGGTAAAAGCCTGTGTCAGTACCCAATTTGGGGGGGGGGTGGTGGTAAAAGACCTGTGTCAGTACCCAATTTGGGGGGATGGTAAAAGACCTGTGTCAGTACCCAATTTGGGGGGATGGTAAAAGACCTGTGTCAGAACCCAATTTGGGGGGATGGTAAAGGACCTGTGTCAGTACCCAACTTGGGGGGGATGGTAAAAGCCTGTGTCAGTACCCAATTTGGGGGGGGTGGTAAAAGACCTGTGTCAGTACCCAATTTGGGGGATGGTAAAAGAACTGTGTCAGTACCAAATTTGGGGGGATGGTAAAAGACCTGTGTCAGTACCCAACTTAGGGATTTCCAGTCTACAAAGGATTAACAATGAAACTTCTTTTTTGCAGGTTATTTTCAAGTTATCTCTTCTCGGGTGGTGGTTCTACAGCACAAGAGTTCCATCGAGACGTTGAATCTTCCATCTTGAAGTGGAAGGAATGCACAAGCAACTACTCTCAAAGACAGTGTGTGTATAGTCCTGACTTGAAGGATTCTGTCAAAGTAAGAACATGTATTATGTACAGGGGGTCCACCTTTACTTAAACTCGACAACAAAACATTTTTTAAAGATTTTCATCTATCTGGTGTGTTAGCCCAGCCAGCAAACCCTGTAAAGCCACCATCGGTCTGCCAGCAAAAAATATAGGGTAAAGTCGGGTAAATTCGGACAGTCGTCTAAATTTGGACAGCGACATTGTTTCTTTAAATTAAATTTTAATTCTTTGAATTATTGGAATAAAAATTAAATTAACTAAGCAAACAGTGAAAATTCTGATCTCATCTAGATGATGTTCACTGTTTGCAAATGTTTGTCGGAACTTACCTGCTGTCCAAAGTTAACTGATTTTACCCTATGGCGTTTGGCTTGTATGTTCGCCCATTTTAAATTTATATGTTTTAAGCGATTAGAGAAGAGAGCTAGGAGGAGTGTGGTGTTTCACTGGTGGGTCGATGTTGGCCCAAAGTTAAAGGTGAGAGCTAGGAGGATTATGAGGTGGCATTGGTCAGAACCCAAATATGGCTTAAATGCGTTTATGAATAAGAGTTAAGCTCGGACCCAATAAACACGGGTCTGAGAGTTAAGTCAGGTAAGTTCGAATATCAGGTAAACTTGAACACACATGACAAATAGAGGAAATCCAGATGAGTCAGCTAAGTTATTGATAAAAAAAAACGGTAACAAACAGCTTGAAAATAAAATTAAAATAGTTTAAAGTGTGTCAGTGTGTATTTTTATTATTATTATTTATATTCTTACTCGCATTATGGACTGAATTGTTTGCTTCTTCGGAGCATACATATACTAAAGGACTTTAGAAACGCACCAATTATATTTTCACTGTCTCTTCCACATGGTTGATTTGAGGATGTTTTTATCACTTTTTATCCGCTTACACAATGGACCATTATTTGCCATAGTTTTGATTTGCTCTTGCGGTTCATTCTGACGTAACATTGACGTTAGTGTTTTTCAACAATTGTCGTCTGACAACTGTGAGATTAGTTCAGTTTAAAGGAAAAACACTTTGAGCTGGTAGCCAGATGTCTTAACCAACGTAAAAACAAGAAAAGTTTCGGAAATAATAGTTTAATTACACTCCCAGTCGCAGCGTTTCTTTGCTAACGTCAGTCTTAATTTTTCAAACAGCAATAACAGGCGGATGACGTTCGCCCATGTCGCGATACTTTTGTTTTCTATGCAACGTGTTGTGGAGTATCTTGTTGCACTAAAACATTTTGATTATTCCTGAGCCTAAGGATATAAACAGCTAATTACGTCAAAAAAAAAAAATGACGTCACCTAGACGAAATGAACTTTACCATAGGCCTAAAACTTCACGATTTGATTTTGTCTTTCCTTGTGCTTTCGAGAACAAACATCGGCTCAAAAACTAATTGCACTCATTATAGAAGGTATTGATACTCTGTGACTTTTTAAATTTTGGATGTCTCAAAATAATCGCGACGTCACGTACGGCAACCATAATGCAGAGTGTTTCGATTTTCTAATTGATTGCAAGCTAAATGAAGGGACTTGTCAATTTCATTTTTCACATAACTAAAATATTACATTTTGACAATAAATTAGCAGTTTAGCAGATAGTGCGTTTCTAAAGTATTTCGATATATATATTCGAATGGGAGTGTGATAAATATACAGAGAGAGATAATGATTCAACTGAGCCGATAGATGATGTAAATATTTTGCCTCTAGTGAGATTCGAACCCACGACCATGACAACTCCGCCTAGCACTACACCAAACACCGACGCTACCAATTGCGCCACTGAGACATTCCCAAAAAAATATGTTCAGGAAGCGCTGATATCTCGGACCCAGTATAAATGGACTGGTAACTGACTGAAATACAAAGTTATGTTGTCAAGGCTTTAATTTAGCGCTATTTCAAAGTACTACAGCCAATAAATTGATTCTGAACATACACGAGTTTATAAGAGGCTACTCCCGGTATGGGAAGCTGAAATATTACGAGTTACAGTAAAAATAATTGAAGTTTTCTTATCTTTTTATGTTGATTTATGACGATTTTCGGTTAAAAGTGCCCAAAACAGCTTAAAAGGGTACCTAGGTGTCTTGCTGATGTCCATAAAGACGGATAAACTTTCAATAAATATATCAATACAGTCTTAAAGATAGTATATTGAACCATTGCTTTTTGAAGAAAATTCAAAGATATCTCGGACCCAATATACTGGGTCCGAGAAGATATGCAGAGAAATAACGGAGATATGATTATTTAATCTTCAACATATAGGCCTACTAGAGGACTTAGAAAACGCATCATCATAGTTTTGCACTTTTCTTGCAAACCGTATATATGCGATTGAAAAGTTACTCGCTGGTTTTAATGTGCAACCCAGAATTGGTATGAATCAGTCGTTAATTTGACTGCGCTATCACGCGACGCTGCTGATGACGGCACATGGGTACATACAGCATCCAGCACCTTTCTGCACACTTAAATGAAGCTTTTTGATTATTTTTATGTTTAAACTGTTGCGACTATGATACCAAATCACAAAAAAAGTTTTTAGACTTTTTCTAATTAAAAGTAATTGATAACTTCAATATTTTGAAAATAAACGTTAAATTTGAACATCAATTTATAGCTCCTTTTTAGAAACATTTCCATAAGTTACCTTCATGCACGTTTTCATTACTGATATTGACTACATACACTGGCAGTCATGTGGGGAAGACGTTTTGATGTAAATCATGGCAGGAGATCAGCTGTCTGTGATCGAGAACGTCTTTAAAAAATTACGTTAACGTCACTTGCACAATACAAAAGACACGTGATTTATGCATAATCTGTCATTTGTATATGCCCTTAGCCTCTTCCAATGAAATCGAAACTTTGAAAGGCCGAAGATGTTGAATTTTATTACTAGACTATAGTAATCAGGGTGGGTGGGGTATGCCGGTATTTTTCAAGGGATGTAATTTTGAGCATACCGAACTGTGGATTCATTTATAATCATTCAATGATGAATGTGCAATCGTGAAAGAAGCAAATTACGCAAATCTGTCGAGTCAGGGATCAAAACTAACGCGTGTTAACTTGCAGCTGAATTTGTGTCCTTCAAAATCGACCACCCCTGTCTTAAAACGGATACGTTTTCAATATCTTAAAGTAATTCTACAGCCATGAATTTTCTAGGACACACTACAAGCTGATCACACTATGATATGCAATAACAATTATCTCGCTGACATTCTCAGGGTTTGTGAAATAAAGGATTTAATCTGGGTGATGCGTTTTCAAAGTCCTTTAGTATACATCAGTTTTGAAAGCTCAGCCACCGTTGAGCCACGACAACGTATTTCCAATATATACATTTACCTGTATGTACATGACCAGTCCGTGTTTATTGGGTCCGAGCTGATATTGACGACGACTGATGCAGTACACGTCGTATATTGGTTCCTTCTCAATGGATTGCATCTATTGAGTTCGCAACATTGATACATGAGTAAGCTTTTAATTGGGTTACCAGTTAATTTGTCTATAAAAATCACAAGTGTAGAATATCTTGAACCTTATCGCTGTTCATTCTGATGGGTTAACCGATATTTATATATATAATGATATAATAAGTAAGAATTTGCCCATTTTGTATTTAAAATGTCCATAAAAATTACGAGTACATAATATCTACTCTTTCTGTCTTGGCAGGCACCAATATATACCAGTTTCTACGATATTCACGTCGAAGAATGGCTCAAAGTATTTCCACGAGAACAGCTATTTATCTTTAGACATGAAGATTATATAAATGACATAAAAGGGACACTTGGAAAAGTTTTCAGATTTCTGGAGATAGGTGAGTAATATACTGTAGGACTTTTAAAACGCACCACATGCTTAAATGCTAATCTATGTCTAAAATTGAATATTTTCATTATGTGAAAAATAAAATTGACAAGTTTCGTCATTTAGCTTGCATTCAATAGGAAAATCGAAATGCTGTGGCGTATGATTGCCATGACGTCGCGATAATTCTGAGACAGCTCAAATTCAAAAAGCCACAGAGTACCAATACCTTCCATTATGAACGAAAAATATTTTTTGAACCAATGTTCGTTCTTGAAAGCAAAAGGAAAGACAAAATCAAATCATGAAGTTGTAGGCCTCAGGCAACGTTCATTACGTCTACATGACGTATTGGCCGTTTATATCCTAATGATCAGGAATAATCAAAATCTTTTTAGATACTCCTCAATCAGTTGCATAAAAGACAAAAGTGTCGCGACATGTGTGGACGTCACCAGTCTGTTATTGATGTTTGAAAATTTAACACTGGCGTTAGCAAAGAAACGCTGCGAGTGGGAGTGTAATAAAACAATTATTTCTGAAAAATTTTGTGTTTTTTTTTTCAATTTGTAAAGACATCTGGCTACCACCACAAAGTATTTGTTTTCAAATCGAATCAAATTCAAATTTGTCAGACAACAATTGTTGAAAATCACATTCGTCGATATTACGTCAGAATGAACAGCATTAGAGAATCGAAATCATGGCAAATCATGGTCCATTTTGCAAGAAGATAAAAATAATAAAGAAATTATCCTCAAATTAATCATGTGGAAGAGACAGTGAATGTAAAATGATTGCGTTTCTAAAGTCCCTCAGTATATGTTAACTATTTGTAGGGTCATAGCCACATCTGGTAGGCCACGATCACGCACGAAAAAAAAATGTGTTCTCGATTGCAAAAAACTTTATGGTCGCCAAACTTACACACAGAATGTTAATCCATAATGGTAAAAATAGAAAGTGAGTATGATCAGGAAATACCACAATCACAAACTGCAGACAATCCCATGGCACCGCGAGGAAGAACCACTCAACCATCACGAGACACCAGGAAGACAAATTAAGCAAAGCATCCAGCTCTCTCTTCCCCATCAAGATGATTGCAATACTAGAAAGGACATAAAGTAACGTACAACTAAACATAGAACAATTACAGACTCCCACAATGGGAGTAACAATAAACAAAATGTCAACAACAACAGAACCACCGCCTTAGAATGGACAGCAGCCTAAGCTACCGGAGGGGGGGTGGGGGCTTTAATGCATTTTAAAATTTGCGTTTGATGACCGTCGATTTTGCAATCAAAAAACGTTGCTTCTGGCAAAGGAAAACAGAATTTGATTTAAACAGTTTGTAAGTGATTGCCACCTTCCTGATGTAATTGATTCTGTCAGCTGCCTTTTTGACTGTATTCATTATGAATCAGCTCTAATGAGCTTAAATAGTTCTGGTGTCACCTCTGTGAAAATCTGTCCCTTATAACCACACTGGTAAATGTATACGTCGATTTGCTGGTATTTACGCGTATTGCCGGTGCTTCATAGACCGGAAGAGGTAGATATTGGTGTTAATACTGTATAGAAAAGCATGTCATATGCCTAAAGGACTATAGACTTCAATCATATTTAAGTATTCAGTATGTGCACGGCGATTTATGTAAGCATTTAGGAATAGATTCGAGTACCGATCATCCAGATCGGTACTCGAATCTATTCCTAAATACTTACATAAATCGCCATGTGCATGCCAAATACTTAAAAAATGATCTAATTCTGTAGTCCTTTAGGCATGTGACATGTTTTTTCTATATAGTATTAACACCAATATCTACCACTTCGGGTCTATGAAGTACCGGCAATACGCGTAAATACCAGCAAATCGACGTATACATTTACCAGTTTACCAGTGTGGTCACAGGTTCCACAACATTCATTGGCTTCCAGCAGTCATTAAGTTGATTTCATAATCCATTATTCACTTAAATTAACAAAAAAAGGGACCAGACATCGCCGATTCTAATTTTTTTACCAATGACTCTCAGTTACTTTAGCCGTCTAAAATTGCAAAAATACCTCTACAAAGGCGCTGATAGGTGTGCATAATATGTGTCTAACAGCGGTACTAGATAAAAGATAACAACTGCAAAATAGGTATGTCGTTCAGACGACACATAAGAATATTCAGCACACAAATATGTTAAAATAATGCACAAGTGTATTAAATTATTTTATCATATGACGTCGCGTCTGGGAGTGAAATAACGCCATGCAATAAAATCGATAAACCACTAGTGGTTTATAGATTTACGGGAAACGTTATGACGTCCATAACAACGTTGCGTACATAATGACAAAATTATAACGTTTTACGCAAGAAATGAGATTTCAAAGTATTTGCCATATGATAAATAGAATTTAACATTCATGCTCTTGTATTATTGAATTTATTAAACTCGTTGCGAAAAGAGATAAATTGCTCGGCAAGCCTCGCATTTGATCTCTTTTCCCAAACTCGTTTAATAAAATCAATAAAACATGAGCACTCATGTAAGATCCTCTATATATTTCAACAACTGTAACAAACAACGCCATAATATGTATACTATGCACAATAAGTTTAGCCAATTTCTTATGTTTCGCATCTTTTTTGTGCTCATTTTTGTGCAGTGCCGATCAATTTTAATTGCAATGACGAGAACAGGATCTTAGGCAAATGAAACCACGAAATTTCAGACGCCATCCTTTAAATAGGCTTTTTGGGAGAGCAAGAATTGCAGAAGGGGTCAGTAAGCAAAAATCACATCCGTTGTAAGTAATGCTAAAATGATAAGCATGTGATTTTTCGTTTGGTGGTCTTTCATCTTCCTCATGCACCATACGCCTATAAAAACTATTGGTCATCTGACAAATGTGATAGAGATTTCATGCTGAAAAAAATCAGCTGCCATCAATGACGTCAAAACGTAGTCATCATTTGATTAAACTTCTAATGTTAATTGGCATTTCAATTCATCAGAGTATCAGTTTACAAAGATAACATATGCTTACAATGCACCTCATTTTATGGTTTATAAAAACCTTAAGTTACTTAAAAATGGTGCGACGCATTTGAGTGATAACAGTGGCGTTAGATTTTATCTGTCGGCTCGTGCACTGTAGCCGTGAAGATGTCTCATTCAACAGTATTTGTCTGAATGTGTTGGAAGGTATCAAGCAGTTTTACTTGTTAATGTGGTTCAAGGAAACCCGACTAGAAACACAGTTTAAAGGCGATAACGTTAAAGCATTAGTAAAAACGTCAAATTGTGAAAATTTGGTCCTTTATTTCTCTGAGAAAGTTCTGAAAATTGCAGAATTTGCTATGCTTTTTTGGTTTTCAGTGACCAAGCAAGCGTTTTAAAATGGTTTTTGCTTTCCCCAATAATCAAAAATACCCACGTTACGCGCTAGTCTTAAAATTAAACGTCACTTTAGTACGGCCGCTGCGTTTGGTAATTCTGTATTTTTAAATGGAAAATCTTGTCAGATGATCGGCGCTTGTATCTTCATGACAGAAAATAAAACTTGAGATATGATGTGGTTGTGCTCATCCATACAAAACAATTGCTAAATTTATTGTGCATAGTATATATTAGATCGTTGTTTTGGGAAGAAAAATATAAGTTTTCAGCTTTCGTTCTGATCCTTTAATATTCTAAAACTTGTAAATGCTAACATGTGTATAGTCTGTCAAAATTGACCTTAGACTGATTAATTTTCGCCAAAATCTTCGTGATATTCGTGCGTTTTCGTGGAGTACTCCTATCTTGGTCACGCTTTTACAGAGAATATGAAGATAATGTCAATTCGTAAATGCAAATGGTCTGATAGCCTAGTGGTTACATGTAGTTGACTACTTACAAATCAAGCATACCTGGATCGAAACTTGGAAGGAACCTTTTTTTTATATAATTTTCAAATTGCATTCTTTTTTTAGTTAATATTGTTCGTAAAATTTACATCATCTTGTGATGAGCTTTACAACTTTTATTTGTATTTAGCCGCTTTTGTATTCATTATTCCCTAAGTTTCCCACTCTTTCCTCGTCAGCTGATAACATTTGCAAATAGTTTGGACCCAGTTCAGTACCAACAGAACGTCAGTTCTGATGGGGATACAGACCATTTGACACTCTTATAGTGTTCCTGAAAGAATTTTTGAGAAGGGTAATTTTGATTCAAGCAATAAAACTATTGGTCATCTGACAAATGTGATAGAGATTTCATGCTGAAAAAAATCAGCTGCCATCAATGACGTCAAAACGTAGTTATCATTTGATTAAACTTCTAATGTTAATTGGCATTTCAATTCATCAGAGTATCAGTTTACAAAGATAACATATGCTTACAATGCACCTCACTTTATGGTTTATAAAAACCCTAAGTTACTTAAAAATGGTGCGACGCATTTGAGTGATAACAGTGGCGTTAGATTTTATCTGTCGGCTCGTGCACTGTAGCCGTGAAGATGTCTCATTCAACAGTATTTGTCTGAATGTGTTGGAAGGTATCAAGCAGTTTTACTTGTTAATGTGGTTCAAGGAAACCCGACTAGAAACACAGTTTAAAGGCGATAACGTTAAAGCATTAGTAAAAACGTCAAATTGTGAAAATTTGGTCCTTTATTTCTCTGAGAAAGTTCAGAAAATTGCAGAATTTGCTATGCTTTTTTGGTTTTCAGTGACCAAGCAAGCGTTTTAAAATGGTTTTTGCTTTCCCCAATAATCAAAAATACCCACGTTACGCGCTAGTCTTAAAATTAAACGTCACTTTAGTACGGCCGCTGCGTTTGGTAATTCTGTATTTTTTAAATGGAAAATCTTGTCAGATGATCGGCGCTTGTATCTTCATGACAGAAAATGAAACTTGAGATATGATGTGGTTGTGCTCACCCATACAAAACAATTGCTAAATTTATTGTGCATAGTATATATTAGATCGTTGTTTTGGGAAGAAAAATATAAGTTTTCAGCTTTCGTTCTGATCCTTTAATATTCTAAAACTTGTAAATGCTAACATGTGTATAGTCTGTCAAAATTGACCTTAGACTGATTAATTTTCGCCAAAATCTTCGTGATATTCGTGCGTTTTCGTGGAGTACTCCTATCTTGGTCACGCTTTTACAGAGAATATGAAGATAATGTCAATTCGTAAATGCAAATGGTCTGATAGCCTAGTGGTTACATGTAGTTGACTACCTACAAATCAAGCATACCTGGATCGAAACTTGGAAGGAACCTTTTTTTTATATAATTTTCAAATTGCATTCTTTTTTTAGTTAATATTGTTCGTAAAATTTACATCATCTTGTGATGAGCTTTACAACTTTTATTTGTATTTAGCCGCTTTTGTATTCATTATTCCCTAAGTTTCCCACTCTTTCCTCGTCAGCTGATAACATTTGCAAATAGTTTGGACCCAGTTCAGTACCAACAGAACGTCGGTTCTGATCGGGATACAGACCATTTGACACTCTTATAGTGTTCCTGAAAGAATTTTTGAGAAGGGTAATTTTGATTAAAAGTCAGCAGATGATAACAAAGGTCTCAAAAATATTCAGCGTGCAAAGAGTTATTCAAAAATATTCAGCGTGCAAAGAGTTATTCACATGTAGGCTTATTGAAATTATTCACGGTGCTGTATTTGTTACCTAAACACATGCCAAATTGAAATAAATGTATCCAGATGTGCACAAAATCAAGAATAAAGACAAAGAAACTAGGAAATTAAACAAAATGAAAAAAAAACTTAAATGCTACTAGACTCGAACCCACATCTTTTGAGTGCTAAACACAAGACTATCCACTAGGCTATTGGGGAATTATGATAAAATTCATTCAGATTAGTAATAATAGAGCAATTTCAAGCGCACTTTTTATGAAGATTCACGAAGACTGAGTAAAAGGTCATTGAATATTCATATGTCTCGGGTCAATTTTGACAAACAATATCTTATCAAGTTGAAATGAAATATGTTTAAACTAAAATTGCACACAAAAACACACGGCTACCACAACACTAGCTGACTTTTGTCACCATCCCAAGAGAAAATATAGTCATGAAAAGTAGCAGTGAATTCTGCTTAAATACAAGAAAACACCTACAATTTGCAGTAGATGAATAATTTATGTCATTAGGTGTTCTCAATGCAGACATAGCAGGACCTCAAAAAGAAAGCATTGTTTTTAAGAACTATTTAAGCATCCTACAACCCTGCAAGTAATTCACAAACCGGTTTGACATCTTAAATGATGAAGTGAACCTTCCATTGGTGAAGTGACTGATCTTTAATCATCATCATAATGATGGAAACAGATCGTAGGTCACTTTGTTGACAAGAAAATGTTCAGTCCAGCTTGTTCACTACTCAGGCTCAGTCTTGTCTGAGCCTTAACAATTGGCACACACGAAGTATGCTTTAAAACGTAAAAACTAGTCTCCAAAACGTATTTGTACCAAATTAGATGTTATGTTCCATCAGCATATTTTTACAGAAATGATCCTCATAATGCCCTCTACCAAATGATATGCCACTCAAAAAGGATGTCAGAGTTAAAACTAGAACTATATTTTAATGGCATCTCCTGAACCACTGGTCTGCATATATAATTCACAGAAATGTTCCTTTAAATGCGCTCCACCAAAAGGGCACAAACTTTTCTGCTCTGTTGAACAAATGGCCGCCAGAGCTAAAAATAGAAATATCTTAACGGAAATCTTCTTAACCACTGGCCCAAAAGAGCCATGACTCATGTGAGCGAATCAGACCCCCAGGACCCTCTTGTTTTTTAAGCATCTCATATGTAGTTCTTCTTTAAGTGTACTCCGAATATGTTTTTGTAGATCCACAATGTTTTCTTATCTGTAATCCTGTAATTATTAGGAGTTTTACTTTTGCAGATATTCCAGCAAACTCGACGTTACACGCTATGGAGAACCTACCCAAGTTCTACGCCACAAAGAAGAAACTTACAGCTGGAAAACTACAAGAGAATACCATAGCCTTGCTGGTTCAACTATACAGACCACACATGGAGAAACTAGCAACGTTATTGCAGGATGACCGATTTCTCTGGAACCATGGTTCCTTCTAAATGCATAATCCTATAAAAGAAGCGCTAGATCTACAAGAAAACCATATATACAAGCCAAAATTTCTAACCGGCCACGTGCATTTTATTAATTTTCATCAAAGCATAAAATGACATGACTAGTCTTTTTGCATCTCGAAATAGCCAGACGTGCCATGTACCTTAGACAGTAAGGATGTTGACAAAATGTTTAACATTACATGTAGGATGCCAATTTGAAAAGTGGTACCCCCATTTTCAAAATTCGCATTTTGGCACAATTTGTGAGTAATGACTTTTCGAAATAACCCCCTTTCACACGCAAAACGTTTTCATTTCAAAAGCCAAACTCATATTGAACACTCAAGTGCTGAAATGAACATTCCATCTGCATGAGACACGTTGCTATTGGCCAAAGTGTCAAAAATTACCCCACCATCCAATGCAAATTCTTGTGAATTTTGAAATTGAGTGTACGTGTATTCGGCAAAGCCTCCCGGATACAATTTAATGAGTTTTGCTTAGCCGTTTTCTGGTATCGTTTACTGATAGGTTGGTCTATTCGGTAATGCAAATTAAATTGATCTAGTGCTTACAGCTTTTCAAAAAATCGGTAAAAACACACGTGGCCGGTTAGAACTTTTGACTAGTATATGTCTATGCACATACGCCTTTTGGGGCCACCATCCAGCTTGAAATTCATGGCGCTTTCCTTTCGCTCAGATGTGTCAAAATACTTATTGTACCGACTAGTATGTATTAGTCTTAATTGTTTGTGTTACATCAAATTAAAGTGAAAGTAATCAATAAATGACCAGTAACAACACTCATTTTATTGTAGTTGTCATTTTACCAAACTAGCTTCGATCTGCCACAACATCACACCTCACTTGTCTGATATGTCCCATAATAAATTTACATGGTAAAATATTTTATGAGCAGGACATGATCCAACATTTATCAGTGACACAAATCCAAATTCCATAAAAAGGCCTTATGTTTCACCACTAGTCCACCATGAGCCTTTTTATAAGTTGCATGACTAAAACGGAATTTCATTGTGTTCATGGCTGGGGGTAGTGGCGGGTGGCTCCTTAGAGAGAAACCACCTGCCTCTACCCTAATATAATACATATAATATTTATAACGCTGACAAACTTGCTTAATTCAAATACTGATGTAGGTCGGGCTGGGTTTGGTTTGGCGCCACGGCGCTGAACCATTCCTGGCCTGACATCACATCCAAGGTCTAGTCATAGAAGGTCCAGAGCGGTGTGCGCTGGATCAGCCTTGAATCATATATATGTATGGTTATGAAAATTAGCTATGTAAAGTAAAGAGAATCTGTTGTGCTCCACCAGATAACAGGGAGTTATGGTTAGACATTATATATATAGAATATAATTACTGAACAATATGACCGCCATGATGTATTTTCATGCATGCAATTATTTGTATTATACCTCTTGTTGTTGACTATGTTGACCTAGAGTGAATAAAGAATTGAATTGAATCAAAAGGACAAGATACCTGGCCAATCACATCCATGGACTCACCAAGCACTTATTAACATAGTCCTTTGTTATCCATTTTATTGCTTGAAACCAGATTATTGTCAACAGTTTTGTCCGATAAACCATCTCATCTGCAGTTGACTAGTCTGGCGCTTTTCTTTTACACAGATTTATCAAAATGTTTATTGTGCCCACTGGTAGTTCATTATGTCTCTTAATTGTTTACGTGACGCTTTTCTGTCCCACAGATGTATCAAAATGTTTATTGTTCAAACTAGTCCGAGTAGTTCATTATGTCTCTCAATTGTTTACGTGACGCTTTTCTGTCCCACAGAGTTGTCAAAATGTTTATTGTGCCCACACGTCTGAACAGTTTGTCATGTCATTTAATTGTTTGTGTAACATTTTATTGGCATTGCTCAATAAATGTTCAGCAACAACACTCAGTCTTTATCATTTTACCAAACTAGCCTCACTCCGCGATCAATTTCCAACTTAGATATAGGAAGCGCTTGTGAAAGTTGTTTGTTTTAGAGCGGACATCTAAAAGTAATTGCGATATCTCCACGTCAATTCCGACTGGCGTTTTTTCCGTTAGATTACTTAGCCACCGTTGTTTCAGGAGCAGCAACTTGATCCATCTTGTAGAGGAGGAGGTCAAGGAAGGAACCATCCAGCACCATCAGATGCACCCGGACACCCCGTTGTCAAAGGGCATCTCGAGAGAGTCGCTTATTGTAGGGTCCGAGGTTATAAAACTTGAGTACAGTCTCAAACTCAAAATAAAGCACAATGATTGGCTGGTTGCGGATATGTGTCCGCAACCAGTCAATCATTGTGCTTTATTTTGAGTTTGAGAATGAACTCAAATTTTATAACCTCGGGGCTAGGTGTTTGTGTCATGTCGAACTTTAACGGACATCTGCTTTTCCAAGCTGACCGTTTGTCGTGTTCGTATCTTAATCCGCCAGGAGGCACCAATTTCACATTACCTGTATTAATTTTATCTCTAAGCGGACGACGGAGTAACCATAGCTACGGGCGTTTTATCCACTAGACTGGTTTTCACAGTTTATTGAAATTATTTAGACTACATTAGAATAGTATGCCAATTAAGGGTTTCTGTTCGTGAGGATGGAATACTGACCAGAATGTGCTTCAGCGGCGTATCCTGAACTTTAATATGAAACAAACGTCAATTTTATTAATGTAATTTTAATACATTAAATAATAAATTTGATTAACGTCGTAAGAAAAAAAAATCTTTTTCTTGCATGCTATTAGCCCTTAGTGCTCCAATCGCAACAACAGTCGTCTGCTTTTCTCGTCTGCTGAAATGTTTAAGAACCTCTTTGGCAAACAGTGTGGACCCAGATCAGACTGCTCCTGTTCTGGGTCCACGCTGTTTGCTTCTATACTTAATTCGTCAGTAATGTTAGGCAATTATTCGCAGCAGACGACATTTTCAAATGCATTTTAAGGGTTAACAGACGCGTAGATAAGTTTACACCACGAGTGCAGTCTGATCATCGATCAGGATATTCAATTTAATTAAGTTTTAGATGAACCTTGTGTGCGTGAACAGTGAAGACCCTGATTAAACGCTGAATTCTATAGCCTGTTGTTTGTTTGATTTGATTCTTTACGTCCCATCAACAATCTTTCAGTTAGATAGGGACGAGTCTTCCTGGGTTGAACCAGTACTAAGCTAGGATAAATGATTCTATAGCCTCTGATTTGGGTCTGTGCTGTTCACCTATGCCCCACAAAAGGGACGCTAAACCTGTTCAAATTAGTCAAAGATATATTTCTCGTGACGTAGTAACTTATAAATAAAATATCTACAATAAACCATGATTAAACGCTGCATTCTGTGGCCTCTTATCCGGGTCTGGAAATCTGGTGGTATTACTGAAAGTTTGCTTTTTCTTAAACATTTATTTTTAGATAGAAATCAGTATGTGCATGTCATTCACCATCTTGTATTAATTAACGCTGGTCAACAGCTTACAATCGACTGCATCGGCTGATCTCAGACCTCGCAGGGCGTACATTATGACACGTTTCAGCGACCTGATTTAACATGCACCATACCATGATAAAGGACCCTTACCACCAATGCTTATGACAGTCTTACATAAGATAAGTATATTTATTTGGATGTCGTCTGCTTATTTCGTATGTACTCAAAAGACTGCTCCTTAGGGAGTTGTCTGATCAGGACCCACACTGTATGCAATATGGGCCACCGGACTAACTTATCACGGGTGAGCCCAGACCAGACCGCACCTAATGGGGCAATCTGATCTTGGTCCCTAATATCCTCAATAAAGGACACCAGACTTATTTTATCATAGAAGCAAACAAAATGAACCCGGATCAGACTGCTCCTTGTTCGCAATATAATCAACTAGCGTAAAAAGTGCAACGCCAATTTCACAGATGCGACGCGTGTCAAATATAGCGATTCCTTTGATAACACGCATTTGTAGCGCAATAAAAGATTTTGTTCATTTTGAGGTAAACACAGACTATGAAAAACAGTGAAGACCCAGAGGAAATACTACACAAGCGACATTTCATCAGGATCAACACTGTATTCTACGACTTACTCGATCTTCAGAGTAAGAAATATAATATTTTTATGACATCCCTCAATATATGAAATGGACCGTCCGGACTGATTCAAACTTTATGGACCATTCAAATGATCTTAAAAGGTTAAAATCCAACGTTCACATGCTTTATTTATGCTTGTACAAGCTGGTACTGATCGCGCACGCGAAAATGCCCCTCATAAACGCCCATGTTAACGTAAGTGACGTATTCAACGAAGTACTTTGACAGTGAAAACCCAGATGAAATGTCGCATAAGCGGCATTTTATCAGAGTCTGCTCTGTTTTCTATGACAATATCGATCTTCAGAGAAAGAGGTATATTATAAACTGTAATCCCTCAAGAAATTCAATGGGCCATCCTGACTTTCCTGTATGGAATATTGAATTATTTTTAGTAGTTTAAGGCGGTTAAAGATTCAACGTCTTCAGGTTTAGTTAATATTTGTAGATACATGGATATATGTTGTTGCGCTGGCAAATGCCCCTGAAATATAAAATGCTCATGTTGGAACTTATCGCACATGCGTTGATGCCCCTGATGAACACCCATGCTAGCGTAACCAAAGCCAGATATTCAATGCAAAGCTGTAAAAAACCCAGATTAAACACTCCAGTGAAAACCGTGTAGATACAAATCAATCAAACTCATTAAGCTAAAATATTTTAATACATGTACCATACGAGAGCATTTGCCTGGCATTATTTTAAAATTATTAGGTTTTTATTTAATTATTTTTTTTTTTTTCAAAAAATATATTCAGATACGCCATCTGTTTGGATTCATTTAAAATTCCGTATTTTGTCGCGCCTGATCTGGGTCCATTTGTTTTGGAAAAATAATCACCAGAAGACACCAGAAGACACACGCATGCAATAAAAATCCCCTCACGCAGCCACACTGTATGGGGTCAAATTTTATAACCTCGGGGCTAGGTGTTTGTGAGTGTGGGTGAAGTGGTGTCTCCTTTGTGTAGCACATACACAGCATACACATTCTCCCTAATGAGCTCCACAAAGGAGACACCAAAACTCACCAATGAGCTCCACATTGGAGACAAACGATCATAGTAGTTCTTTACCAACCTAAATGATCCGGACACGTAAGATTGGTAAACTGCCCACCTGAAGAACTGATTCGTAATAGTTATACCATGGCAGGGTTCATACAGACTGGACAAAACAAAATTCCCTGACATTTCCCTGACTTTTCCCTGACGCCAATCCAAATTTCCCTGACAAAACTGTACTCGCTAGAGAAACTTAGTTTTATTCAAAACTTTGTGTATAGCTACAGTGAACAGCTACGTTTTCAATTTAGAGTAATTTTGAATTTTGCAAAGTTTTTATTCAAACTTTTCAGCATTTTTCTAGAAAATAGCTATGTTTTCAACATAGAAATTTACAGATTGTCAAATAACTGTACGTTAAAACTGTTGTCTTCTGTCAAAAATTTGATATGTTGACCTCTAAACCTCCCCTAAAGCAACCCATAATGCAACCAGTAAATAGAGGAAAGCAAATCATTATTAGCTGGATGTGGAATATTGCTTGTAAAAGCCACAACATTGTTTTTGATAAAACTCCAATAAAACCTGAATACTGCAAATTGTTGACAACAGATGTCGCATGATGGATGACACACAGACCACATTTAGTGATCTGAACAGCTCACTTTTAGCACAAAGTGCTTAGTTGAGCTAACAAGAAGCTTAATGAGCCTAAACTGCTCAGCTGAGCTGTTGACTTCATGGTTTCAGAGAAGATTTTTTTATTATTTTTTATGTGTCTATGGTAGCAAATGACTCCTGGTTCGGTGGGTCACTGGGTGTGACAGTGGCCAATTTGAACCCCAGGGGCATGATTGGCAGGATATACATAGTGAGTATCTATGCACTGCTACATACTAGTAAATATAGAAGCTGCGCATGTGCTTCATGGATTCACTCAGAATTTTTAAAAAAAGTTTTCCACATAAAAGTCTATGGAAGCTAATGATCCTCAGGGCATGGCCAATTTGGACCCCAGGGGCATCGCTGGGATGATTTATGTAGGGGATCACTAGACATTACTATATACTAAATATATAAGCTGTGACCCTCATGGTTATAGATTAGAAGATGCTTAAATAAAGGCTTTCCCATTATATGTCTAAGCGAGCTATTGATCCCCAAGGGTGTGGCCATTTTGTACCCAAGGGGCTTATTTGGCAGGATTTATGTAGGGGATCAGTACAGTAGATATTGCTACATACTAAGGATATAATATGTGGGCAAAATGGTTTCAGAGAAAATGTCTTGTTTTCCCTTTACAAGCCTATGTTAGTTACATGTATTTGTCCACCGTGAGTGTGTGCATGTGGCCATGGGCTTGATGTTGGGGAGCATCAGACATTGCTACATACTAAATATATATGGTTTCAGAGAAGAATTTTTAATTTGTTCCCAAAATAAGTCTATGGGAGCTTTTGATCCCTGGGGTGTGGCCAGTTTTGACTCAACTTGGGCTTGATTGGCAGGATTTATGTAGGGGATCACTAGACATTGCTACATACTAACTATAAAAGCTGTAGGCATCATGGTTTCAGAGGAGATGATTTTTTTTTAATATTCCCATTATAAGTCAATGGGAGCTTTACATTGCCATCATCCATGGCAACAAGAGTTCCTGTCTAATCAGCCCAAAAACCTTATACAGCCTTTCCTCTAACTGATGACACTCAACATGAAATTTGATCACATTTGTCAAACTGACATTAGAGATATACTTCCTTGAAAATGTAAACAGACAACAATGACAGACAAAGAGACAGATAGATGAAGGACACCAGACAATTGCCATACTAATAGCACCTTCAGCTCAAGTGAGCTAAAAGGCAGCTCAAGAGGAAAGGGTGCCAAATCCTGCCATCTTCTTATGTTTAAAGCCCTTTGAAGCTACCAAAATGATTTAGCTTGTATCCAAAATGTTAAGAAAACTGCACTCGCCATTTTCTGTTACTCATCATTTGATACAAGCTGGAAATTGTAAAATTCCCTGATATTTCCCTGACATTTTAGCAAACATTCATTTTTCCCTGACACAACATAAAATTCCCTGACAATTCCCTGACCTTGAAAAAATTTAAATTTCCCTGACATTTCCCTGACGCGTATGAACCCTGCATGGGCTGTCCGCCTGTACGTGGAGATAATCCACGAGCTTTAGCGAGTGGATTATCTTACGTACATGTGGACAAACAGGGTATAACTATTTTATACCATCTTCATCAGTGTAGACCTTGCACAGCATGAGATATTTCGTGCTAAAGTTGGTAAGGGTGGTATAAAATCTTGTATTTAGCTCTTACAGATTATAGTTTAGGAGATACCTGGCTGAATATCCTCCTAACAAGGTAGGCATGACAGACATAGATAGGTAAGCGGAGAGCAGTATGGATCAATATGGCCCATCATTTTGTTTATTTGTTTTGTTGCTTAACGTCCCAAGTCAACAGCTATAGTCATGGCGGGATGTTGAGTTCACCTTACCACACTTTTCCTGGGCAAGCTTGAACAAGCCGTTAACCAGTACTTGGTGCACATACTTTCGTTTGTAACCGACAGTAACCCTTCTTGAATGATTCAGTGAAAGGGGGGAGAATAACATGTGCATACAACTTGGCGCTGAAAGTATAGGATTTTAGCTACTTAATTTGATTTTTGGAAGAAAAATGCAACTGACAGTGTTTAGTTGCATGTCTTGAGATCTTCTTTTAGTCCTGTGAAATGCTCTAAAACCATTTTCCGCCACAATGCTTTACCTCTGGTATAGGGGAGTACCCCCAGACCCCGTCAAGAATGTGTACTCTATAAAATGCCTCTGAAATGCACCTGGTAGAACATGAACATATCCAACATGGTAAGAGTCAAAAGTATATAAGTTGGGCTCTCTGTGTTATTTATAAGAAAACAAAACAAAATTATTCAGGGTATTGTAATTTATTGTCTAGATCATGAAAATGAAAACACTGAACAGAGAATACTTAAAATGACTAGTTCCACAATATAACAGCATCTTCAATATAGGGCCCAGATGCGACAAAACCTGTCTTTGGGGTTTCCGACAAGGTCATGTTCAAACAAGCCTGCTCAACTACAGAGACTAGCTACAGTATTGAAATTTCGCTTATGGCAAGTCTAGATATGATACTTTCCAATAAGGGAATAACAAAGGCGCTGATCAGACTGCGCGGATGCGCAGACTGGTTTGCGCCTTTGTTGTTCAGAAACCCCCCGAAGACAGGTTTTCTCGCTCCGAGGCCCATATAATGTACGTAAGGTCATGAACATGAACATATTTAACAGTATAAGTATGGATTTGAACTTGTGCTATGTAATTGGATAAGAATGAACAGATTCAGTTTGGACTCACTTAGCACATTTATTGTAAGTATGGATATTGAATTATGTTAACTCTATGAATGCTTGGTATTTGTTGTCTGCTGATATTTTTCAAAATCAACTTTTTCGAAAAATTCTTTCAACTATCAGGGTGTCAAACAGTTTGGATCCAGATCAGGACTGACGTTCTGTCAGTCCTGATCTGGGTCTAAACTGTTTGCAAAAGTTATCAGCAGATGGCACTAGCAGACAAAGAATTAAATAAAAGTATGGGTTTGAACATGTGCAATGTATAAAGTATGTGCTGGAACATGTTAAAAATAATATGAGCCGTGACATGAGATTTCCAACAATGTGGTATGTGTGATTAGCAAAGGCTCAGACCAGCCTGCGCATACGCGCAGTCTGATCAGAGCCATTGCTAGTCGCTTGAATATCATTTGGAGTTTCTAAGCTTAACTTGTTGGAAATCACATGTCAAGACCTAAATATTGTTGATTAGAACATATTCAATACAATACTAAGTTTGGACATGAACATGTTCAGTATTGAACATAATCTAAAAGATACCATATATATCAAACATGTTCTAATCTAAACTTAATAAATAGTACATATACTTAAAATATAGAAAATGTTCTAGTTACCAAGCTCTATAAATTGATATTTATCATTATAAACATATTCTAATCCAAAGCGATTATATTGAACATATTCTGACCAAATCTGGTCATCATCATTAAGCCCATACCAAATATGGAAAACAATGTAATAATGGATCTGATATAATGAGAAATGGGAATAAATTCATATAACTCCTAAATGCCATCGTAAAACTGTTTGCATATGTGTCAACTTTTGTTAGAGACTGGTAGATCTATTTCACACATGATGGCAACTATAGCTTTACTGCAATGTGAAAACATTAATTATTACACACTTTATAGGTCTTAAACAAGGATTAATCACACACACGGCCGAGAAAGAAAATAACCCATTGCAATACACACCGTTGCATATATGCTGAATGGCTCTGCGACATAATTATCTAGAATACAATGTCCCCCAAAATGGTATGCCCTCAGAAAATGCCTTATCAATGAATATCCTCTAACAATTTTTCAACTCAAAATTCATAATTTAAACAAAGAAAAATCAAAATGTACATCAGCTTTAGACATTTTCTAGCAAATTATGCAAGTTTTTTTCAACAAGCAAGAAACTTTATAAAATCGTTTGCATACTTTTGCAGTTGGTAACCTTGTGATCTATTTTTATAAAGGAGTCAGAGAGTACCCTTGCGAAAAATAACCAGCTTTTCTACAGCTTCTGCGCAGCTTTCAAAGCTTCGCAGAAGCTTCGTAAAAGCTAGCGGTAATGGCACCTGCGTAATTAGCTGCAGAAACGCAGCTTTTACGCAGAGCTGAAGAAAAGCCGGCTTTAACGCAGCTTTAACGAAGAGCTGTAGAAAAGCCGGCTTTTACGCAGCTTTTGCGAAGCTTTAACGCAGCTTTAGCGCAGACTCACTTAAAGCTGCGTTAATGCTTCGCAAAAGCTGCGTAAACGCAGCTTTTACGCAGGTGCCAATACCGCTAGCTTTTACGAAGCTCTAACGCAGCTTTTATCAAAAAGCTGCGTAAACGCAGCTTCAATTAAAAACTGCGTAAAAGCTGCGTTTCTGCAGCTTCCATCAAAGCTGCGTAAAAGCTGCAGAAACGCAGCTTTTATTTGAAGCTGCGTTTCTACTGCTTGACAAACAAACCTGCGTAAAAGCTGCGTATCTGCCGAAAACCTGCGTCTTTTAAAAGTTCTGGATGTGGACAAAAAATTGGTCAAAACAAAGGCTTATAAGCATATAGTAGACTAATGACTCCTGGTCTTTACTGGCTGAAACATATGAATATCATAATTATGCACTGGTCTTGTGTAAATGAGTAAGGCTAAGATATGAAACATACATTGTACATAACAGTAAAGCCTGTAATGTTAAACAGCATCACATGTCCAAATTACAGAAGGTTGAAAAATCAGTAGCAACTCTTAGACGTATATTCTGCTCTGTGTATTTGTAAGTTCGAAACATATTTTCCAATGGATTATTGTACCGTAGGAGGTTCAAGGTGCTTCATCATGGCCTGTAATAGTAAGGTGCATCATGTGTTTATACTGTCACCTGGCAGCAGTTCCTAGCACTCTGGTACTTAAAGTTTGACACCTCCCTTACCTTTCATTGGTTGCAACTCAAAGAGTTTTGCTTTGGTTTGTGGTTTTGGGTCACATACAATAGCTATGGACATGCCGTGATGGTCAATTAACCTAGTACATGTATAACCACACCTGTTTTCCTGTACAAGCTTAGAATAAGGGACTTAAACCAGTACTCGTGTGCACATACTTTGGCTTATAACTGACAATAGCCTTCTTAAATCAGCGGGAGAATGACCTGGCCTATGAAAATATTTCATGATTAATATTTCATGATCAAACACCACCAAAGTATGGATCCAGACGAGGATTGAACTCACAGCCAGACATGTTAAGATTAACGGATCACCCGTGTCACTAACTGAAAACTGCTGTTTTCCGCAAAACAGATTTTTTAAAAAAAAATCACGGATTCTCAAAAATCCGCTCATAGTCTTACCGTTTTTTTTTTTTGTTAAAAGGCATTTCTTGTGATAATTTGATGGAAGTTGCCGAGAAAAATCAATATTGATATCGTAAAGAAGCTTGGTAGTTTCGAATAGCTGTCAGGTAAAGCATCTCAAAGTCTTTGAAAAATCGATATCTATTAAGGGCTTGAATGTAAACCGAATAATACAGGTACAAATAATCCAAGCGGCTGTATAACTTGATAAACCCAACAAAGATGGCGAAAATGCAAATCAGGGATTAGCCCAGCAAAAAAACGAATATGGTATAGAAGCGGGTCAAATTTTAATGCAGAATATACAAGAACGTTTGACTGGGTTATGGCCAGCGACCGGGGCAAGCAGCAGGCATACTGCAAGGTTTGCAGTAAGCATTTCAGCGTCTCTCACGGCGGGATTTACGACGTCCGTAGACATGGGGAAACAGATTTTTTAAAAAAATCACGGATTTTCCACGCGTTGTCCCACATTTTTTTTTTCAGAAACTTAACATGTCTGCTCACAACCCCTAGATCAGTGATCAGCTCTGGGTCCAGCAATGGTTGGTTGTTTTGATGTTTATGTCCCAGTCAACAGCTAAAGAGAAAACTAGCATGTAAGCAATTGATAAAAGCATAATATTCTAGCAAACATAGAGGGATGTTGAAATACCTGCTTACTTTTTTTATAAAAGACAATACTTGTTTCTAAAAGAACAACTGTCTGTAAACATATAATTTTCTCATAGAAATATAACTCATTGTGCTAGTGATTATATTTATGTTACAAATCCTTTATATCATAGCAATAGATAACTTACTATTGTTGTTTAAGGAAAATATGCATGTAATTCAGTTTAAAATTATTATCCCACCCACTGAATCTAGCTTGAGGAGAAAATAATTTTCTTATCCATTTATTAACTAACTAGTCACACTTTTTTTAAAACTCACTTTTTCTAGAAACTGGAGTTTATTGTGTCCCTCAAAGAAAGCATGTGTAGATTGGTCAGCAGGTAAAGGTTCAATGGTTGTTTTGGTTTAATCTGTTGTACAGCCATGTTAGAAATTTGAAAATCAAAGGGACATTACTCTAACTAAGGGATAAACCCCAACTACTTCAAATCAACTCCCCAGTGGTGTACCACTCCAAATCAAACTCCCCACAGTGGAGTACTTCTGGTTCAGGGACCTTTAAAAACTATTTCAATGAAAGGAAGTTGCAGCTGTTGGGGAGTTTGACTCCAAATAGATAACACCCTTTAGAAATCTATATTTTAGCTGCAAGGCTGAATATATGTTTACCAGGTAGGTAGGTAGGTAGGTTGTGTTTATGGAGAGTGGGTGGGTGGGTAGGTACAGGTAGATATATATGTAGGTAACTATTGGCAGATAGGTATGGGGAGGGGTGAGGGTAGCTAAGTGGGTGGGTGGGTAGGTAGGTAGGTAAGTAGGTAGGGAGGATTGGTAGGGTAGAGTAGGTAGGCAGGTCGGTAGGTAGGTAGGTAGGCAGGTGGGTGGGTAGGTAGGCAGGTAGGTAGGATTTGTAGGGGAGGGAGGGAGGGAGGTAGGTAGGTAGGGTAGGGTAGGGTAGGGTAGGGAAGGTGGGCTGGAGGTGGGTGAGAGGGAGGGAGGTGGATAGGTGGGTGGGTAAGAGGGAGGGAGGTGGATAGGTGGGTGGGCTGGAGGGAGGTGGGTGGCAGGGTGAGAGGTGGGCAAGAGGGAGGGAGGTTAGGTTAGGGTAGGATAGGTAGCATTGGGGGAGGGATTCTTTGTGGGACTGGGTAGTATGGCTGGTGGGGTCCTGGGTAGGTGGATAGATACAGGTAGGTTTAAGTAAGCATTGGTAGCTAAGTTTATGTTAGAGGTGAGGAAGAGGTAAGGTTTGGGGCATTTTAGGTGGGTGGGGATGTAGGGTGGAGGTCTATATAGTCAGTTGGGTAGTAGAGTTTTCTGGGTAGGTAGGTAGGTAGGTAGGTAGGTAGGTAGGTAGGTAGGTAAGGTAGGGTAGGGTAGGGTAGGGTAGGGTAGGGTAGGGTAGGGAAGGTGGGCGGGAGGTGGGTGAGAGGGAGGGAGGTGGATAGGTGGGTGGGTAAGAGGGAGGGAGGTGGATAGGTGGGTGGGCTGGAGGGAGGTGGGTGGCTGGGTGAGAGATGGGCAAGAGGGAGGGAGGTTAGGTTAGGGTAGGATAGGTAGCATTGGGGGAGGGATTCTTTGTGGGACTGGGTAGTATGGCTGGTGGGGTCCTGGGTAGGTGGATAGATACAGGTAGGTTTAAGTAAGCATTGGTAGCTAAGTTTATGTTAGAGGTGAGGAGGAGGTAGGGTTTGGGGCATTTTAGGTGGGTGGGGATGTAGGGTGGAGGTCTATATAGTCAGTTGGGTAGTAGAGATTTTTGGGGATTTTCTTAAGTATTGACAGCCTGAGCTGACAGCCATTTTCTTTTATTTCATTACAGCTTGTTAACTGATTCGGCTGTTTCCCTTTGCTGATACATTGCATAGGTTAGCCCTTGCTTGTTGGTAATTTAGTCCAATAGAAGAATTTGCCAAGTTGGATATTAAATTGGCTGCCCAGGCTGATCAGTCTTGGCTTGGGAAACAAGTCAATATATGGGCCTCATCACGAGAAACCATGTCTTCCAGTTTTCTGACCTAGTAAGACACAAACCAGTCTGCTCAGCTACAGAGACTAACTAAATTACTGAAACAAGCAATCACAGGTGAAGCAGGACAGTTAAAAAGTTAATTACGCAGCTTTAAATATCTGTAGAAAAGCTGCGTCTTTATGTTTTTAGACTATTTGGACTTAAATATAAGTAATACGCAGCTTTTCTGCAGCTTTCAGGAGCTGCAGATTTTACCTTAATAATTCATTTGTTTAATAAAAACGAATATTCACCTTTTCTACAGCTTTAAAAATTAAATACGCAGCTTTCTGAGACAAATCAACTTAAATACGCAGCTTCTGCGCAGCCCACACAAAAAAGTACAGCTGATACGCAGGTCTGAAAAAAAAACGCAGCATTTCTACAGCTTTAACGCAGGTCTGAAAAAAACGCAGCTTTTACGCAGCTTTTTCAAAAAAGCTGCGGAAAAGCCGGCTTTTGCGCAGCTTTTACGCAGAGCTGCGTTTAATTTTGGCAAGGGTAAGACAGAGAGAGAGTAAAAAGAGAGAGAGTGAGCGAGAAAGAGACAGAGGAATTCAGCATCACTGCCTAAAATGAGCAATGTTATAAAACATCCCAGTCAGCATACGAAAGTGGACTACTCTCTGTCCATGAGTGCAAAACGACATTTGATTAGCATCTTATTGGCAGGTCAATAGTGGCTGACTGGGGGCTGGGATATCAGTCACTCTAAATAGTTAATAATAGAGTACAAAAGAGCATCAGGCAGCTTCATCTCATCACAAAAATGAGCCGCAACATGTGATTTCCAACAATGTGGTATTTTGGCAAGTGTAGACTCACACGCGCCTGTGCAGGCTTCTGTAAAGCTTAGAAACTCCAAATGATGTTCAGTCAGTAGCTGAACACTCATAGAATATTTAAGCGTCTAGCAAAGGCTCTTGCTGGACACACATACCACATTGTTGGAAATCTCATGCCACGGCTCAAATATTGTTTCACAAAAAAATGATTGGAAAATGACCATGTCTCATTTTCCAATAATTTCTTTGAAAAACATCTACATTTTGTAGACAAAAACCAATCACGTACTTCCCTTGTAGTGAGATATGAAGGGTAATTTTAGAAATAGTCAATAATAGTTGTAAGAGTGTAAACTAAATTATCTGTAAATATTTGTTGAGACTCTCTTTTGAACTTTTAAATACTCTTCGTTCCACATCTGGCATTATTATTCATGCTAAAATTTAGTTAAACATCTCAAAAAATTTTATCTATGACAGAATATCTCATATTCTGTATTAATTCTGAAAGCCAGCCCCCACCCATACATACACCTGCAACTCAGAAATCTTAAAATTACGTTATTGAGGCAAATTATGCCAGATGATTTTTTTTTTTTTTTTTTTAAACTTATGTCTTTTAGCTATTTTATATTGTATTTGACCAAATAAAAATGATGGGAAGGGTGCTTGTAAGAGAACAATTATCATACAACTGTATTAAATATGGTATAACGTTACATTTCAAACGCTGAAATTAACTTCAATACAAGAAAAGAACAAGCTCTAAAACAATACAGCAAAACAAATCACACAAACAATTATTGAAATGAAATAAAATATTCAAAACATAAAAATATGAGGTAAATGCAGCTGGTTTAAAGTACCGTATACTGTAAAATATGAGAAAAAATGAAAAATAAATCAGATCTCTTAAAAACAGGAAGTGTACAACTTTAAGAATATTAAGATAGAAAAGAAAGTGTATCCCAATAACACCCGCAATGGTCAAATTCTGTTTGTCTGTCTTTAATAAAGATTACTCATACATTAGGCGAGAAAAGTGTCATTACTGTAGGTCCAGTTAAACAAAAATTTTTAGCGTAAAGTGTCATTATTTACTTACTCATCAATTTAAACATATGTTTTGGGTGCTCAAAAGAACTGCCATTGAGACGGTTCTTTGAGTATCCACAACATATGTTTTGGTTGATGAGTAAGTAAAATAATTTTCCATTACGCAATCTTATCCGGAGGCCTGCATTACAATACAATTCCACATGTTCTGCACTGATTATTCAGGCCTTTTCGTCCGGTAACTATAATGTTTAAAGGTTACAGCATTAATCATACACAACATAGCGAAATCATTGGAATGTTAAAAATAAATTAAAAATATACATCTGAAACAACCATTATTTAAAAAATTAAGTAAACCCTTTTCCTGCCACACAAGACAATTGTCATCTGCTCTGTCATCTATTACATTTTTTTGTAAGCCTATATTGCAAACACCATAAACCCAAATCAGACTGCTGATCAGGGTGCCTAGGGTTTGCTGTTTCCATGGCAACAGTATTCTGAAGTATATCTGAAAATATGCAGCAGACATTAAAAGCAGATGAAAATATCAGGAAAAAATATTAGCATGATAAGGGTTAAAGAATTCTTCAGTAATATCTCTTATTATCATTGAATAATACATATATAAAAACATTCTGTTATTGGCTCAGATCTGCTTCCAGCTTATGATATTACCCTAAAATATAGCATTATTTGTACTAACTTGCTCATGTCAATTGCATCTAAACTATGGTACGGGATTGGTTGACTTTGTGTGGAAAGAATGCTCCACACAGAAAATCATTCAATAAACAATCCATGAATATGGAGCTCGATGCGAGAAACCCTGTCTTCAGGGTTTGCAACTAAGTAAAACTCCAACAATTTTGAATGTATCAAGTATAGTCAGTAATATTTCCAGAGAGCAAATAACAAAGGTACCAATCCTGGTCGGCGCCGTTGTTGTTTGCATGCAACATTCAGATTTTCGAGCATCGAGACCCAAATATTAGATGACCGATTTTATCTAGCAAAGAGGTATGCTGCAATTAGTTTTGTGTAAAAAAAGAGGTTATTTATCTTCATAGCATTTTATGCATCTGTCATAGAATATCAGCCTTTGTATGATAAGACCATCAAAATGACACGGATAATGAAATGTTGGAAATCCAGGAATATCCAGCAGCATGCTCAAAGTATTGCACATTTGTCAAAGATTGAAAATAAAATCTTGGACAGAAAGGCTTTAATCTGTTGGTCCTGATCTGGGTCCAAACTGCTTCACCTCTTAAGATGAATGTGGATGTACCTTTGTTGAATCCAAGATTATTATTTTCACACATACGATAAAAAACAATAAAAAAAAAACTTCTGTTATCATATGACGTCGCGTCTTGGAGTGAAATAACACCATGCAATAAAATTTGTAAACCACTAGTGGTTTATTGATTTACGGGAAACGTTATGACGTCCATAACAACGTTGCACACATAATGGCAAAATTGTAACGTTTTTACGCTAGAAATCAGATTTCAAAGTATTTGTCATATGATAAAAAGAATCTAACATTCATGCTCTTGTATTATTGAATTTATTAAACTTGTTGCGAAAAAAAAATAAACTGCTCGGCAAGCCTCGCATTTTATCTCTTTTCCCCAACTCGTTTAATAAATTCAATGAAACATGAGCACTCATATAAGATCCTCTATGTAATTTACAAACTATATACATGGAATTACAATATAAACAGAGAAAACTGGATTTCTTTCAACCACTGAAAGCATTAATAATGTGCTTGAACAGTAAACAGACCATGATCAAATACAAAATGAGCTACAACTCTTGAAAACTGAATGGCAAGGGGATGATGATAATGGCATAGAACAACCATGCACACTTATACTGGGCTTGTGTAAAATTCAAGGACTTTTCAAGGACTTCTAAAAGACTTTCCTATTGTTTTCAAGGACTGAAAAATTAAGAAAGATACTGATTTGCATGTTAAAATTCTACTTCTAAAATGCTAGAGTACATTATATAAAATGGTTGTGCCTTTATTTGGTGCAGCATGTGCTGCACCAAATAAAGTCACCACAATTTTATACTGATTTAGATCTCCAAAAACACTGTTGAATCCTCCTGTAAATGGTATAATTCAAGGACTTTTCAAGGTCTTTGAGTGTTTTTTCAAGTATTTTTCAAGGCAAATTTAATTTTCAAGGACTTTTCAAGACAGTCCTGTATATTCAAGTACTTTTCAAGCCTGTGCGAACCCTGTTATACAAAGCTGTGCTGGAACTGCCTTGTACACCTGCCTAAAGCCATCTTTCTAATAAAGCTATAACACTGTAGTCATACCACTACGGCAATTTGGGTCTCGTCACTTATTCCGGTGTTTAGGTAACTTTCTTATCATGCCCAATTTCTTCATTTAATCACAGATCAACGACCGAAAATGCTTGGGTTCCGAATAATTTTTGTTCATCAAAGTCACATTGTATCTTTTAGCTTTAAAATTATATGAAAACTTTAACGTTTGTTGTCTAGGCATGAAATAACTAATTACGGTTTCGTCATCGTGGACAATTAATCAATGACGAAACCGTATAGTTTTGACGAAACCGTAATTGACAATTTTTTAATATAACTGTACAAAAACACATTTAAAATCTGATTTTATCTCCGATTTGGCAAAACAACACAGATGTTGTTAACTAGAGGATACAATCTTGAAGCAAACATACTCGAAAGTTCTCATTTTTGTCAGCCTTTATTTGAAGGTAATTTTACTATAACACCGGAGTGGGTGACGAGACCCAAATTGCCGTAGTGGTTTGACTACAGTGTATAAGTACAAATGAAGGTGTAGGTGATCAGAAACTGAACAGGATTACCTAAGCGTCAACTGAGACTTAGGTCGACCTGTCCAATTTTGCATCAACTCCTAAGAATCAATGTAATCAACATCCCCAGAGAATGACCAAACTACTCAGACCCTATTCTATCTGTCCGATTAAGTATTAATGCTAAACCTTCAATTTTCTACTAAAGGAATTTTCAAAAATACAGAAAGATTAGTCATGCATGAATATACAGACTGGTATGGACCTTTGTTTTTGCATATGCTAAATTTTTTCTTGTACTGAGGCTTAACAGTTCACAAAATGCTCTAAAACACAGGTTTAGATAAACAAAAAATTGCGAATATTTTCTTACCCATCAGTTTTAACATCTGTTTTGGGTGCTCAAAAGAACCGTCTCATTGTCTTAACTGGAGGCCTGTTAACTGCTTACAAAATGCTCTAAGGGCCATTTTTCTAATTCCAAGGTCTAAAGGCTTTATGTATAACAAATGAGCATGAAATGCCCATGACATTTTAACAAAATGGTTATGCAATGTCGTTCCTTCAGTTTTCATGTTTTATGGCAGATTTCTATTTGACACGGTGGCTATAAAAGGCAAAAATGTACATACTTACAAAAATGCAAATATACACACAAGCTCTTCACATCAGTAATATACAGATACTTACAAACATACCCCATGATAAAAGGGAATTTTATTCTCTACACAGACAAATATCATGTCTTCAATAAATAATGACAATATGTAAAACCCAATGAAGACATCCCTTCTGTGAAACAGTCATGGACTCTTAAATATTCAAATCTCCCTTTAACATGGGTGAAAGTTCAAAATTTCCAAAATCCTGAACTTTAGAAATTTAAAACTTAAAACTTGCATTATGCCTAATATACAGTAAAAACATCAAGGTAAACTGGTCAAATGCCTCTTAATAAACTGAAAATAAATCAGAGAAGCTATAATAATCTTCCTAATTCAGTGTTTTGAGGCTGACTTTCTATGGAAAGTCAGCCTCAAAATCCTGAATTCAGGATTAATCCTAAAAACTTTCACCCATGCTTTAAGTCATTTGCTTTAATTTTACTATTAAACAACAGATTTTTTCTTCACTAATTAAATCACTTAAGATATTCAACATGCCCAGCCTAAAATAAAAGTACCATAATATTAAATCATTTTCATACCAGAAGTGAATTTATTTGTTTTGATTTTTTTTTATCAAACATGAACATGCCTTAATTGATATTTTGCTTTCCCATAGTATTTCCAACAGTAAAGTCACAAATAGTTATGTAAAAAGCAATACATGTGCTTAGGACATACGTCTTAAAGATGGGATCTTTCATACCTTTGCTGTTTTTTCTTTTCAATCTTTATTTTCAAAAACAATATCTTTCAGGAATACTATCAGAGAGTCATACAGTTTTGATCAAGATTAGTCTAGACATCTTATTGGTTCTGCTCTGGGTCCACACTGTTTGCAAAGGTTACATGTATATGGTTATAACTCTAGCAGTCAGTGTGTTAATGAAAACTCTTTGTTGTTGTTGTTTTCGAAAAAGTAATTTACTGGAATTCAGATTTTGTGATCCTCAAAACATAGCTATAATGGTTTAGATAATGTGGTTTATTCCCCTTCCTTCAATAAAAACGACGAGGAAAGACTTTTTTACAAATATTTACAAGACTTAGATATTTTAACAATGGCAGTATTATGAGACAATTAAAGCACAAATAGTAACACAAAGCAATTATGATTGCATTATACCAAGATTCAAGATCTGGCCCTAAGTTCTATAACTTTTTTCATGCTCAACTTAACTGAGCATGAAATATCAACTGCTCATGAAACCTTAAATGCTGAAAAATACATACTTTTCTGGCTTTCAAACTCTCAGATGTTGTATTTATCATGCTTACAAATGTTAACATGCCAACAACTGTTGGCATTTTAACATTTATGAGCATAATGAATTTTATGCTCAGTTGAGTTGAGCACAAATAACTTTTATAACCTCGGGGCCAGGTCACATTTCTTTATCATTGTGCTGACCACATTCTAGAAAGCTGCATGAGTAGGACATATGAAACAAGCCTGTCTTTGGACTTAATACAAATGCCACATCCAATTTGTAGATAAGATTAATTTTCACCAAAAGATACAAATATATTTGAGCCATGACATGAGATTTCCAACAATGTGGTAAGTGCAAGCAGCAAAGGCTCAGACCAGTCTGCGCATACGCGCAGACTGATCAGAGCCTTTGCTTGTTGCTTAAATATTCTTTGACTGTTAAGCTACTGACCAAACATCATTTGGAATTTCTAAGCTTAAAAGTAGGATGCACTGGCTTGTCTGAATCTACACTTTGTTAAAACGCCACATTGTTGGAAATCACATGTCGCGGCTCATTTCTCAACGGAAATCTGTAGTGCCCATTGGCAGAGTATCATTTAACCCTTGATACGCCAATCGTAACAAAAGTCGTCTGCTTTTCTCGTCTGCTGAAATGTTTAAGAAGCCTCTATGGCAAACAGTGTAGACCCAGATCAGACTGCTCCTAAAGGAGCAGTCTGTTCTGGGTCCACACTCTTTGCTTCTATACTTAATTCATCAGTAATGCTAGGTAATTATTTGCAGCAGATGACTTCAGAAGACGACATTTTGAGATGCATTTTTTTTTCTTGGCGCTTTAAGGGTTAATTTCTTCCAAAAAGCATTCACAACATGCTCCTGTGAATAATTGGTCATGTGCACATTACTACAATGGATTGTAGCCACACTAGATCAGTTTTTGTATGAATATACCACAAATTCACATCAGCTCCTAAGATAGGTCTTGTTGTTACACAACTCCTCTGTAAGATGAATATTGCACTTGGTCGACGTGAAACACACATATACATATTTTCATAACACTTCAACAGGAACGCTGCAACTGAAACTCACTAAAAGCACTATTATCCATTTAAGCCGCTGTCTCTTAAGCAGTGATCACATACACCCTGATATACAGTAAAACCTGTCTTAAGCGGCCACTCAAAAATAGACAAAACAAAGGCCTTATAGACAAATGGTAGCTTAATGAAGGTTGAAAGTATTGCAGAATGCTCTCTTGGAGCATTCTGCAATACTTTTGACCTGCATTAAATGATAATCGGTCTTGAAAACCAATTTTTTGGTCTTCTTCTTGAGTGGCCGCTTAAGACAGGTTTTACTGTATTAGCACTTGACACATGTGTTCCCATTGATAAATAAGCTAGTTCTGAAGACTTTAAGCATCACAATTATCAAAATTGACATCATGACATACTTCACTGACAATACAACTTGCATTGTTACATTATACTTCTGAAAAAGAATGCTCTACTTTATCTAAAACAGCTCTATTTGACAGTCCACACTTTTGTTCAACACTTTAACCCTTTGTATTCTAATGGATTTTCCAATTTATATGATTCAAGAAGTAAGGGAATACCCATTGTGTACACTAAGGGGTCACATGTACAATTTTCTAAAATATGATGTACAGTAAAACCTGTGTAAAACAGCCACTGAAAAATAAACAAAACAATGATCTTAATGACAAATGGTAGCTCAATGAAGGTCAAAAGTATTGCAGAATGCTCCTCTTGGAGCATTCTGCAATACTTTTGACCTGCATTGAGCAATAATTGGTCTTGAAAACCAATTTTCGGTCTTTTTAAGAGTCCCCATTTTACACAGGTTTCCTGTATTTCTGTCTCTGATGGTTGTTTCAATCTAAGGAAACAGTGCAGACCCTGATGAAATGCAGCATTATGCTGCATTTCATCTGGGTTTTCACTGTTTCCAAAAGAACTCGTTTAGGGTTCCAGTATACGAAGGTTTATTTCCAGCACTTTTTTTTTCTACAAGCAATCAGTATTATTTGGGCCTCAATGCCAGAAAACCTGTCTTTGGGGGTTTGCGAACAACACAGGCGCAGACCAGCCTGCGCACCTGTGCAGTCTGATCAGCACCTTTGTTAATCACTTAATGGAAAGTATCATATCTAGACTTGCTACGAGAGAAATTTTGATTTGGTAGCTAGTCTCTGTAGCTGTGCAGGATGGTTTGAATCTCACTTTGTCAGAAAACCCGAAGACAGGTTTTCTCGCGACGAGGCCCATTTATGACATGCTTAATAAACACAACTTTATCCTTCTATGATGACTGGAATCGATACTTCAGAATGTTAGACTTGTTCTTATTTGTTAATTATCTTGTCCGTTTCAAGAATTTCAGCAAGCAAGTTAGCATCAACATTATCATATTCCAGTGATTATCACTTCCAAGTAAGGAATGTAACACTCTTATCATCACACGAAGTCCTTTGTTTATGATATATACTTTAAAAAAAATTGATATATACTTAAAAAAAAATCAATCAATTTTTTGTAAGTTGTATAGGAACATTAATCTAATATCTTACAACAGCCATAGCTCCAGATAAGGCTGCGTATTGCGTATTTACGCAATTTCGTGGACCTGAAAACGCAATTAAATTAATTTCTGTGCGTACAAAAACGCAATAAAAATCCTTGATACTCAATTACAAACTTTTTCGTAGCATATGAGCTATTGTATTCTGTTTGCGATTGTCATTTTTCGCATCACAAGCTGTTGTTGGGTACAAATTTATACACGGCGTCTTGCTGAATCTAGTTAATTTAATTGTAAACCAGTCCAGGAACATTCTTATCGCTGTTTAGCTATACCTAATATTTACAGGAATACGACATTCGTCTTGCTTTACAATAACAATGGCGTAACGTGCGCGGAAAAAGACCCAGACCAGTTGAATGATATCATATCGTAACTAACTCTAATACCGCGTTGGTGGTTTGATGAATCAAAGATGACTTGATAGATACGTTGGATTTTCAAAGTAAGTTGGAAATAGAGATTTCAGATATACTAATATTGCCGGTGTGCTTTCCGAAAGTGAAACCGAAAGTAAACAAAAAATCAGGAGAAACAAAGTCCGGTTTCATTGCTTATTTGCTTTCAGATGGATACCCAATAGAAAAACTGTAAATACCCAATTTAAAATTTGAAATACCCAATTAAATCAAAAAGAGGTGGGTAAATACCCAATTGCTTCCAATCCTTATCTGGGGCTATGAACAGCTATTATTTTGTGACTACAATGGGCTACTGTTTTCTATATCTCCAGCTAGGAAATATTTATATATAACTCAGAGGTTTATATAAACAAATTTTTTAAGCGTAAACTTTAAATATTTTCTTTATCATCAGTTTTATCATATGTTTTGGGTGCTCAAAATAACCGTCTCATTGAGACAGTTCTTTTGAGTACCCACAACATATGTTTTGGAAGAGAAATAAGAAAATTATTTTTTTGGTACGCACTCTTATCTAAAGTCCTGTAACTGCAGCAGTTCTTACTTCTAGACTTAATACAATATAATTGGATGAAAGTGATTTTAATTCCCTTAAAAAAAATATTGTTAGTTTGTGTGTGTGATTTTTATGAATCACAACACCTCACTGTTCAAGTAAGTTTAATCTGATTGTTTGTTTTTCTCTTCTTTCTTCTGTATTATCAAGGATCATACAGGCAAGATTGTGTAAAATTCAAGGACTTTTCAAGGACTTCTCAAAGACTTTCCTACTGTTTTCAAGGAATGAAAAATACTGATTTACCAGTTAAAATTCTACTTCTGAAATGCTAGAGTCCATTACTTAAGATATTAGTTTAGGATAATTAGTATAAAATTGTGGTTCCTTTATCACCACAATTTTATACTGATTTAGGGCTCCAAAAACACTGTTGAATCCTCCTGTAGATGGTAAAATTCAAGGACTTTTCAAGGCCTTTGAGTGTTTTTCAAGTACTTTTCAGGGCAAATTTAATTTTCAAGGACTTTTCATGAGTCCTGTATATTCAAGTACTTTTCAAGCCTGTGTGAACCCTGATTATTCTTGAAAAGGAACTAAACTATATTGAATACAAAGAGAAATTCTTGATCTACCTCTATTGATCCCCCAATGCTCTCAATATGATCCAAGTATGTATTAAGCCTAGAGACATGACTGACTGAGAAACTTATTAACTATACTGCACCAGGATTCGTTTAACCTTTTACTCCATAGCTATTTTTAGATCATGACATCATTTTCTATTTTTAGACATTGAAAAAATTCAAGAAAAATTTAAGATAAGTTTTGAATACTTTTGAAAGTATTATGGAAAATGGAGCATTTGCTCCAAAAGAGCACATGCTCCATTTTCCATAATATTTTGAAATACATGATATTTCAAAGGTGTCAAATTTAAGGCGTTATTATGGAGTTAAGGGTTAAACCCTATTCAATGTAGAGTTTTGCCAAATCCTAATGCAGTATATTTATAGACAAGCAACGGGGAACTACTTGTTAACCTTTTGGCTGTTTGATTTGTGTTTAAAGGTATTATAATATAACTATATAAAACTAGTATATGAAGGAACTAACGTCAATTTCCATGATAATATAAATTTCTAACAAGCAACAATAACAGACATCCAACAAAATTAGTTCACTCACTGGCCAAGCAATACTTTCCTTCTGGAATCACTGTGTCTGAATTTACCATAACAACTCCAAACTTTAGATTGCCTTGAAAATGAAGAAACTCTAATTAACTACACCTAAGTTTTTCTTCTAAAAATACTATTGCTGTCAAAAATTTTCTTGTCTATCTTTTTAAACACCTTTTCTTTTCATTTCTAATTTTCTTGTCTACTTTTTAAACGCATTTATTTGCATCCTCTTAAACTTCAGAGTGTAAATAGATATATCATCAGGCTCACAGACAACTCCTGAACACTTACTTGATAGAATGTTACAGTTTAACAAATTACATTCAAACTGGTACTTGTCACCAGTCCACAACAATTAAGATATATGATCACAATGATGAACAGTTAATTAGTGCTTTCAAACATCAGTTATACTGAATGGTCCATATAAATATGCATGATCCAAGATGAGTCGACAGCATTGGGAAATATTTAAATCTTATTTTTCTCCTTTAACCCTTTTCAGACCAATTGAATTTTCCATAAAGCTATATACAGTTAAGTCAGTATGGTCGATTGTATATATTGAGGGGTCATATATAGATTATAATTTTAAAAAAAAGTTGTATTTCTTTCTCTGAAGATCAATTTTAACTTTGCAAACAGTGCAGACCCTGATGAAATGCCGCATTGTGCGGCATTTCATCTGGGTCTTACTGTTTGCCAAAGTACCCATTTGAGGGTTTCCAGTCTCTAAAGGGTTTGAAACAAGATAATGGCATCCCTGTGAATATAGACTTACAATTACATATAGGAGGGATTGAAATCCCTAAATTCAAACAACTTATCAGACAAAAATAAGAAAAAATATTTCATCTATGCTGTACATAAAATATCATGATAATGAGGTCATTGATAGCAGAAGAAATGTTACTGACTCAAGGTTCCGTAAAAATAATAACATGCTTAGCAGTTTCAGTTCAATGTGTGCAGCATTCCTGTTGTTTACCGTCAGACGAACGTCGACATCGCTGAAGGGGCATTTGGTTCCGAGGTGGGTTTGGCATCCCCATATTGTCCAATAAATGACCCATCCTCATTGAATTTACTTGGATCTACGTCTCCATATTCAGCCATACTGTCCGTTTCACTTCCCCCGACGACTTTTTCTGTGTCAGCGTCAAAGGAATCTGGGCTACCAGCAGCTAAGGGTTCTGTTTCACCACTGAAAATGAGAATTAAACTAGAAATGTTTTATACAACAAAGATGGCCCCCATCTCAGAAACTGTAACAAATTCAGCAATTTCTATACAAAAGGGTCATAACTACAGTAAAACCTGTGTAAAACGGCCACTCAAAAATAGACAAAACAAAGATCTTAATGACAAATGGTGATACTTTTGACCTGCATTAAGCGATAATTGGTCTTGAAAACCAATTTAAAGTCTTTTTGAAAGTCGCCATTTTACACAGGTTTTACTGTATTGTAATACCAATATATATTAAGGTTTTAAATCAAACTTGACCTGTATTTATAGTTTAATACCTGTGTTTAAAATATGAATCCAATTAAACCATCTTTTCAAAATATATTTACTGAAACCATTTTTCAACATACGGGCATAAAACCATAGGACCGTCTTCCTGCTGAATAAAAAAGATACTATTCCAACTTTTGCTATCTGAAGATTATAATTGGGCCTCGTCGTGACAAAACCTGTCTTCGGGGTTTCCGACAAAGTGAGATTCAAACTAGTCTCCTCAGCTACAGTGACTAGCCAGAAAATTGAAAATTCGCTTGAAGCAAGTTGAGACATGATACTTTCCAGTAAGCGAATAACAAAGGCGCTGATCAGTCTACGCGGATATGCAGGCTGGTCTGCGCCTTTTTGGTTCTAAATCCACCAAAGACTGGTTTTCTCACATCGAGGCCCATATATCTAAATTCATAAAAAATCTAGTCAAAACTGTTACATGACATTTAACATGGTTGAAAGTTTAAATTTTCCAACATCTTGAATCTATGAGAGTCAAATCTTAAAACTTGTAGTATGCCTACAAAATATGGTAAAATTCAAGCTTTAATGTTAATATTTTGACTATAGAAAAATTGAAAATGAATTGGAGCAGCTATTATACTCAGGCCCTGAGGCTATAACTTTTTTCATGCTCAACTAAACTGAGTATGAAATTTCAACTGCTAATAAAAACTAAAATGCTGAAAATTGAAAGATTTTTCTGGTTTCAAGATCTCAGATGTTTATTTATCATGCCAATAAATGTTAAAATGCCAACAATTGTTGGCATTTTAACATCTATGTGCATTATAAATGTCATGCTCAGTTCAGTTGAGCTTACAAAAAGTTTTATAACCTCGGGTCCTGGTTGAATATGATGAGTTTCTACTTACTTTTTATTAAATTCATTAAAATGATCTTTAGTAGCTGCCTCGGGATCTGTGCCTCGTAACCGCTCTCTTTCTTGAACTGTTGGTAAAAAAACAATATGAATTAGATGTTGTTCTCAAAGAAAAGAGAAGTCTCCATCCACATATCCTTTGAAATATTGAGGACAATTGTAGCCATAACAAGTATATTTGAGCCAGTGCATGAGATTTCCAACAATGTGGTATGTGTGACCAGCAAAGCCTCAGATCAGCCTGTGCATACACGCAGTGTGATCAGAGCCTTTGCTAGTCGCTTGAGTATTCTATGATTGTTAAGCTACTGACTAATCACCATTTGGACTTTCTAAGCATAAAAGGAGGCTGCAGAGGCTCGTCGGAGTCTACACTTGTCAAAACGTCAAATTGTTGGAAATCTCATGTCACGGCTCTTTTACATTGTCAACCAAGGCCTTTAATGAATCTTAGATTTTTGCAACTGTTCATAACCTCATGAACAACAGAAATATGATTGATAGCTGCTAAGCTCCCTTGCCATCAAAAACACTTCATACAGTTAGGGTCAAGTCGGGTAAATTGGGAAATCAGGTAAATTCAGACACACATTTGCAAACAGTGTAAATCCAGATGAGACGGCTACTTATGAGCCATCTCATCAAGATTTTCACTGTTTGCATAGTTTATTAATTTTTATTCCAATATCTAAAATATGAAACTAACAAGATCGCTGTCCAAATTTAGCTGTCTGTCCAAATATACCCGACTTTACCCTAATTCATTTGCCAGAAAAGACCATGAATGTAGCTTTGATTGACAGGTAACAAAACCTGATTTGCATGTACAAAACAAGCCTTTTGTGTGCTTCATTGGCTGTCCAAAGTCAGGCTAGTTGTTTTCTATTTCGCTTTACATTCCAACAAAACCCTTTATCAGGGTGGGTAGTCACGTGGTTTTTGCTTGGGTACACTGTACGGATGTTCGAATACACTGTACGGACATTCTGATCGAATGTAGGTAGATTTCTCTATGTTTTCTCATCTATACCTAGAAAGTTATACACCATTTTCCAGCCCACATTTTCCAATATCAAACGCTACCAGGATAGCATCTTTAAGCTTCTTACTTTGAGTAGTAACTCTGTCACAAATGTTGTCCGTACAGCTTATTTCCAAATTCAGGCCCGATCTCCGCCGCTAAAAATTTTGTGACAGAGTCTGTACTCAAAGTAAGAAGCTTTATGAGGATATCCTGGCATCGTTAGGTCGGGAAAAATGGGGGCTGGAAAATGGTGTATAACTTTTTGTGTAAAGATGAAAAAAACACGCAGAAATATCTACTTACTTTTGCTAAAAACATCGTTGTGGAAAGAAGTCCGCCATTTTTCATTACAGTGTATCCAAACATAAACCACGTGACTACCCACCCTGTTTATATGTTTAAACATTTACTGTAAATTAAAAAAAAAATGCGAAAATTTTATTTTTGGAAATACATTATTTGCTACTAGAAATTAAATATTCGCTACTAGAGTATGATTTACCTACATCAGTAAACGGCAAAGTGATTTCGCCATTTTGCGAGGGTTTTATTTTCATGAAACTTCTTCAGGTGCAGTCTGATCTGGGTCTGCCCATTTGGTTTAGGCCTATTTGGCAGCAATTAGTGTCTGAAGTTTAAAACATCTGCTGCATCACAAATGCGCAAAGCCACTCTTTAAATAAGCTTGCATAGCTATCTAGTGAGTCTAAAGTCCTAAATCTTCATCAACTTCCCTAATTTCTGTGTCCAAGGAGCTAAGCCTCTGGCAAGACAATGTGGATGCATAGGCTGATCTGATCTGTGATAATTACCAAACTCTCATAAACTGACACAAATATGAATGTAAGAACTGAAATTTCAACTGTATGCTTACCGTGGTATTTTTCTCCCCTACTCCTCTTGAAGAAGCAGACAACAATGAGGAAGAGAATGAGAACTGCAATGGCTACCATCATACCGATGAACCAGAACGCCTGTGCTATACTAGTCTCACTGCTCTCCATGACAACTGAAATATTAGAAAATGAGGAAAAAAGGATTAAAAATTTTGTATGTGAAACACTGTACCACATAAAATTATACTTGTCCATAGGGGAGGTACTGTTTCTTAAACAAGGGTCATAACTCTCATAATATTTTGCTTGTGTTGATGCTTTATGTCCCAGTCAACAACCTTTTGGTATGTCGGAACTGCAATTCTCTGTCTTCCTGGCCAAGGGTTGGAAGAGTACTAACGGGAAGCAGCAGATAAAGTGTCTTTAAAGGGTCTTGCTCAAGAACAAAACACAGTGACTCCAGCTAGTCTTTAACTTCATGTAGCAACCCGTTGATCCACAGTCTAATGTTCTTCCAACTGAGCCACTGCGCTCTACAACTCTATTTCAGAATTTCTCTCCATATTTTTCTGAAAAATACACTGTATATCAATTTGGAATGTATGCTTGCTTCCTGTCAATTCGACCCTTCCTGTCAGTTCGAGCACCATGGTGAAGCCGAATTTTAGGTCGGCGGAAAAAGCTGGATCTAGTTGCAATTTCATTCAAGAAATAATTATTTATGTCTAAAATTTCCAAAATACCTTCTCAAAAAAAAAGTTTTTAGCCCAATAAGAATTGGTATATTCGTTTTGAAATCACCCTTTTTAGCTGACTAATTCTTTATTGATCATGGAGACGCTTGTTTGACCTAATTACGTTTTTTTCTGAAAATTACAGTGCAGTTCACTTGATAAATTCTGTTACCTTTATTGATCTTTTGTCTCTACTTTTTGAATGAAAAAATCGATTTTGGACTTTTTTCAAGCATACCCCAAGCAGTTAGACAGGAAATAGCGGGACTACAATCCAATAACTAAGACCACAGACATTCATATGAAGTGATATACATTTTTGGTACATTTTTGGTGTCTCCTGACCCATTTAACTGATGGTTAGCTATTGCTATCATGGTATGTCCATCCTTCAGTTGTAAGTTTGTCTCTTTATTTTTTTAGTGACCCTATCGTTTGTAGCCTTTTAAAAAATAATAAAAAAGAAAAAATCTGCATTAGAGTTTAGGAAACATTCAGAAGAAACATATTATTTGAACTGGACTGTAGATTGATATATCATGCTTGAGCTTGGTGGTTTTATCAACCGACCAATCAGAGCAATTGATTTAACAGGAAGCATTTAAGTGATCCAGAGCTATGACATCATGTTGATGAAAGACCGCTGTTTACAAATTTTGTGTTGCGGCTATGTTAAGTTCTTTTTTTTTCTTTGTTACAAATGTTTAGTTAATATTTTTTGCTTAGATAAAAAAAAATATAGGGAGTAGCGATAACGCACATGCGCAAAAGTTGTGATAAGGTGGTCAAATACACAGCAAACCAGGCTATTTCTGATCAAGAATAATTATTATTTGATAGAAAATACTTTTTATTTTATATTTCTTTCTCCCACCCTCCAGCTGGTCAGAAATATCCAGAAACTAAAATATCCCCTATCCTACCAATATTTTTGTCCTGAAAAAGATGCCTGCTTATTACCGCTGCTGCATATATTCAAATGCACTCCAGAATATTTTTCCCCTGGAATCAAACACTATGAACCCTGATCAGACTGCTCCTCAGGGAGCAGTCTGATCTGGGTTCATATTGTTTGCAATATAGGCTATCAAAGTACATAAGAAAGTGTTAAGAAATTACCAAAACAAGCCTCACAGCTTACTGTAGGATATTGTAATTATACGATATTGTAATTATGTGGTAGTGATTGATTAAATAAAACACTGTTTCAACCAAGGTACAGAGGCAGATGAGAGAGTAGACGACAATTGTCATGATTGGCGGGGAAACATATGATAACACTCCTACCTCCACCTTTAGTGATCACCTCCTCCTTTAAACTATGTTGTTCTAAAACACCGTTGGATGCCACCACAATCAGTTCATATTTGGTAGCCTTGGCCAGGCCTGAGACATTCATCCAGTTGTGGATTCTCTCTTCTTCTGTCTCTTCCCAGTCAGATTCACCTTTAATACAAAGTAAACCCTGTGTAAAACGGCCTCTCTCAAATAGACCATAAATTGGTTTTCAAGACAATTATCGCTTAATGCAGGACAAAGTATTGCAGAATGCTCCAACCTTCATTAAACTACCATTTGTCTTTGAGATCTTTATTTTGTCTATTTTTGAGTGGCCGGTTTACACAGGTTTTACTGTAAATTGAGTGAGTATCCAGCATAAGGTAGAATATTTGTTTGTTTGTTTTGTTGCTTTACGTCCCAAGTCAAAAGCTACTGTAATGGCAGGACGGTCAGTTCACCTAACCACACTTTTTCCTGGGCAAGCTTGAACAGGCAGTTAACCAGTACTTCATGGACATACTTTCGCTTGTAACTGACAACAACCCTTCTTGAATGATTCAGAGGAAGGGAGGAGAATGTCCGTAGAAATTATTTCACGATCAATCTCCACAAAAGTATGGGACCAGGCCGGGATCGAACTCGGGACCCCTGGATCTGCAGCCAGACTTGCATCTGTTGCCAAACAATTTACCGGCTGCGCTATGCGGCCTGGTAATAAGGTACAAGAAAGCATGTGTGTACAGCAAAGATTCAAATCAGTCTGTATATCCACAGTCTGATTAGAGTCTTAGTTTTATGGCTGAAGAAACATTGAAACATTGGCTACCCAAAGAGCGCCCATCATAGACTTTAGCCAGACTGTGAAGAAGTGCAGGCTGATCAGAGTCTTAGATGGGCACACAGGAAAACTTATACCTTTTGTGGGAAACAGGCTTGATTAACCCTTTGTATACTATGGCTTCTTCCATCCAAGATGATATATAATGTTTGGATGGTCCGTTTTACATTTTAAGGGGTCACAGGTTGGAATTTCAAATTATATAGGTGTTGTGTCATTTTTTTTGTATTCTGGTCCTTTGAATTAGTATCTGATTCAACTTAAAGATAGATTCCCTTTGTATACTATAGCTCCTTAGAATCGATCTTGACTGATATAATTATCTTTTACATTTTAAAAAATTGCCCTTTTATACTATAAGATTCAAGCCTTATCCACAATCACACATAGCATTTTTACTTCATGTGTTATCATTTACCGAGTCCCGAGGAAGCTGTTTGAGCATGAGGCTAGCAGTAGAGTTATCATACATTGTCCAGTTGCTCTTTGCCTACTAGTGTCATCTGCCGATAACCTTTCCAAAAAATTTGGATCTAGATCAGGCCTGAGAAGACATGGGGCCTTATCTGGATCCAAATTGTTTGACATTCTGATGGTATTCCTGAAACAATTTTTTTGAAAAGGTTGATTTTGAAAAAAATCAGCAGACAACAAAAAAGCATGCAAAATTACCAAGTAATCAAAGAGTTATTGTTATTCTTGCCATTTACCTGATTCAAACCAACATTGCAGGGCTCGAAAATAACACTCACCCGTGCATATTTACGAGTGCCTCAAGCTGCAGGGCAAGTGGGAATTTTGATATTTCTAGAGAAAATTATATGCCTTAATTTTTGTGATGCACCTGGCAAGTGCCTATTTTAAGATATTTCAAGGCCTGAAATGCACTTAAAATGATTCTACAACATTAAACTATCCTTTTTCTTCAACTGGATTTCTCCATACAAAGGAAATGCAGGGTTGTAATAGTATTACCTGATTTTCGGTATTTGATGTAATGTATGGAACCAGCTGGGGCATCGTTGTTACCATTGACATTCCAGGTTACATTCACAAAGTCTTCACCAGTGAGAGCTATTTGAACTATAGGTGTCTGCAATGCTGAAAAAAATCAACATATTCTATGATACATTCACAAAATCTTCACCAGCAAGCACTATATAGGCCTCTCGCGACAAAACCTGTCTTTGGGGTTTCCGGCAGTAAAATTCAAACCAGCCTGTTCAGCTACAAAGACTAGCTAGAAAAATGAAATTTCGCTTGTAGCAAGCTTAGATATGGTACTTTCCAAAATGCGAATAACAAAGACCCTGATCAGACTGCGCGGATGCGCAGGCTGGTCTGTGCCTGTGTTGTTCGCAAACCCCCCAAGACAGGTTTTCTCACGTCGAGGCCCATATTTTAACTATTGGTATCTGCAAAGCTATAAAAATATCAACACTTTTATGATCAAGTTCTTTGATTTGGATGGTTGAGTTTGGACTTACTATCAACAATTTTTCAGTCATATTACATACAACGGTCAGTTATCATACTACATTGTTCCCGAGCAGGCTAGCTGCTTTTAAGCAGTATACCAATACTTAGTGTATAGTAAATGGGCTGCGACGCGAGAAAACCTGTCTTTGGGGCTTTATGAACAACACATGCGCAGACCAGCCTGCACATCCGCGCAGTCTGATCAGCGCCTTTGTTGTTCGCTTTTTGGAAAGTATCATATGTAAACTTGCTACAAGGTAAAATTTCATTTTTCTAGCTAGTCTCTGTAGCTGATGAGACTTGTTTGAAACTAGCTTTGTCGGGAACCCCGAAGACAGGTTTTCTCGCCATGAGGCTCAAATGTTCTAAAAATAATTTAAACACTTCTCTAGTAGTTCTCAAATCGAATTTTGGTTAACCAAGCTGGAAATCAGCCCCCCACGCCTCCCTTCCTTGACAGATTTTCTTAAATCAGGCCTCCAGCTAAGAGAAAATAACAACACACAATTTTACTTATATCCTAATCAAAACATGGTTAGGGTACTCAAAAGAACCATCTCAATGAGCACCACAACATATGTTTATACTGTTAAATTTATAAGAAAATAATCACAATTTTAGGTGCAAAAATGTTTGTTTAAATTGACCTATAAACTGATCAAAATATATTTGAATATTTCTACACCACTAGACTGGTCCCAGTCTCTAATGTCAATTTTTTTAGTAAAAAAGTTAATCTCTCTAAGATAGCAATTTATAAACTTTACCTGGAAGTAGAAGTTCTCGGCTTGGACATCAGAACACTAAATTTGACTCAGAGAGGATAGAATTTTTAGAAGGCGAGTTTTTTTCATAGTTAAATATAGTTATAAATGTAATTATATATATTTAGAGGACTGATGCCAGTCTACTACACCACTTACGTCCTGGGTTGGCTGTTTTTGCATCAATGTAGTATTCCTCTCCTTGGCCAGCCTTGGTCATGGCCCAGACATACACCCTGTATTCTCTACTCTCCGTCAAGCCACCGAGGTAAGCCCGACTTCTCTCAGGATCATCAAAGTCTTGCACATTCTCAATCTTACCAATGCTTAAACCATTCACTGAAAAAATATAGTAAAAACTGTTAACAGTGATCTTTTTTATAACAGCAACATTCTTTACAACGTCAATTCTATTTGCACAAATGTACCAATTTAGCTTGATTGTCATAGTTTCGCCTCTGTTCATTGCTGCCTCGTTTCTTACCCATCAGTTTAAACATATGTTTTGGGTGCTCAAAAGAACCGTCTCATTGAGACGATTCTTTTGAGTACCCACAACATATGTTTTGATTGAGAAATAAGAAAATTAATTTTTTGGTACACACTCTTAACTTAAGGCCCGATTAAAGGCATATCCACCCACACATCCTTAACCCTTTGCATTATTCAGTTATTTGGTCGCTGTCTAGCCATGCCCCTAACTGGTTCCTATCTCCATTAGCTTTACAAGAGATCGGGACATTGCATACCACGTGGCAATACAGTTGACCTTATAGTTGAATAATATACTGATGAATTCATCCATCTGGTTTGATACAATAAACCTTCATGTAGGATGGTCCATTGTACATATCAATGAGTCACTGGTTAGAATTTAATTTAAACTTTTATTCATTTTTGTATAACAAAATGTGTACATATAATACTATAAGTTCTTATACAGATCATTTCAGAATACAAAAAAGCGATTCAGAAGAAAGTCTGTTGACTTTTGTAAATCTGTTTCCTAGGTTAGTTAGAATTTCCATATTAAGAATAACTTCAGTTCAATGAAGACAGTTTTAACCCCTTCACTGCCGTATATAAGTGCACATTATATGCCGGGGAAAATAAGGCTATTTTGACATTATTATGTGATATTACATATAATTTCATACAAAATCGTAACGGCTGGACGGATTTACACCAAATTTTCTCCTGCTTGTTCGAGAAATTTGATTCAATGTCTTAAATAAGTTTTGTAGTAATAGCATATCATAAAAATAATGCTTTAACAGCTGAAAATACATGAATGTCTACTTTCATTTTCAACATCGTTAATATATAGTCATCGTCATCTCCCTTAGACCATTATTGTACTCTATACGTGCTATGCAATCACCAGGAGCTCTGCTCATGGCATTGGCATATACTAGCAAACAATGAAGATTTTCAGAACCCCCATCCAGGCCCTCTTACATAACATTACTGGACAACAGCATTCGCTAAAATGTGTCTAAATGTGCTTGGATCAAGACAACCATGAATGCAGTCATTTTCTTTCTAACTAGCGCATAACACTTCCCTGGTAACTTGTAATGTCATGGAGGACATCCTTGTCATAATGAGATTCGTGAAAACAATAAATGTAAATTTTCATCGAAATAATGTCCACTTTGATAGCAATAAATAGCGTTTTGAAAGTCATATGATAAACAGAATCATACACTCGTTGTCATTTTGGTATTTCATGTGAAATTTATTAAATAACCACTTGTCCAAGATTCTCTATTTAATTCGTTAAAAGAGTTTATCATATGACGTCGCGTCGGGGAGTGATATAACGCTATGCAAAAAATCGATAAACCACTAGTGGTTTACAGATTTTCGGGAAACGTTATGACGTCCATAACAACGTTGCTTACATAATGACAAAATTATAACGTTTTTACGGCAGAAATGAGATTTTAAAGTAATCTTAATGTCATATGATAAATAGAATCTAACATTCATGCTCTTGTATTATTGAATCTATTAAACTCGTTGCGAAAAAGAGATTAAATGCTCGGCAAGCCTCGCATTTTATCTCTTTTCTCCAACTCGTTTAATAAATTCAATAAAACATGAGCACTCATGTAAGATTCTCTATATAGTATCATTACGTGTATTCACCTCATCATACTACCCTTAAATGGACCTCCATTTTTTTTCAATGTGAAGAGGATTTTAACTTTGAGTCATACTTGAGTTTTACAGACATACCTTCTCTATATCCTATTCTGTATCCAGTAAGATTGCCATTCTCCTCCAACGGTCTGCCCCACTCTAGCAGAAAATGATGAGAGCCTCGCAGCAATACACGAGCATACTCAACTTTTCCTGGTACTGTAAAAATTAAAGTAACATGATAATTTAATCCCATAAACTCTTTTTGAACCAATAAAAGTTTATATCCAATTAAACCCTTCTTCTGCTGAAATAATAGTTTGGGCACATTCACGTTTGGTTCTAGCCAGTTCAGTATTGTGATTTCAGTTAATATGGGGGATTCTGTGGCTGCACCATGACAGGAAAACAGTGCAGATCCTGATCAGATGGCTTGTCAGAATCCAGCTGATCTGTATCTAAACTGTTTTCTAAAGACAGTATATCCTGGTTCAACAGGACAAGGGTTAATAGGAGTTCATGCTGATGCTCCATTTTATATATTGAAAGAATCACAGGTAATGTTATGTAAAAAAAAGTCCTTAGCCTCACCTTGAAAAAAATTGATAATTCATTCATCACCATGTTGTGACCCAGCAGGCACATGTTGTCAAAACGTCATATCAACGTCGATACAATGTCATGATGTCGCATCGTCATTTATATGACGTTGTTTTCAGGTTGTGTGCCTGCTGGAGATGGTCTATGCATAGTACCAGATTTTGGTTTACCCTGTTATGGACGATATCCGGCGTCCTCCTTGCCTGGTTTGAAATCAGCATCCCATTTAGGAAGGTTATCATGGAATTCCAGTGTTTTCAAAAACCTTTCTGGATAAAGGCTCTGATTTCCTTTTTGTCTATTGTACAGCTTATCACTACCATGTACTACGAAAAATTATAACATCTACCTATGAGTAAGTTTGATTTCTGATTGTCCTGTGATGTTTGGACAGACATTTTGAAGCATTTTATTTTGGTTTGTGGTTTAACATCACAGTCAACAGCTATGGTCATGTTGAGACGCTCAGTTAACCTAACCACTCTCTTTTTTCCTGGGCAAGCTTAGACTAAGCGGTAAACCAGTACTCAGGGCACATACTTTTGCTTGTAACTAACAATAGTCCTTCTTGAATCAGTGGAAGGAGGAGAATGACCATAGAAAATAATTCATGATAAATATCCACGAAAGTATGGGCCCAGGCCGGGATCAAACTCCAATCAGAGTCGCTACAGATTGCGCTACTGGGCCCATCATTTTGGTTGGAATAAGAATTAGATGTTTCAGACAGCCAACTTCAATGATAATCTGTGAACAAAGAGAGTCAAAATTGATTTCAGTCCCAGGCTTGGCATGACCCGCCAATCTGCTTACTTACCAAAACTTTCCACCTCTGAATGCCCAGGCAACAGCATTTTTAATATCTTTGTGAGTTTCTTCAAGATATATAAAATGTTATTTATTCCGATTAAAGTTAAGGTATTGGGGGGGGGGGGGGGGGGGGGGGGGGCGGAGAGTTAGAAATGCTCTGAAGATTGTGCCAGTGTGTACCCCAACAATTTTTTACAGAAAGATTAGAGCTAAAGGAAAAGCCTTATATGTCTATGTTAACCAGGCCACGTAACATGTCTGGCTGCAGATATGTGTCTGACTGCAGATCCAGGGGTGGCGAGTTCAATCCCGGCCCGGACCCATACTTTCATGGAGATTGATTGATCATGAAATAATTTCTACAGTCATTCTCCTCCCTTCTGCTGATTCAAGAAGGGTTGTTGTCAGTTACAAGTGAAAGTATGTGCACGAAGTACTGGTTAACTGCTTAGTCAAGCTTGCCCAGGAAAAAAGTGTGGTTAGGTGAACTGACCATCCCGACATGACCATAGCTGTTGACTGGGACGTAAAGAATCAAACCAACCCATAAACGTATGTGTTAAACCCTTATCCTGCCAATATTTGTTTTCCCTGAAAAGGCAATCTGCTTATTATGCCTGCTGTATATATTAAAATGCACTTGAGAGTACTTTATATAATCATGGAAGCAAACACTATGAATCCAGATCAGACTGCTCCTTTTAGGAGCAGTCTGATCTGGGTCCATAATGTTTGCAATATAACCTACCAAAGTACATCATCATATATGCTAGCAGACGACAATTATCGTGAATGGCGGGAAAGAACTTTGACTTCAGCAAATGTCCTTATCACCCTACCTCCTTCAGGGGTTATTATGTCGATTAAATCACTGCCGTTTGACTGGTAGTATGTATTCCTGGCAACAATGTCAGCTTGCATGTGGGAGAACGGGTATAGTCCATTGACTACTGCTGAATCTTTCACAGCACGCTTGATCCTGTTGTTAACAGTTGGTTGTCTAGGGATTTCAACTTCCTTCCTCGTGTTTTCCGGGTCATCAACTTTCCAGAAACGTATCTGAAATAAATCAAAGGGAGACTACTGGAACAAGCAGTGATTCTCTTCAATTGCCCACCTTTTCAAAATAGGAAATGTCTCTTTAAGGAAAGAATTTGCTCCCAGAGGCAGCAAATTCTTTCCTTTAAGAATAGTTCCTTATGGTATGGTAAATCACTTTAACCACATTAGGTGGCCTCCCTTGAATTCTACTATTTTTATTACGCATGTGCGTAACTGCGTAATGGGAGCTATGTAAATGAATACAGTCAGAAAGCATCAAAAGGAGGGTGGAAATTGGCATGCTTAAATCTTTGCTTACCGTGAATAATTTTGCTTGCTTTTTTTTCGTCTGCTGATATTTTTTTTTCAAAATCAACTCTTTGAAAAGTTCTTTCAAGAATCACTTCAGTGTCATATAGTTTGGATCCAGATCAGGCCCGACATTTCGTTGGGCCTGATCTGGGTTCAAACTGTTAGCAAAGGTTATCAGCAGATGACATTAGTAGGCAACAATAAGCTACGTCCAATGGCGGTCATTTCTCGTCCACCTTTTTCATTTAAGCTTTTTCTGTAGAGGGTCCCTAAATACCCTTTCTGTCAAATGGTATTCAGAGAAGATGTTTAACCCTTTGTATGCTGGAAACCCCTGAAGGGGTACTTTGGCAGCAGTGAAGATCCAGGTACCAAAATGTGGCATTTCATCAGGGTCTACACTGTTTGTTAAGGTTAAAAAGATCTTCAAGAGAAAAAATACAATTTTTAAAAAAATATATAACCCTACACCCCTAGATATATACAATGGACCATCCCAAATTTAAGGAAGAATCCATTAGTATAGAAAGGGGTAATCCATACCTTGTATCCATGGAATTCTCCTTTCATCTGATCTGGATCTGTTTCCACAGCGTCCCACTGGAACCACGCTGACTTTGCTTCAATCAATTTCCCAGTAGTATTGAGTACCTCAAAGTTCTGCACTGTCACATTAGGTTCTGTCAAAAAAATGAAGATTTCTAGGAATTTCCAATCATTCCCCCAGGTTATAAAACTTTTTTTATGCTCAACTCAGTTCAGCATAATAAAAAAATCTAAGAATAGCGAAGCATGAAATTTATCCTGCTCATAAATGTTTTAAAATGCCAACAATTGTTGGCATAAATACAGCATCTCAGTGTTACCAAGCAAGAAAATTTTGAATTTTTCAGCATTTTAGTTTTTTATTAGAGAAGTTGAAATTTCATTTAGTATCAATAGCTGCTGCTTAAAATTTTGTGGCATCTGAAAACATGTATTAAATTTACCGTTATATGTGCATGGCAGCAATCATAGTCATGTGACAAGGACCAAATATACAATTATTTCTAATGATTTCAGAGAAAATGTTGATGGAAAGAAGGGCCCAAACTGATTAAAAATTTCTTTTAAGCCTTTACCATATTTGAAGAAATTAGCCATTGAGCATATGTGAACAATAAAAGGAATAGGACAAGGCATTAATTATCAGGCACTTTCTTGTTCAATGCAAGGTAGATTAAATTCACACTGAGCAAAAATTATCATTGGTAAAAGATCAAAATTTCTAGAAATCCTGAACTACAGACATTTGAATCTTAAAATTTGCAGTATCACGGTCTACAAAATATTAACCCTTAAAGCGCCAAGAAAAAAATGCATCTGAAAATGTCGCCTGCTGAAGTCGTCTGCTGCAAATAATTGCTTAACACTACTGACGAACTAAGAATAGAAGCAAACAGCGTGGGCCAAGAAAAGACTGCTCCTATAGGAGCAGTCTCATCTGGGTCCAAATTGTTTGCCATAGAGGCTCCTTAAACATTTCAGCAGATGAGAAAAGCAGATGACTTTTGTTGTGATTGGCGCATTAAGGGTTAAAAAAATCAAAATTAAAGTGTCCTTTGACACCATGTGTGCTTAAAGAGCATATGCATGTATAAATAAGTCGATTTACATTAACATTAAATGAAAAGCAAGAGGAAAAAGTCACTCACTATCTTCCCCAGTGTAACCAATATGAATAACAGCTGGTCGTGAATATGTTCCAAGTGCATTATGGGCTTCCACGTAGATTTCGAAAGGCGTGTACACAAGTCCATAGTCTATTTCCTTCTGAGTTTCTGTCCAATCAGAAATCTCCTGACGAGTCGTCTTTCCGTCCTTCTTGATCACCAGCACATACTTGAAGTTATCGGCATTGTGATCTATCTCTTTCATTTGCTGCAAGATAATGAATATAACACAATCGTTTTTTGACCCTTTACTCCAAGGCTATTTTTAGATCATGACATCATTTTCTATTTTTAGACAACATAGAAAAAAATTTCAAGAATAATTTATGTAAAGTTTTGAATACTTTTGAAAATATTATGGAAAATAGAGCATTTACTCCTTTGGAGCTAATGCTCCATTTTTTAGTATATTTTCAAATACATGATATTTCAAAGACGTCAAAAGGTGTTATTATGGAGTAAAGGGTTAAACATGAAACTAATTCTTTGCATGCTGGGTAATTTTTCACACTTTTGTTGTTGTTTGTTGACTTTTTTCAAAATTAAATTTTTCAGAAAATTCTTTTAGGAACACTATTAGCATGTCAAACTGTTTGGATCCAAATCAGGACTGACGATGTCGGTCCAGATCTTGATCCAAACTGTTTGCAAAGGTTATCAGCAGACAACAAAAGGAGCTGCCAGCAAGATTTAAATATAAAATTAACAGAATGCCTTTTTATATGGAATTCACCAATAATTGGGCCAGTACATGAGATTTTGGTACTTATCGCATATGTGTAAAAGCCTCCATAAAATGCCATACTGACATATCCATGGAGCTAGAGGTCTACATTTTGGTCTGACCCTTCCTCTACTTCCACACTTTGTATGCAAGAGGCAAGGCTTTTGGGAGACTGTGCATAATGATATGTGCCTCCACTTCTTGCCAGTGAAATAAGCACCGAAATCTTGTGTGGTGGCCCATAAGGGAATTTAATTTACCTTTAAATATGAAGTTTGCCTTTTGAAACGGAATTCTTATTTAAATATGGAATTTATCTTTAAATATAGAATTTACTTTTAAAATTGAAATTAACCTTTTAATAAAGGATTTACCATTGAAATATAATTTTAAATTTGAGGTTCTTTGCCCTCTTTCTTACTTTTAAGGCAATCTTTAAAAAGCCAAATTTTAGCTTCAATATTGAATTACTAAGCCTGAGAGGTGGTGGGGGGGGGGACTGAGGATGGGTAGAAGGGAGCCATCATTTGAAATCTAGCATGATGAAATCAACATTGACTGGAGTTTCAAAGAGACAACTCTTACCAGCCTGAGAAACAGCTCAGTCAGATTAGAGTCTTTTTTGTGTGATCAACGTCAAGTCAAAGTTAGTTAATACTTACATCCCATTTAACTATGAGAACCCCTGGCTTGCTTCTGTCTGTACGCACATTTGGTGGATGCTTGTCTGGTTTATCCGGGTTCGACTGACAAACGGCCTTGCTGAACTCACTGGGTCTACTCTTCCCTAGTTCATTTTCGGCGATCACTCGGAATGTATAGTTAGCGTGAGGTGACAGAACCACGGAAGCTTCGGTGATCTCAGGATTATTTATAGTAGCATTTCTCTGCCATTTGGTTGGTGCGTAGGAATGGTTGAATTCAACATGGTACTTAATGATAGGAGAGAAGTTGTCCCTCCCTGGGGTCCACGTGACTAGGGCACTTCTAGCAAGGCATGACTTGAAATTTACATCTGATGGAGGGTCTGGTGGGGCTGTAAAAATAGATAGAAGAGTTAATAAACAGAAAAAGTTAAATTAAAATTGTGATATTTCCCCAAATATTAGGATGATTAGAATGTCAGAGCAGTGAACACCCAGATCATTTTAATATAAAAATGTTGAAATTGTAAAATTTATACCAAATATATTAGGATGGTTTGAATGAGTACTGAACATCCAGATCTTTTTGTTTCTGTTGCTTTAGCAACCTGATCATTTTAACTGCTTCTGTTGCCATAGCAACCAAAGTATCTGAAACATGCAAAAATTTAAAGAATGTGCATAATCCTTATTATATGACCCTCTAGCCACATTAAATGTTTCATTAACAAAGCTTATAAAATATGCAATAAAATCTGTCTAAAGCGGCCACTCAAAAAAGACCAAAAGTTGGCTTTCAAGACAGATTATCGCTTAATGCAGGTCAAAAGTATTGCAGAATGCTCCAAGACAGCATTCTGCAATATTTTCAACTTTCATGAAGCTACCTTTTGTCGTTAAAACCTTTGTTATGTCTATTTTTGAGTGGCCGTTTTAGACAGGTTTTACTGTAAATATATCCTTTCTTAAATCAATATTTTGGCCTGACACCTTTATCAAGAATAAAACATTTACTTTTATGTAAACTGGATTTTCGCTTTTCTTTACAGCGCACGAGACTTGATTCCATGCTATGGCATTGGAATATTCTAGTGCCATGTTTTCACTGTGAAACAACAAGGCAGAGCACCATTACTTCTACATGAACCACACTCCCAGTGGCATATGAGACCTGTTTTGTTTCCTGTGGAATACAAATGATAAGTATGCAAGCTTATATATACTTTTTTTGAGTTATCACAGCGATCCAGATTTGAGCCACCAAATGGACATTAAACTTCAAGTCCACTAAGGTGAAATCAGTAGGGGCTGTATAAAGCAGCAACATACAGTAAATTTTCTAAAATTTCAAACACTTTTCTCTTTCTGTTCTCAAATAAAATGTTGTCTTTCAAAGCTGGAATTCACATATTTCTTGTCAGAGTAGCAAATAGGGAAGACCCTGATCAGACTGTTTCTTCGAAACAGTCTGATCTGGGTCTGCCCTGTTTGTGGAAGACAATCTGGGTCTGCCTGTTTGTCCAGGCCTTTTTGGCAGGCAACTATAGTGCATATTTTTACAACATAAACCGTAATTCACTTACCAACCACTTTTACTTCAGCAGTTTTACTGTCTGAGTCAAGACCATTTGATGCCACGCAGGTATAGTTCCCGGTGTCCTCACTTTTCACATCAGTAATAAGCAGCCCCTTTCCATCGGTCTTGCTGATACGGGGATCTTTCATGTTCACCGCTTTACCATTCTTAAGCCAAGATATGGTGAGGCGACTGGCTTCATTATAGTCTGTCGTGGCTTGGCACGTGAACTGAAGTCTACTGCCATGCCGTAATTTCTGTGTATGAGGATATGGTCCCGATCTGATAGTTGTTTTGACTGAAAAGCAATTTAGCACTTTATATAATGATAGGTTCTGCCACATCTGGCTTGAGACAAAATACTATAGGGATGAGTCATTGTAAAAGTTAAAAGGTCACAGGTTAGAATTTTCAAACTCTGATATATTTATCCCTGATGTGTTATTTATGTTAGCAAACAGTGCATCTGGGTCTTCACTGTTGTTTTTTTTTTAATTTATGGGTTTCCAGTATAAATTTACTGTCAGCTGAAATGCTGTCTGATGTCATCTGCTGCATATTTTTGGCTTAATATTTACTTGCATGCAATCGGCATGGACTAATGTAGCAGTCTGAATAGGGTCAACACTCTTTTCTTCCTAGGCATAAAAAATACAACAGCATACTAAAACACAGACATCTTGTGGCCCAAGGCAGTTAAAATGTGATGGCAAAGTGATACCAAAGTATAGTTAGGTAAAAACTACTAAAAAAGCTGGTTAAAATTCCAACCTTATATCATTGTAGGCTTATTTTAATATTTTAGGGGCAAACAACCCCAGCACCCAGTCTTTTACTTTTCCAGCTTACTTCTGTCATAGACTATCAAAATCTGTATCACAATGACATATTCAATACTTTGAAGGCTCAACCAAAATTTCAACTCACTTTATACATGTAAGTAGGGCACGGCGTAAGTATAGGGTGAGAGAACATTTTTATTTTCAATCAAGCAATCATATAAATGTTCTAAAATTTCAAACACTTTCTCTTTCTGTTCTCAAAAATAAAATGTTGGTTATCAAGGATGGAATTCGCAAAATGCTCGTCAGAATAGCAAACAGGGAAGATCCTGATCAGACTGCTCTTCAGAAGCAGTCTGATCGGGATCTGCCCTGTTTGCCTATGCCTTTTTTTGGCAGGCAACTACTGTTCAAAAATTTTCGAACATTTACAGTGACTTACTTCTGACTTGAAGCTCCCCAGTGGCACTAGCCTTTCCATATCTGTTTTCAGTGAAACATGTATACTGGCCACCATCCCCGGTCTGGACATTCTGATGAAAAATATATAAAAAATGCAAATATAACACATTCATATTGTATAAACAAAAAAGGGAAAATGCAACCCGACATTCGTGGGTTCAACCCCCACTGAAGTCAAAATATTTATATGCATTATGTCTCCACTGTGGTCAAAAAAGACAAGTGTCGCTGCTACAGATTGAGAGAAATATCATAATTCTGCACAGAATTATAGTTAATATAGAACCCATATACTGAGTGTACTGCAGTGTCTGACGTTGTTATATACGCTACTTGAGCATCCTTTTTGGGGGATGCCTCGATGGTGTAATGGTTAACGGCGTCAGGTGTTGCAGTGCTAGGCGCGCACGCCACATTCCTGGGTTCAACTCCCACTGAAGTACAAGCTGACATATTTTCTAACTCTTTGCATGCTGCGTAACTTTGCATGCATTTTTGTAGAATTTTGAGAATGAATCTTTTCAGAGAACCTTCTAAGAATAGAATCAATCTTTCAAACAAAGTGGATCCAGCCTCATGATGCCAAATGGTGATCCCCAGGAAGATTTTACTATCTGTCCTGACAACTATGGTAAGATTCTTTTTCTTGCATACATTTTAGTTTTTGTAATTTTATTTTGAAATATGCTCTCTGTGGTTCCTTAACCATTTCCTTCATGAATATTCATGCTAAGCTCCACCTACTATGAATAATTATATAAATAAACTTTCATGTTTGTACATTAGAACAAAGAAATTACTTGTCAGGTCCACTAGAGCAGGATCTTATCTAATCATATTTCCATAAGCAAACAGATAAGACCCTAATCAGGCAGCTCTTACAATAGCTGCATGACCTGGGTCTGCTCTGTTAGCAAAAGTGTTAAAAGGCGTCTCTATGAGGTAAAGGGTTAAAATGCAGAGACCCAACACTACTTGTTACATCACTTTAGCATTGCAACAAGGACCAATGACAACCATGTGTGTGCCTTCCAATATAACTTATATTCTACAGCAATGCAAGTAAATACAAGTCACTGTGCAATAATTAAGTAGTTTCCCTTCATCCAATCTAAGCTTAAGATGATTAAAATAATTTCAAAGGGCAATAAAACAAGAGAGGGAGAGAAAGAGTGTGTGACTAAAGTCTTCTCTTATTTCCCAACCAAAACATATGTTGTGGACGCTCAATGAGAGGGTTTATTTAAGCACCAAAAACACATGTTAAAAATAGTGAGTGAAAATTTTTGTTTATTTAAACCTTTGCCTATGCAAGTAAAAAAACTAGAGGACCTGAAGGTCCTGAAGCGCTCACCTGATCTCCTTAATAATGTTAAAATAGGTCAAGGTCAACTTAGGCTTATTATTCAAACATATTTTGTTTTACCATATATGGGCAGTGGCCATTTTGATCAAGTGACCTAAAAATAATATCATATTTATATTGTTTTATCTACTGAATACTCCATATGAAATTTGAGTTCAAGCAACCCATTGAATTCTGAGAAAAAGATGCTTAGATATGTAAAAAGCAGTCCCAATATGAGTGACCTTGGATGAAAGGTCAAAGGTCAGCTTGACCTTTGGTGCTTATATAAAACCAGTGTCTCAACAGGTTTAACATTTTTCGCAAGTATTATGATTTCTGCTTCAACAGTTATATATAGAAAAATGAAAATTTCAAGATTTTTCCAAAATAAATGCATTATGAATCAAATTTGGCATTGCAGTAAAAACGATCAAGGTCAACCTAGATTCATCATTTGTGCAAACCTGGTAGGGCCTAAATCCCCAATGCTATATACCAAGTCCCAAGGCCATTGGCCTTTTGGTTCCATAGTAGAAGATATTTAAAGTGTTTTTACCTTATATGGGCATGTCCACCATCTTGGCGAAGTGACCATTAACATTTGGTTCAAATTTACTCCACTGAACTTAAGGAGTCTGCATATGAAATGTGAGTTCAATTGGCCAAGTGGTTTCTGAGAAAACTGTGTTTTAATAAATTGATGGGCCTCCAATATGAGTGACCTTGGCTGAAAGGTCAAAGGTCAAACTTGACCTTTGGAATTGCCTCTTAACATATCAAGTGAGAACAATGCTTTTGGCTTCAACAGTATTAAAAAAATCAACTTTTCCAAAAAAAATCTTATTTAAATGCATTAGGAAGCCAATTTGACCTCGTGTTAAGTAGGTCAAGGTCAACCTAGGATCATCATTTGAACAAACTTGGTAGGCCCCACATCCCCGATGCTACATACCAAATCCCAAGGTCATCGGCCTTTTGGTTCTGGAGAGGAAGATTTTTAAAGGGTTTTTACCATATTTGGGCATGTCGGCCATCTTGGTCATGTGACCATAACAATTTGCATAAATCTTGGCTAACTTATTGTAAGGAGTCTTCATCTGAAATTTAAGTTCGATTGGCCAAATGGTTTCTGAGAAAACTATGTTTTAATATATTGATGGGACTCCAATATGAGCGGCCTTGGCTGAAAGGTCAAAGGTCAACCTTGACCTTTGGAACTTATTTATAGCCATTGTCACATTAGATAAAACATATCAAGTGAGAATAATGACTTTGGCTTCAATAGTTTTCAGATAATCAATTTTTCAAAATTTTCCCCATTAAAATGCATTAGGAAGCAAATTTGACCTTGACGTTAAGTAGGTCAAGGTCAACCCAGGATCATCATTTAAACAAACTTGGTAGGCCCCATATCCCCGATGCTTCATACCAAGTCCCAAGGTCATCGGCCTTCTGGTTCTGGAGAAGAAGATTTTTAAAGGGTTTTTACCATATATGGGCATGGCGGCCATCTTGGTCATGTGACCAGGACCATTTGAACAAACTTTCGTTCCCCCATCCTAAGGAGTCTCCATATGAAATTTGAGTTCAGTTGGCCCAATGGTTTCAGAGGAGAAGATGTTTGAAAATGTTGACGGACGGACGACGGACGGACGACGGACGGACGGACGACGGACGGACGGACGACGGACGCCGGAGTCATTGGTATACTAATAGCTCACCTCAGAGCCTTCGGCTCAGGTGAGCTAAAAATGACTGCAATAATAAATTAGATTCCCTTCATCAAATCTAAGCTTCAGATGATCAAAATGATTTAAAAGGGCAATAAAACAAGAGAAAATGTATACATGCTTACATCTATTGTGAGATTTCCTGTTCTATGAATGAAGTATCTTCCCCCTTCTAGCTTCACATCTCCTTTCTTCCAGTATATAATTGGGTTTGGCTTGCCGTCAGTTTCACAGGGGAGGATAACGGAATGGCCTTCTGCAACCTTCACCTTGGTCAGTTTGACCTTAATTTCTGGCTTATAAGCTGCAACAGAAAGAAAAGTTATACTTGCACTCTATGAAACGTTTTGAGCAAATTTCAGTCATCATTCTCACACCGGGCAGGCGGCAATCGAAAACGTTAATATTATCAACTAACGTAGATTTAAATCTTTATAAACAGAGTTTTTGATTGCCATTTGTCGCCCGACTGGCGACAAATGGCAATCAAAAACACTGTTTCTAGCGATCTTTGATCTGCGTTCATCGGTTGTTAAGAGTGTTTTCCATTGCCGCCTACCCGGTGTGATTCTACTCATGAAAAAATGTTCATGCACAGGGCACTATCAGTGTTACCTCTCTTCTTACTGGTTTTGTATTTCATGCTTTTTTGTTTGTGTACTTGTTTGTTTTTTTCAAAATCAACTTTTTCAAAAATATTATTTCAGGAATACCACCAGTCTCAGTTTGGATCCAGATCGGGCACGACATTTTATCCAGCCTTAGCTGGGTCCAAACAGATCATGGGTTATGGGTGTTAAACATTTATTGTGGCCCTCAGTTGATATTCGTCCTTCACCTCTCATTAGATATCAAAATCGGGCCCACAATAAATATTAAAACATTTCAAACATGTAGTTGATTTGTATCATTGGCATAGCTCCCATTACGCAGTATACAAACATGCGTAATAAAAATAGTAGCACTCAAGGGAGCTCACCTAATGCGGCAAATGTGATTTCCCACACCACAAGGAACTGCTCTTAAAGGATGGAATTCGCTCCCAGAGGGAGCGAATTCTGTCCATGAAGAGAAGTTCCAATTTGAAAAGGGACATAATTGTAGAGTATCAATGTTATATACAGTAGTCTCCCTTTGACGTGCGTAGCTTTTACAGCGTTCTGGCTATGCTATTTTGTATAATGTTCCAAATCAAAACCATCCCAGACAGTTTATAGCATGTTTGCGATAAATACTGCCAAAGTACAAAAGCAGACACGAGACAGCAGACCATAATTGTCATAAATGGCGGGAAAAGGGTTAACCCTTAAAGCAACGATCACTCCTGCAGCAGACGACAAATTTTGAGACACCTTTCCTAGTTTTCATAAAAAAATAAGTAATGATATTTCATGAGAATCAAATATACCTTATTTATTATTTTGAAAAAACGGCAAATTTTGAAATTGTCGTCTGCTGCAAATTATAGGTGGCGCTTTAAGGGTTAATGCTAAATAATGACTCTATTTACCTAAAATGCTCAGAGATACATCTTTCCACAGGTAACCATGGATATTAGAGGCATTACACTGAATCACCTGGGCATCGTCACGCGTCAGATTACGGAATCTCAGCTGGCCCATACTCATTGTACGCCTTGGGTCTCGAGGTAATTCTGAAATTATATGAATTGTAACATGAGAAAATGGCCATGTAAGCGAGGTAAAAAGGTTAGCCAGCTGAAGTAGGGTTCAAACAGATAAGTATGAGTAAAATTCAAGGATTTTTCAAGGACTTCTAAAAAAGCCTCTCCAATAGTTTTCAAGGACTTAAAGTTAATGAAAATTACTGATCTAAGTGTAAAAATTCTACTTCAGAAATGCTAGACTGAGATAATGGAGACATTAATACTAAAAAATTAGTATAAAATTGTGTGCCTATATTTGGTGCAGCATATGCTATGCTGCACTAAATAAAGGCACAACAAATTTATAATGATTTAGTGCTCTATCAACAGTGCTAAGTCCTACAGAAAATAGTAGAATTCAAGGACTTTTCAAGGCTTTTGAGTGATTTTCCAGTTCTTCTCAAGGCAGATTTAATTTTCAAGGACTTTTCAAGAAAGCACTCTAAATTCAAGTACTTTTCAAGCATGTGCGAACCCTGTAAAGGTTCATTCATACAAAGTGAAACATAAGAGTTTTTTTTTTAATTCTCTAATTTGTTACATACTGGGTAATTTTATATAACTTCTGATCATTTTTTTTCCTTCATTTTTTTTTAAATCTCTTGGGGAAAACCATCAGAGTGTCTGTCAAACAGTTTGGATATTTGAAATCCATCGCACAGGTTTCCTGTGTGATGCAGTCTTTTCTGATTCCTAAAAATTTGAATCCACATAAAAAATGCCCATTGACTTTCATGTAGAATTTTAGCATAGTCATTCAATATTGATGCCAAATTGACTTGAAGAAAGTCTCCTTGTGTCCTTGTGATTCTCAACTCTTTGCATGTTGGGTAATTTTTCATGCGTCTGTTGCCGTCTGCTGACTTTTTTAAAAATCAACTTTTTAAAAAAATTCTTTCCGGAACACTTTCAGAGTGTCGAAAGGTTTGAATCCAGATCAAGACCCTAATTCTGTCGGTCCTGATCTAGGCCCAAACTGTTTGCAAAGGTTATCAGCAGATGACAAATGTCATTGCTAGCAAGGAAAGAGTTCAACAAATAATTTCATGACAAAAATCTTCTAAATTAAACCCTTCCCTATCATTCTGGATGGAGTGTGCACCCCAATTTTTAGGTGAAAGAAAAAGCACCTGCAATTTTCCTAACTACTAATTTGCTTTTTATGTGCAGGTGTGTTTTTCTCATCATATTATTCAATTTGTTACATCTATATTTCGAAAATGCAAATAACAATAATTTGAGTTGTAGTACGAGACAAGACGTTTTTTCATCTCAATTAAAAATGTTGATGTTTTGCTTATTTTTGCATGGAAACATATTTTGTTGAGCTCATTAGAAGCGTCTCCTCGGGACGCTTCTAATGAGCACCAACAACATATGTTTCTGTTGAGAAATAAAAAAAGTTAGCGACTTGTGTACCCCTCTGAACTAGTATTGTTATCAAAATGTAAAATTTCATGATCTGCTATTATGCACAAAAGCAAGACTAATCATATGTCATTAGATATGCCAGGGATAACAAGAGTTGTAATGGGAGAAAAATCCCCTTTTAGTAAGGGCCCAAATAATCATGGCCAAATAGGGTATTATGATAGCATAGACATAAGTATGTGAAAATGGGCAGTCTCAGACTAGCTCACAGCAAAATGCTTCCTTAACCTTTTCAAGGTTGGGCGCATAAAAAAGGAACTGACAGAACCTTGTTACCGAGCAACATTGGTATATTGATATTTACATGGGTGAAAGTTCAAAATTTCAAAAAATCTGAATTTCAGTAATTAATATGATAAAATTTGCATTATGCCTACAAATAGTAACAATTTCAAGTTTAAATAGTCTTAAAATATATGTCAATTATAATAAATCAGAGTAGCTATTATACTCTTCATCATTCAGTATTTTGAGGCTGACTTTCTATATGGAATGCTGACCAGGTGGGTACTCAAAAGAACCGTCTCATTGTGTACCCAAAAGAAATGAGCCGCGACATGTGATTTCCAACAATGCGGCATTTTGACGAGTGTAGACTCAGATGAGCCCGTGCAGCCTCCTTTTAAGCTTAGAAACTCCAAATCATGTTCAGTCAGTAGCTTAACACTCATAGAATATTCAACCTACTAGCAAAGGCTCTGGCTGATCTGAGGCTTTGCTGGTCGCACATACCACATTGTTGGAAATCTCATGTCACGGCTCAAATATTAAAACTGATGGATAAGAAAATATTCTAAATTTTAAGCCAAAAAATTACGTTTATCTAGACTTATGAAATATGACACATAAAGGGTAAATATAGCACTATTTGACAGGTAGTCTATTATCTAATCATATCTTTATCGTTTAGCATGAACTGATTTCTTTGATGATGAAATAATTGGGTACAAACGGGTCATATTATATGCTTATGACAAGCTTATGACAAGCCAACCGCATAAATATTTTGCATGTTGAAGTTTAATATTAAACTATTGATGAAACGATAAACTTGACCTTTGCCCTGCTGAATCTGGATACACAGGCTTAGACAAATAAAAATTTTCAGCATACAATTGTAAATATTTTCTTAACCATCATTTTAAACATATGTTTTGGGTGCTCATAAGAACCGTCACACTGAGACGGTTCTTTTGAGCACCCACAACATAAGTTTTGGTGGAGAAATAAGAATATTATTATTTGATTACGACCTCTTAACTAAAATGGATATGTTCATTTTAGCAAGTAATGTGGATCACAAAGTTACATGCTTGAAAAGAATTTTTTTTCAAACAATGTGGATCCAGATCAGCTGAATTCCTCTGAAACCAGCTGATAAGAATTCACACTGTTTTCCATTCACACACTGACTCTTATCATGTGACTATACTGTAGGATGGAAATATAAAAAAAAAGAGTGCACACAAGGTTTATGGAATCAGCAGATTTGAATGCTTTTTTGTCATCTGCAAAATAAGTTTTCAAAATTAACTTCATAAAAAGATTCTTTGAGGAATTACATCAGCGTGTAAAACTGTTTGGATCTAAATCAAACAGGCCTGATATGGGTACAAGCTGTTTGCAAAGCATAGCTTGTCACAAGTCAGGGTCACAAGCTGGGAAAGAGTAAAGAGAAAACATGAATTCAAAAGAATCAACCCAGAGGATCAAATTTGAAGGGATGCTAGATTTCTTAATAAGAAACTTTTAGTATACCTGCAAAAGGCTTCCCATTGATGAACCAGTCCACCTTGGGAGTTGGCTTGCCCGTGGCGGCACACTCAAAGGCAGCGTTTTCTTCAACTCCGGCCCGCACAGGTTGTGTTTCTGCTGTCCATTCTGGAGGTGCTGTAGAAAAGACAAAAACATGATTTACATGCTGGGTAACTCTGCAAGCATTTTAGCCGTCTGCTGATTTTTTCCAAATAAAATTTTCAAAAGACCTTCAGGAATACCATCAGTGTCAAACAGTCTGGATCCAGATCAGGCCCGACAAAATGTCGGCCTGATCTGGGTTCAAACTGTTTACAAACGTTATCAGCAGAGTATCAGCAGACAACAATAGCAGGTAAAGAATTAACAAAAAAATTCTTTTTTTTCTCAGTACCTTATTCAACCTTATTTTTCAGAGACCTTATAACTTATAGCACCAATCACAGCAGACGACACTATGTCACCCGCAATCATTTTCAGTGCAATAAAGGCTCGGTGTGTGTTGTTCTATTGGGTCTATTCCTTGCAGCCTTGTGGTCATCTGCTGGGAAAGGGCTGACCTCTTGGCTGTTGTGTGTGTTGTTGTTTTCTTATGTTTTGTCACTTTCCCAAATGTGTCCTTGTCCACATCAGAACTAAGGGTGAGGTTGGTGCTGTGAAACTAGTTTAAGCCATCCAGTAAAAGTATTTTTTTATTGACCGTTCCAAGGCAGTGCTTCTTTGTGGATCATTTTTGTTATTTAAGTTTCATGAAATTTCACTTGTAGCAGGTTTAGATATTATACTTTCCAATAAGCAAATAACAAAGGCGCTAATCTGCGCCTTTGTTGTTCGCAAACTCCCAAAGCCAGGTTTTCTTGCATTGAGGCACAAATATGGTGGCAACAGCATAGATCATGATGAGACACACTTTTTGTGGCATCTCATCTGGGTCTGAGCTGTTGGTTAATGTTTCCCTTCCAAGATCATTTGCATTAATACATTAAGTGTACTTTAAATTTAAGGCCAGCTACGCCCCTTGGAGTTCTTTGAAGAATTTCAAGATGGCCACTGTGGCAGCCATCTTGGTATTCGGACTGTAGCAATTTTAGCAATTCTGAGCCTCAATGTGGCTCAAATATCTTCAACTAGTATTCTGTTCAAACAGACATATGGTTCTAGATTAAGAAATGATATTTGAAGAATTTCAAAATGGCTGCCAAGAAAAAATTAGATTATCATCTGCTGTTGTAAATTGTGTTTCAATAGCAGATTGTGGATTTTTGGCATGCATTGAGTAAAATTTGATCCGTTGTTAAGGCATAATTGAAAGTAGCCTGTTTCAGATAACTTTTTTCAGCTGTTTTTTCAGCGGACAGTTGTGGTTTGGGTTGCAACACATCATCACACGAGGGCTTGGTTTTGTTTGTTTTGTTGCTTTACGTCCAAAGTCAACAGCTATGGTCATGGCCCGACGGTCAGTTCACCTAACCACACTTTTCCTGGGCAAGCCTTAACAAGCAGTTAACCAGTACTTTGTGCACATACTTTTGATTGAAACACGTCAAGTTTGTATAGTAAACACTTATTAGGTATTTAATAATATACGGATCTTTAGCAAGGTTTTTCATGCATTAACATTTGCCAGGTTCCAAGGGAGAAATTTAAAAACCGAAGGCGAAGCCCAAGGTTTTCAACTTCTCCTGTGGAATCTGGTGAACGACAGTGCATTGAGAAACGATGTTTGATCGTTATTATTGCATATATTCACCTAAATTCTTGGAAAGTTACATATATATGGCACTGTATACGTGCATTGTCACCATTTCACAGTCAACACGTCACTGAGGCAGTTGGACATTTTCATTAATATAAGCATTCCAGGGCCAACAAACAGATCTGCTGGTCTCTGCTCTCTTAAATTGTAGTGTCTGGAATGAGTGTATTTAAGGTATCAAAACCATGCATTAACAACATGTGCATTAATTGCCTTGTTAATACATGGGTTTGTGCCTGTTGGACCATGATCTGCTAACTCTTTGACTGCTAAAGCGACTAAACATCATCACTGTATCAACCTGTGTGGACCCAGATCAGACTGCTCCTAGAAGAGCAGTCTGATCTGGGTCCGCACCATTTGTCTGTATGCTGAAATAAGTTCTTGAGGTAAGCATTTTCATGCAACATGTGACTTCAGCAGATGACATTTTCAGATGCATTATTTTCACATTTGGAGCGCAGTGGCTCAGTGGTAGAGTGCTTGACTCGAGCCCGAGTTCGAGCCTCACCGGCGTCACTATGTTGTGTCCTTGAGCAAGAACATTAGCCCTACCTTAGTACTGGTTCAACCCAGGAAGACCTGTCCCTTTATAACTGAAAGATTATTGATGGGACGTAAAGAATCAAATCAAACAAACAAAATTTTTGTAGCAGACCAAGGGTTAAAAGCGTGCGTCACAGATTTTACGCCATAAAACATGTTAAACTCACATTCAACTTCAAGTTTAAATCTGTGTGACTGTACTGCAGAGATGGCATTCTTTCCCCGACACTCATACATCCCGGCGTCGGAAAACTCGATCCCACGAATCAACAGCTCCTGATGATACTGGATCATACGACTCGTCACCAGATCACCGTTGATACGGACCCACTCAATCTCGGGTGTTGGACTGAAAGTAAAAATTTGGAGTCATTGACTCTTTGCCTACTTGGTATTTTTGCATGCTTTTATGTCATCTGGTGATTTTTTTTTTCAAAATTAACGTAACACTCGAGACTGGTGGTATTCCGGAAAGAATTTTTCGAAAACTTTAATAACGTTTTCGAAAATTTCTTTCAGGAATACCATTTTCGAAAAACTCTTTTAGGAATACCATCTGAGGGTCAAACAGTTTGGATTGATGTATGGTAACTACGTACAAGCTAGATGATTTCCAACAAATTTCGTCTGCTGATGACCTTTGCAAGATTTTTGTTGGTCTTGATCATATGCAGGATCTACCCTGTTTGACACTGATGGAATACCTGAAAGGATTTTTTGAGAAAAAAATATCAATTTTTTAAAAAAAATCCAGCAAACAACAAAAAAACATGCAAAAAATTACCAAGTACACATTGGGATTAAAGGGGCCTATGGTAACGGCAAGCTACATACACATTGTAGATGATTTTCCGGAAATGTCAGAATTTGTATAAATGTGAATTCTCTTGGCTGTCATCAAGGAATAAGTAAAGATCAGACACAAATTAACCCCTTTCATCTCACTAATGTTGCCGTTATGTCAAGGGAAAACCGCCTCAGTTCATCCCTCGGTTGTTCGGGTATTTTCAAACCATTCAATGAAGATCCTAACTCTTTGCATGCAAGATTGTTTTTGTCATCCGCTTGCTCTTTTCAAAAAACTCTTTCAGGCCATGGGAGCAGTCTGATTAGGGTGAATATTGTTTGCAATATAGGCGACCTAAGCACATAAGCAGATGCAAGAGCAGTTGACTAAAGTTGTGGCTTGCAGGAAAAGGATTAAGCTTTCCCAGGTCCTGACTCTCTTGATAAATTGCATTTGATTTGTGTCAATATATTCAGGCATTTTATCTGGGTCTTCACTGTTTGCCAAAGTACCAGTTTACAGGTTTTCAATATATAAATGGTCAACCCTTAACCTGCCAAAACTTGTCCTGCAAATGTTTTCTGCTTTTATGTCTGCTGCATATATTCAAGTGCACTTCAGAGTTGACTTTTTCATCAAAGTAAACAAGATGAACCCTGATCAGACTGCTCCCATGGGAGCAGTCTGGTCTGGGTCCACATTGTTTGCAATATAGGCTGCTGAAGTACATAAGCAGACGAGAGAGCAGACAATAAAAGTCTTGACTGGCGGATAAGGGTTAAGCTCTCCCAGGTCACCTATCTTGATAAACAGTGATATTTTATTGCATTTGTTTTGTGTCAATATATTCCGCAAATTCCCATCAGTAAACACTAAACTGACTGTGTACACATTGGCTTTATCGGAGATTTTTGCTTTTTGTCAACGCAATTATTTCTACAATATGCTCCCATTGGTAAACAGAAAACTTAAGCCGAGGCCAGACTATGTACACAGCCCAGTTTTAACGCAAATGTATAAAACATGGATTGCGACACTAAATTTGCAGCAGACAACCTTTTTTTTAACTTTTCTGCATCTTTCAGAAGCAAATAAGTCTTGTTAGCAGATAATTTTAAGCATTATTTCCTTCAAAAAAGGAAGAAAATTGTCACAAAAACTTTCGTCTTTTTAAGTTGTGATTGCAGCATCCCGAAATCTTCCTGCCAGTCAGACACAATGAACCCTATACTTTTAAGGGTCACAGATAACATTGTGTATCTGCCCCTGAAAATTGTTTTTATCTGGTGAGATGTCACATTCACATCTAGGCCTTCTTTAATAATTTGCCAGTGACCATCTTGCTGTGTTTCAAGCCTTGTTTCATTCAGGTCAGGCCCCCAGAGAAGAGTGAGTATTGCTTGTCAAAATTGACCCGAGACATATGATTATTCAATGACCTTTCACTCAGTCTTCGTGAATCTTCGTAAAAAGTGCGCTTTAGATTGTTGTACAATTACTAATCTGAATGAAATTTATCACAATTTCCCAATAGCCTAGTGGATAGTCGAGTGTTTTAGCACTCAAAAGATATGGGTTCGAGTCCAGTAGCATGTATGTATTTTTTTTTAATTCTTTTTTCGATTTCAGAGGCTAGTTTCTTCGTCTTTAATTCCTGATTTTGTGCACAACTGGATATATTTATTTGAATTTGGCATGCGTTTATATAACAAATACAGCACCGTGAATAATTTCAATAAGCCTACATGTGATTAACTCTTTGCACGCTGAATAATATTTTTGAGACTTCTGTTATCATCTTCTGAACTTTTTTCAAAAATTCTTACAGGAACACTATCAGAGTGTCAAATAGTCTGTATCCAGTTCAGAAATGACATTCTCTTGGTACTGATCTGGGTCCAAACTATTTTCAAATGTTATCAGCTGACAAGGAAAGAGTGGGGAACTTAGGGAATAATGAATACAAAAGCGGCTAAACACAAATTGAAGATGTAAAGTTCATCACAAGATGACGTCAAATATAAGAACAATATCTACTTAAAAAAAGAAAGCAATTTGACAATTATATAAAAAAAGTTCCTTACAAGATTCGATCCTGGTATGCTTGACTTGTAAGTAGTCAACTAACCATGAGGCTATCCGACCATTTGCATTAACCAATTGACTTTATCTTCATATTCTCTGTAAAAGTGTGTCCAGGGTCGGAGTACTCCACGAAAACGCACGAATATCACGAGATTTTAGCGAAAATTAATCAGTCTAAGGTCAATTTTGGCAAACTATAACCGAAAATTAGTTTGTTATTCCTCAATCAAAACATATTTTGGAGGTACTCAAATGAGACGGTTCTTTTGAGCACCCAAAACACATGTTTAAACTGATGGATAAGAAAATATTTACAATTTTGCAATCAAAACTTTTTCTTAAGCAACAATATTCAGGTCATGTGAAGATGTTGCCTCTGAACTTGTCAGACTTTTTATACCGATTGAAGGATATTCATGAGGTCATTTTTAACCACTAGATTCTGCCACTATTCCCTGGAAGTGATGTCTGCTTCCTGTGTCTGCTGTGCCTGTATTCTAATGAACTTCCAGACTATTTTTAGAATGGTAGCAAACAGTATGGACCCAGATCAGACTGCTCCCATGGGAGCAGTCTGATCTGGGTCCATATTGTTTGCAAAATAGTATACCAAACTTGAAAGTACATAAACAGAAGACAAAGCAGACACATACAACTTGAATGGCCGCAAAAGGGTTAAAAATAGATACAGTAAAACCTGTGTAAAACAGCCCCTCAAAAATAGACAAAACATAGATATTAATGACAAATGGTAGCCTTATGAAGGTCGAAAGTATTGCAGAATGCTCCCCTTGGAGCATTCTGCAATACTTTTGACCTGCATTAAGCGATTATTGGTCTTGAAAACCAATTTTCAGTCTTTTTGAGAGTGGCCATTTTACACAGGTTTTACTGTACATGCATTCTTTTACAAGCACTTACTTTCCTCCGAATATACATTTGAATGAGACAGATTTTCCTTTGAGACCAACAACGCTGTCCGGAGTGGTGAAGTACAGAAGTTCTGCCGGAAACTGGGCCTGTGGATCACCTGAAATTAAAACAGTCACAGTTATAGATTAAAATAATTAGCATAAAATTGTAAATATTTTCTCACCCATTAGTTTTAACATATGTTTTGGGTGCTCAAAAGAGCCGTCTCAGTGAGACGGTTCTTTTGAGTCAGACAACATATGTTTTGGTTGAGAAACAAGAAAATTATATTTCTGTTACGCATTCTTAACTATAAAGTCCTGATTCAAGGGCTGAAAACTGACATGATTATTCTGATTAGCTAAAACTAGAAATTGCCCAAGATTTTCGATTCATATCATTGCAAATTTGATAAAAATCTGATCAAAAATATGATGTTATTGTAGGAACAATAGATTTTATCCTTTATATTAAAAACTTTGAAAACTAAACTGGTTGCTATGTCAACCATAGTTTTTCTTAAACCTGCCCATAAGCCAATCTCTAAAACTTAACAAAATTTTAATTAGTTTTATTAGTTTTACTAGGAGATTGGATTAGAAAGTATGGACAACTGACTACAGCCCCATGCAAGCCTTTACAATAAGCTCACTAGCTATATATGAGATTGTAAAAATTATCACTCCTGGCATTTACAATTTGCACAGGTCTACTATCTGTCGGAATATTCTGTTATACTTATAATGCTTTTCACAGTAAATGTAGTAATTAGTGATAATTGTGCAAAATTGGCATATATTTTAAATGAGTGTACTATATGTAAGTGATGCCGTATTTGTGGTGCAGTTTTGTTCCCAAGCCATATCAATTTGACCATGCAGTGCTGGCCAGAAACTGTAACTTAACCCTTGGTACTTGGCAAACCCCTAACATGTACTTTTGCAAACAGTGAAGACCCAGATGAAATGCAGCATATAATGCAGCATTTCATCAGGGCCTACACTGTTTGCTAAGGTAAAAAAGATCTTCAGACAATAAAATGCAATATTATTTTTTTAAATTATAACCTGACACCCCTAAATATGTACAATAGAATATCCCAAGTATATTGTATTTAATCAGAATGAAGGATCTATTAGTATACAAAGGGTTAATACATGTATTGAGATGATGTGGTAAAGTTTACAACCAACCATCAGTGAGGCCCTGGATCAGCATGTCCTACATACATGGCAACAGGCCCTTTTTATCTGCATAATGCATAGGAGTAATATATATGTGATTTACCTTTTCCCCAGGTGTAGAAAGATGATATATTTTATTCATTAGTTGCAAGATACAAAAAATGTACTTACAAGCACCAAAACCTAATGCATGAAGGTGAGCGATTATACATAATTAATTTAATTAACTCTCATACTAACGAACACAACTTTAATCTACTTCTGAAAAAAACAGTGTAGATCCAGATCAGCTGGCTTCTTCAGAAGCCAGCTGATCTGGCTCTAAACTGTTTGTTGTCAAGCTCATGAATTCAGAGAAATATGTTGCCATAAAGTTGTTTGGTTGAGTGCACTTCAAAAGAGGGGGATGACAGATCAGTTCATTCAGCAGGTTTAAGGGTAATGTTAAACACAGGTAGGACACCGGTTTAGATAAGCAAAAATTTTCAGCGTAAAATTGTATATATTTTCTTACCTATCAATTTTAACATATGTTTAGGATGCTCAAAAGAACCGTCTCATTGAGACGGTTCTTTTGAGTACCCACAACATATGTTTTGGTTGAGAAATAAGGAAATTAAATTTTCGTTACGCACTCTTAACTAAAGTCCTGTAGGAGATGTATTTATCCCATAGAATGCCACAAATAATTTCAGTACTTAGTTGACATCATTCAATTTTGTTTTCGTTGTCTCTTTTAAAAAATAAGGCCAGCAGACAATGAGCCAGGTGAAATATCAAGATTTATTTTACTCGCAAATGAAGAAAGGTATCACCAAAGCTGCTGTCTGCTGCAATCATCTTGGTGCTTAATTGGGGTGCTTTAAGGGCAAACAGCTGAAAGAATGCTTTACAACACAAATGATAATATTTTTCATATTTTTGGATAATTTATATCCCTGGCAGTGTTTCATTCTGGCATATGACAGAGATTTATAGCTTAGATTTTGATCAAGACAATAGTTTAACTTCTTTCGATATTTGAGCCATGACATGTGATTTCCAACAATGTGGCATTTTGACATGTGTAGACTCTGACGAACATGTGCAGCCTCCTTTTAGGCGTAGAAACTGCAAATGATGTTCAGTCAGTAGCTTAACAGTCATAGAATATTCAAGCGCCAAGCAAAGGCTCTGATCAGACTGCATGTATGTGCAGGCTGATCTGAGGCTTTGCTGATCGCACATACCGTTGGAAATCTCATGCACTGGCTCAAATAACAAGTAGAAATTTGCAATATTGCTCCGTGTGTCTCTTGCAATCATTAATAGTTATTCGACTCATTATATGCCTTTGGAGTACAGGGCTCGAAAATAGCACTCGTCCGCTTGTATTTACGAGTACCAAAGGCTGCAGGGCAAGTGAAAATTTTGAAACTTCTAGTGAAAATTAAACTTTTTCCCATATATGCCAATAAATTTTGTGATGCAGGGCAAGTGCCCATTTTCAGATATTTCGAGGCCTGGAGTACCCAGAGAAACAAATTATTTATTTTTATTGCTTCCTTAATTCATTCCAGGAAGTCAAAAAGTCAGTATGGCTCACATTGAACACACACCCTCAGAACACACATTCGTACCATCTCAACATGATTATTTAATACATCAAAACTCTGAGCATCAAAACCAAATATTATATGAAATATCTCCCAAGGTATGTAAACTATGGACAGCACCTTGTTCAGCAGAACAAGGGTTTGCTGAACAAGGTGCTAAGAAACTGATGTTAGTATAGTCATTCGCTAAGCACCCATTGTTACGCATGTGCGTAATAAAAATAATAACATTCAAGGGAAGTCACTTAATGCGATAAAAGTGATTTTCCATACTTTCAGGAACTGTTCATAAAGGAAAGAATTTGGGAGCAAATTCTTTCCTTTAAGAGAAGTTCACATTTTGAAAAGGGACGTAATTGAAGAGAATCATTGCTTGATCCAGTAGTCTCCCTTTGATGTGTGTATAAAGTTTTCAGCATTCTGCCTTCGCCATTAGTAATGTTTTATTTGTTTGTTTGATTTGATTCTTTACGTCAAATCAACAATCTTTCAGTTAAATAGGGACGGGTCTTCCTGGGTTGAACCAGTACAAAGCTAGGATACTTGCTCAAGGACCACAATGCACTGACGCCGGTGAGACTCGAACCCACGGCTTTTCTGTCTCGAGTCAAGCACTCTACCACTGAGTAATGTTTTATGTGGAGGTGACTACCATCTAAGTCCTGGTTATGAATTATAAACATCCTTCTTGGTGTCATATGGCTATGTCAGTTATGGTAAATGCATCTGTAATTGTAGACAAATGAAGTGATGACTGCAATTAACATACCAGTAGCTTGACATTTGTAGTTTATATGATTTGTAGTTATATGAATGAATAGAAACAATTTTACATTCTTTCAGCCTTCTTCACAAGAGTCGATGTATGATTATCATTAAAGTGCCAATGCCTTAAACATGTTCATGTAAACAAGTGCAATTGCAGATATTTTGAAATTAGATGATCCTTTTTGAAACCAATACAGCCTCATTTTTCCTGAAATTTAGCTCCATTAAAATGGTCATACAGATTAATAGCCCCCACATTCCTACATACTGAGTATCTGTTTGTTTGTTTGATTTGATACTTTATGTCCCATCAACAATCTTTCAGTTAAACAGGGACGGGTCTTCCTGGGTTAAACCAGTACTAAGCTAGGATAAATGTGTCTTGCTCAAGGACTACAACGCAGTGACGCAGGTGAGGCTCGAACCCGCGGCCCTTCTGTCTGGAGTCTAGCACTCTACCACTGAGCCACTGCGCTTCCATGAGAAAAAGTTTCAAATTATTTAGGATAAAGGGGGTACTCTGCAACACCAGACATGTTATAGATTTTCAATGAATCCAACAGTTCTTGTCTGCATCAGGGTTCCTGATCACAAGAACACTTTTTTTTTAAAAAAATAAATAATAACCATACCTTCGTTGGACACACATTGTGAGAACCCATTAGAATTGCCTCTAAGAGGCAATTCTAATGGATTCCCAAAATGTGTGTTCTCTAAAAGAAAGAAATTATCTAACCTTTTTATGAAAACACGGCTTTACTAGAACTCTGGGTCACATGCTTCACTGACAGTTTTGAATTATTGCTATTTTCAAAAACATCTCATGGGAGATGTAAAAATGTTCAACAATGGAATTGAAATATGTGGCATGCTTCTGCTGAGACAAAAATTGAATACTCCATGCTAATACACTGAATGTAGTCATCCATTTGAATTAACGGTCTTATTTACCACTCTCTTATATAGGCATTTTTTTTCTATCTCAAACTTTTATGAGAACTCACATTCTATGAGAATTTTTATGTCAATTTAGAGCAAAACTATTCGTTCTGTACCAGCTGGGAATCAAACTCAGGTCATTGAATCTACAGGCAAACACTCTACCCTGTTGGTGTACAAGCAGGCTCCTACTATATGAGGAGGAAGCCAAAGTGTTTTATATACCCAGACCCTGTGACATCCAGCCTGGCCCTCTGGCTTGGCATTCATCCCTGAATTTCTTGGTACAAGAATCACATGAAATGAGACCAAGGGAGATATTTATGCACAGAATGGCCATAGGGTGGGTATTTATGGAGGGTGCCATTGTCATGGAGCGAAAATATTCCACCAGTACCCGCCGGAAATCAAGCCCCAGGTTGCTGGTTCTACAGGCGATTAAACACTCTACCAATTGCAAGCTGGCTTCGTCTGTTGATAACCTTTGAAAACAGTTAGATTCGACATGTCAGTCCTGATCTGAATCCAAAACCATTTAGACCATGTCCTGATCTGAATCCAAACCATTTAGACCAGGACTGACATTGTGTCGGTCCTGATCTGAATCCAAACCGTTTTACACACTGAAAGTGTTCGTGGCAGAATTTTCAAAAAAAAGTTAATTTTGAAAAAAGTCAGCACACAACGACAAAAGCATGGATTATTACCCAGCATGCATTTATGCTATGATGTAGGCATCAGCTAGGAAGTAACCCATGCAGCAATCGATATACAGCTATTATGCAAATCTGTCTGTGGCATAGAAAAATTATTCAGTCAATCAAAATGTTGTTCTAAATAGCAGGCGCTTGTCCAAATCAATCTGAAGGCCTGTACAAGTAAAAATCCTTGACTCTTTGTCTACTAGTGCCATCTGCTGATAATCTTTGCTAACAGATTGGGCCTGATCTGGATCCAAACTGTTTGAGACTCTGATGGTATTCCTGAAAGAATTTTCCAAAAAAGTTGATTTTGAAAATTCAACAGAAGAATCTTAGGACAGTGAACACTCACCGCTAAAGAAGCTGTCTTCGGCCATGCTCAAATACTGAAATTTTGCATGTGGCAAGTTTAGCTGTTGATTATTACTATTCAGAGAGCGAATAACATAGCCACTGATCAGACTGCGTGGAAGAGCACACAGAAGCACCACCTTTCATTGACAGCGAACAAAATTTTGAAGAAAAAGTTGCTGTTAAAACAGTTAATTAGTCAGTCGGTCAGTCAGTTGTTTACTGCTGCTCCTGTTGTTTGTGGGATTTTGCATTTGGTCCTTGTTTTGTACTGCAGTAATTAATATCCTTTCTAATTATTAAATTGTCTCGCTGAGATAGAGAGAGCTGGCTGCTTTACGTTGTTGTCTTACTGTCATGTGACTATTTGTGATTTGTGTCTCTATCACAGGGATTTTCTACATAAATTTTGGTTTAATGATTTTAGTATACTTCTTTGATTTTGTCACTGATAAAAATTAGCACTTTAAAGATTGTACAGTCTCAAGGAAATACACAATCTATATTCTACATAATAATTTCAAACCTGTTATTTCTATTTCCTCAATAAAAATAAATTTAGTAAGATTTGAAAGATACTAGCTCAGAGCAAATGCATGATTGACTGATCTGTTAAACATGAGTTGGCTCTGAGAAAGTAGACAGATTAGGCTTGACTTTTGAAGAGAAAACATCTAGAAATTATATATCTTGGTGACTGTGAAGAAAGCAATATGTGAAATTTAAAGTACTTTCCAGTGTGCAGGGGGGCTGTGCCCCCTGGCTAAATGTAAATTAATAGATTGTACAGAAATGGGACTTGTGTTTATGTGTAGTTAAAATAGAATACCCAAATTATAGAAGAAACTTATCCCTACTAAATTACATGAGAATTCCCTTGTCATAAATGGTGGATGAATTCGCGGCAGAAAAACCTTTTGGCTTTTTCGCGATCCTAGAATTGGAGAAGATTAATATGGAACCAGAGAATGGAATCAATTTATAGCTTTGGAACATTGAATGTGTCTTAGAGGATCATTTTCAAACTACTCGTCCCTGGTGGATCAGAAGTAACCGTAATAACTTTTAACAGATGACGTGGACCTAAAATGAACAAGATTTTGGAATTGGAACTGACGGAAATGTTTAAATTTTGGAACTTATTAACTTGAAGATTAAAGTGTTTCATCATGGGACTCAAACCCAAGGATTATTACCTACGAATTACATAAACTTTAATTTTCGGAATTATCACCTTGTTTTTCTATTGTTTTGCTTGTACTGTTTATTATGTATGTATTTATGTTTCTTGTTAAAATACAAAGCATTTCTACACAGTCACCAAAACAGAAATTTGATTATTTAAATGATTGAGTGAAATATAACTTTATTAACTTTATTCTTGTTCAAACAAAAAAATAATGTTTGGTTCAAGAAATCCTAAAATATGGAAATTAAAGGAATATCTAAAATAGTATTTTTCTTAAATCTAAGTTATATAATAAATCATAATGTTAAACTTTTAATCAAAAATTTGAAATTAATTGTCAATATTGTACCTCTCTAATTAAGCGAGTTTCCCAATATAATATTAACAAGAAAAAGCATAACATGTTATTACATGTTATATAAAGGCGTTGCTACATGTTATTTAAATTTATTAGTTATTTCTTCATGCTGTTTTGATACAAACTCGGAATTCACAGAAATGTTCCCCATGATACACCTCTACCAAATTGCTCATTGAAAACAAATGGTCATTATATATTCAAACAACTCTCTGAATCTGTGGCCAAATTAATGTCACAGAAAATGTTCCTCAAAACTCCTAGATACCAAAATTGAACAAACCGATATGGACTGTTGAACGGTATAGCCAGCCACCAGTACTAAAACATAATAAATCTTCAAACAACTTATTCTGAACCACTGACCCATAACAAAAATAATATCACACAAACGTTCCCGAAAATGTTGTTCTTTCAAAATTGCAGAAGCTCCATGGAAAAAATTGCCCCATCCAATGAATCTTATGAATGCTATATCTTTCCCTTACTCGTCAAAAATAACCCAGTTGTCACAGTGATGTTTGATCTGTAGCAAGGGTTTATAAAAAAAAAAGACAGGCTTTACCTAACCCTAGTGACTCTCGGTCCGGAGCTTTGTCAGTTGGTCCGGGTGTGGTTAATCACTGAAGTGTTCGTGATGTATTCTACGGAATAGCACTAAATTGTTTATGCTCTACTGAAAATAATGACCACCCGCGCTTAAGATAAAAATCTTTAAACCACATCCGCTGAACCTCCTATACGCAAATAATTTCAAAGATATGTTCCTCATAGTGCCCTCTACCAAACTTGCACCAACAGTTATAAGCAGTTTACATATAGCACCGCCCTAATTGACCAGCTACATAAAGTTCAAATATATAATTATACAATGGAAATTGCGCCTGATTCGCTAGTGCCTGTTCAAAGCTGGGTGTCAGATGAATAATCTCAAAACCATTAAATCCGTTTTAAGAGGAAAAAATGGTACATCATGCAAAATCCCAGCTTCTGTACCTACAAATAAGCATGCTCAAAGTAGATTGTACATTTGCACAGGAAAGAAAATGCTTAAGGCAGAATAACATGTACATGTAAGCAATATACAACCTTTGAATAACATATCTTCATCGCTTGTGAAAATAATTATAGACTGACGGACTTTAAAAACGCTACACTAGGATAGCAGCGTTAATGTTTGTCTAAAAAAGAATCCATAGCAAACAATTTGATTGCATATTAAAGAGTATGCATTTCAAGTGTGGATAACACATGAAAAAATTGTCCACTTCAAAGTAATTAAAAGCATTGAAAATGTAAAATATTTAAGATATGGGTCAACTGTTTCATTTGACAAAATTAAACCCGAGAAACATCAAAAACATCCGAGATGCATATCAATAGTAGGGGAGATAGATTTAAAAAGATAATTTGCAAAAAAAAAAATAGTGGCGCCGACGGGTCTCGAACCAGCAAAATCTGGTTGAAAGTCAGCGACTCTACTGACTGCGCCAGACTAGATGTAATAATTTCTAGAAGCTAAAGTAATTAAATGTTTATTTAGTTGGCCGATTATGTACCGCACATGACCGATGACACCGAAAATGTCCCCTACCGGAAGATAATGCCCTCATTTGAGCTATTTAATTGTTTGATTCCGATTTTAATTCAACTTTTAATAGTGCAAGCCTATGCATTCCTTACGATGATAGATCAGTAATTAAAAGCCACTTTAGATCACTTTAAAAGCCGATAGATAAAAGTCGTGGAACCGCCGAATGTAGGTCATCGGTCTAAGTCACTGGTACCGATAAAAACAGTGAATAAAGACAGAATACGGAAATAATGCGCTCAAAACATCTCACCTCTGCAAAAAGCAATTAAAATCTACAGTGTTCTAATCTAATACGACTTCTCATTTACGAAAATAAAACGATATCATGAATATTGCCTAGATTCGTACATAGCAAAACCCCACACTTTCCATTGTCTTGCGCAGGCGCGATACTAAAGAATCAGTATATGATAAAATGCTTCCAGTCGATGACAATGCTCACTTTCGCGTTGACCGAACATCCCATTATTTGAAGGGGGGTTACGATATCCTTACGTTATTTCACAATTGTTTTAAGAACTTGAAAGATTGCCAAAAAGCATTAAACCGCTGAAACAGAACGAAGCTAATTAACTTCTTATCTTTAATTAGCCTTAGAAAGAAATTTTTTTTTTTCAAATAGCCTCGATAGATAAAACAAACCAACGCTCAACACCCACTTGGAACATACCAATTGAATTTTGAATACAAATATAGGCATTATGAATATCAATACTTAGAAGTATACAATTGAATATATACCTATTGAATAATCAACGCCTAGAAAAGGCATTTAAAACTTAATTATTGAATACCAGTTAATTTGCATGTGTATCCATTTATAGTACATTACCTTACCAAGAATAATTTTTAAGAAAATTTATGTTTTATATAAAATAATAATAAATGGCAATCCAAAATGTATTTTCTTAATGCTAATTTTGCAATGCCAGTAAAATAGTACAGAGGTTTTGTAATTAAATACAAGGGATCATAATCCTGGGACTGTAAAGACAACTTTTTTGTGAGAAAGAAGGGTGTGAGTGAAAAGAGCAAAAGGCAATCAAAAACTTAATTATTGAAATAAATAAAGTCTATTACAGTCTTCCAGGGTTATGCGTGTTCAGGTTTCCTGCAGCGTTCCTGGATCATCTTTTGATTTACTTACATGGTTTCTTGCTAGAGTCAGGCTTAATTTTTCCTTAATGTGTGATGACTTGATAGATAATAATTAAAAGCATATTATCTGATTATTATTGAAGATAAAAGAATCTGGCTGATCTATTATGTATATATTAATGTATAAAATAACTGCTTGTCAATCAAAAATATATAATGGTGCCTGAATTACGCATCTGCTGATAAAATCACTAAAAGAAAAGAAGAAATGTGAATCAGACAGATGGTAAGAGGGAGGCATTCATTGGATAAAACACTGGAAGGTGTTAATATAGAAATAAAATAGTGTAATGACACAATAAAATACTTAGTATTATGATTGAAAGCAAAAAAGTTATCATAAGATGTGTCATATTAGCTGAGCCAGAATCATTTTTAAAATAAAAGTTCATTATTAGTAAATAATATATTTGACCAATATTTTGTCATAAAGAATTATCTTAATATTTTAATTATAATAATTTAACATCTAAATAAAGTTTGTGATGGGGACATCACAATTTAAATGTCTGGGGAATATTATCACAGGGATTTTCTACATAAATTTTGGTTTAATGATTTTAGTATACTTCTTTGATTTTGTCACTGATAAAAATTAGCACTTTAAAGATTGTACAGTCTCAAGGAAATACACAATCTATATTCTACATAATAATTTCAAACCTGTTATTTCTATTTTCTCAATAAAAATAAATTTAGTAAGATTTGAAAGATACTAGCTCAGAGCAAATGCATGATTGACTGATCTGTTAAACATGAATTGGCTCTGAGAAAGTAGACAGATTAGGCTTGACTTTTGAAGAGAAAACATCTAGAAATTATATATCTTGGTGACTGTGAAGAAAGCAATATGTGAAATTTAAAGTACTTTCCAGTGTGCAGGGGGGCTGTGCCCCCTGGCTAAATGTAAATTAATAGATTGTACAGAAATGGGACTTGTGTTTATGTGTAGTTAAAATAGAATACCCAAATTATAGAAGAAACTTATCCCTACTAAATTACATGAGAATTCCCTTGTCATATCTCTTCCTCGCGGTACCATGGGTTGGTCTGTGGTCTGTGATTGTGGCATTCCTGGCCATACTCATACACTTACCCACTCACACTTACTGCCCATACAGTTAAACCTGTGTAAAACGGCCACTCAACAATTTACAAAACAAAAGTCTTAATGACAAATGGTAGCTTAATGACTGTCGAAAGTATTGCAGAATGCTCCCCTTGGAGCATTCTGCGATACTTATGACCTGCATTAAGCGATAATTGGTCTTGAAAACCAATTTTCGGTCTTTCTGAGAGTGGCTGTTTTACACAGGTTTTACTGTATATTGAGATGTTTGTTTTGTTTTTTTGTTTTGATTCTTTACGTCCCAGTCAAAAAAAAATTCAGTCATGTCGGGACGGGTGATCCTGGGTTGAACCAGTACTAAGCAGATGATATTGAGATATTTGACCTATAATGGCTTGAAAAGATTCGAGGCCTGACTGCTATTGAAATAGTAAAGATTTATATACAGGTCTATACCGAGAGGTCACAATGGTACTTTACCTGGTAGAACCTCTATATATGAGAAAGCGCCCTCTATGTAAACATTGAGGTCCATGATATTGGTGAGACAGGCGTATTTTTCCTGGAAGTTATCATCGGTCTGTTGTATATTGGCAAAATATAGATTACCTGTAATGTATAGAACAAAAACAAGAATTATTACATGTTCAACAGATAATGAAACATCTGGCAATGAGTAAAAAACAATCATGATTCTTTCCAGCTACAAACTGAGCCTTGTCTTGAGAAAAAATAGGTCCAAACATATCAAACGGCAGGATTTATTAACTACAGTAAAACATGTCTTAATCGGTCACTTAAAAATAGACAAAACAAAGGTCTTAATGGCAGATGATAGCTTAATGACGGACAAAAGTATTGCAGAATGCTCCCTTTTGGGCATTCTGCAATACTTTTGACCTGCATTAAGCAATAATCGGTCTTGAAAACTGATTTTATGTCTTTATTGAATGACCGCTTAAGACAGGTTTTACTGTATGGAGTTTCCCTTAACTCTTTTCTTCGTTAGCTATCAATTTTGTCTGCTTGGATAACCTTTGTAAACAGTTTGGATGCAGATGGTCGGTCCTGATCTGGATCCACTGATAGTGTTCTTGAATAAACTTTTTGAAAAAAGTTAATTTTTACAATAAATTTCCAGCTTGGCAGGAAACTGACCGAACCGACTGCTGTGAGCGGAAGCTAAGGACAGTTGACCCTCAAGAAAGGAGCACCTTGAGATCTGGTGTGAGATCTGCTATGCATGCAGCTGGCCAGTTACCTGAAAGGGGGCCCACTGATGTGGATGATGCCCCTACACCTGCACATTATTATGATGATGATGATGATGATGATGATGATGATGATGATGATGATGATGATGATGATGATGATGATGATGATGATGATGATGATATGATGATGATGATGATGATGATGATGATGATGATGATGATGATGATGATGATGATGATGATGATGATGATGATAATGATGATGATGATGATGATGATGATGATGATGATGATGATGATAAAAGTCAGCAGACGACAACAAAAGCATGAAAAAAATTATGCATTTAATGCAGAGTTAAAATTGATATTTTTTTGTATTTTTTTTAAGGGGAGGGGGAGGCTAATTGAAAGAAGACCATAAGCTTTCCCCACTGCTCAGTACTGGTCAATAAAGGGAAGTTTTATCAAGATCACAAAAGCAATACAAAACTACCGATAGAACTAGATGCTTTTTTGACATTACTTTTACCTTGATCTTAACAAAAGGATACTGAAACCTTAGCTCTTCATATTGTAAATATACTTGTATCATTCATGTTTTTGAAGTTATGCATTAATATTTGTAGGGTGCATGGGATGCGGTTAAAGAATCCGGGGTCGCTAGGCCAAGTGTTCAAACATCTTCCGAAATCCAAATAGAGTAAAGCAAATGGTAATTCTCCTTGCTAGCTGCAACTTTTGTTGTCTGCTGATAACCATTGCAAACAGTTTGGGCACAGACCAACAGAATGTTGGCGCTGATCTGGATTCAAATCTTTGCAAACAGTTTGGACCCAGATCAGGACCAACAGAACATAGGTCCTGATCTGAAACCAAACCATCAGATACTCTAATAGTGTTCTTGAAATAGTTTTTAAAAAAAATGTTAATTTTTTAAAAAAAGTCAGTATACAACAAGAAAAGCATGAAAAATTACCCACCATGCAAAGACTTAAGAAACAGGCCCCTAGATAAGAGTGTGCAACTGAAAATTATTTTCTTTATTCTCAACCAAAACATATGTTGTGGGTACTCAAAAGAACCGTCTCAATGAGACGGTTCTTATGAGCACCTAAAACACATGCTTAAACTGATGGATAAGAAAATAATCACAATTTAATGCTGAATTTTTTCGTTTAACTGGCCCTATGAGAAAGGCTAAAAAACCAACATACCATGATCATCTACTCCTACTCTATTATCCAGTTCCACAGATCTAGTATCCGTCTCTTCTTTAATATACTTCACCCACTTTGTTTTACCTGGCGGATCACTCTCGGGTGGATTACAACTCAGTTTTAAACTATTTGCGGGAATCACACGATATCTTCTAACATCCTTATCCTTTTCGTCAAATAATCCTATAGTTGCTTTCACTAAATGAACTTTTTTCGATAGTGACACGCCGTAACTATTTTTCGCTATACACTGATATATTCCCTCATCTTGTTTCTCTAATTCTGATATCATTATGGTACCGGTTCCCTCACTCACTCGAATAATCCTAGAGGTACCAGACTGCTTTGACATGTATATTGGGTCAGATATATTTAGTATTTTCCCATTTTTGGTCCACTCAAATCTGAAATAAAATGAAAATGTTACATATAAATCAAAGAAAAAAAATGCTTGCATTGGTGGTTATCTTTATACATTGTACAAATATCATTTATACACATTTTAGTGAACGTAGCTGTCCAGTACTTTTAGCATTTTCTAACTTCTGTTGATGTTAAAGGGGACAGCAATATTGATAGCAAGTGAGTTTCTAAAACCATGCAATCTGCTGCAAACACAATCATAATCAGATGAAAACTAATGAAGTTACAGAGAGAATTGAAAGCAATGGAGGGCATCCATTTTTTGGACTGAGTCTGAGTGGAGTCACAAAGCCCTACTGATAATTAAATATGCATAAACAGAATAACTAGTTTCCTACTATTCATTTTAACTTTGTTTTATTTTTCTATTCTTCTGTTGAAAATAGTTGATTTTGAAAACCATCTGTACAGTGTGCAATGTAAAAGGGTATTTTAATGGCTTTTCAAACTTTACCAGAAGCTAATTAAATATTTAAAATAGGGGCCTCCATTGGCTTGATATTAATAGAAGTCAGGATTTTGATTAGGGTTTTTTTTATGTAGACAACTGGGGAGCAAGGTCCTGACCAGACCAGACCTTTGTTGTAAACTGTATCAATAAGTGACTGCGAAGTTCAGACAGAGATGCCACCCCTATTGACTCCTGGGCTTTGTCCAGGTTTGGAAACTACTTACCTAACATAATAAGACTCTTCAGGGCTTTCCTGTTAATTCAAGACTGTGGTTTTAGCTCTGGTGCTAAAAAATGTTTTGCATAGTGGAAATGCTTGGGTGCAAGGGTTAAAGTTTCCATATAGAACTAGAATTTTTTTCAACAAATAAAAGCACCGCAAGCACTGCATAATACCCCGCCACTGCTGGGGGCACCAAAAGTTATTTTGTGAGATATATAATGCCTAAATAGCAACAGAACTGAGATAGACAAGATTAATTCAAGGGCAGATAACTCATGAACTGGAAAGGTAAGAGTGACGGTCCTTCGTTGTAATATGTAACCTTTGCTGTTCAACATATCTGTGAAGTTTCATTCAGATATCATAAACAGTAAAAGAAAAACAGGCCAGACACCATTTTTTAAAGGGAGAAAGGGCAGTAACTCCATCGAAAATGGTCGGATTTTGCCCATTAACAATCCCATACCACTCATCCCCAATAACAATATGTATGCAAAATTCGAAAAAATTCTGTGCATAAATACTCAAGTTATCGATCGGAAACAGTGAGCACGGACGGACGAAATGAACTACAGGTCAAAAACCAATTCTCAGATCAATCAAGGGTGGATAACTCACAATTTGGAAAGGTAAGAGTGACGATCCTTACCCACAATATGTAACCTTTGATGGTCATGAGCACGGACGGATGAAATGAACTGCAGGTCAAAAACCAATTCTCAGATCAATCAAGGGTGGATAACTCACAATCTGGAAAGGTAAGAGTGACAATCCTTACCCACAATATGTAACCTTTGATGGTCAACATATCTGTGAAGTTTCATTCAGATATTCCATATAGTAAATGAACTACAGGTCAAAAACCATTTTTCAGATCAATCAAGGGCAGATAACTCATGAACTGGAAAGGTAAGAGTGATGGTTCTTTGTCACAGTATGTAACCTTTGATGTGAAACATATCTGTAAAGTTTCATTTAAATATTCCACATAGTAAAGGAACTACGGGTAAAAAACATTTTTTAATTCAATCAAGGGCGGAAAACTCACAAACGGGAAAGGTAAGAGTGACTGTTCTTAGTCACAATATGTTACCTTTGATGTGAAACATATCTGTGAAGTTATATTTAGATATTCCATATAGTAAAGGAACAATAGGTCAAAAACCTTTTTTCAGACCTATCAAGGGCGGATAACTCACAAACTGGGAAGGTCAGAGTGACGGTCCTTAGTCACAATATGTAACCTTTGATGTGCAACATATCTGTGAAGTTTCATTCAGATATCATGAACAGTAAAGGAATAACAGGCCAGAAACCATTTTTCCAATACGAAAAAGGGCAGTAACTCCGTTAAAAATGGACTGATTTTGCCCATTAACAATCCCATACCACTCATCGCCGATAACAATATGTATGCAAAATTTGAAAAAATTCCGTGAATAAATACTCAAGTTATCGATCGGAAATGGTGAGCACGGACGGACGGACGGACAGACACCGAAGGGTATAACATAATACCTCGCCACTAAAGTATGGCGGGGTATAAAAAACAGATGTCTCCCCCTTTTAAGAAAAAAAAAATCACAAAATTGCGTTTAGTTATGTTACAAGGGGAATAATTTGAAAAATATAAATGTAAGAGCTATGGTTCTTTTGCATGACACATTGTCTGAATGTGCTTTACAAGTGTATGAAGTTTCTTTGAAATATCTATAACGGTTTTCAAGTTACAGAGCAGACACGATTTTGTGATGGGCAGACGGATGGACGGACAGACACTGTTTACCATTATAAGCTTATTATGTCTCCCCCTGGAAGGGTCGGGAGACATTGTTTTTCCCCTTACAAAGAGTGCAGACTCTGAAAAGATTAGGATAGACCTAGCTGAGACAATCCTGCGCCATTTCATCAATTTCTAAAGAATCTACACAGTTTCCGTATGCATCTGTTTGAGATGGTAGCTGTGTTTAAACAAAAAGTGTATGCACATGAGGATGTTCCCATATTGATTGCTAACTTACGTAAGAGGTTTAGATCCAATAGCTCGACAAGGCAGGTCCTCTCTCCCCTTCCCGTCATCTATAAAGTATATTGTATCAGCTACCTGCATCTCCGGAATGATAGTAGGAGGTTGGGTGACTGAAAATACAATATATAGGGCTGTAAAGTGATGCTGCTGCTGCTGCGAATGATCATGATGATTATATTTACATTTCCACTGTGAGTCTTTAAATGAACCTTTACATTTGAGATGTGGTTCATACCTTCATGAACAAATTGATTTAAGCCACCCCCAAATACGCGCGATTTGAGCGGACTAACGTCAAGTCCATCCAATAACATTGCTTGTTTACTGATGTTTGCATGACGTTGAACACGTATCGCGGAAATTTGGCGTTTTGGCTATTCCAAACCCTACGTTATGTCTGAGTTAATTCAAAATATCTGGAAAACCAGCCAAAATAGGTAAAAATTGAAAATTGATACTTGCCTGATAATATAAAATGTAAATATAAGTAATAAATTCAATTTTTGGAATGTTCATGGAATCATGAATACTTCGGGTCTCTTGCAAAGTTTACGTGAAGCCCTTTGGGCTTCAAAGGGCTTCACTTACTTTGCATGAGACCGGAAGTATTCATGCTTCCATGAACATTCCAAAAAATGAATTCATTTCTTAAACGATGATGAGGATGATGATGAGGTCCCATAATCAATGGAGGTGGTGATAATGTGATGGTGGTGGGTAGATGATGATGATGATGATGATGATGATGATGATGATGATGATGATGATGATGATGATGATGATGATGATGATGATGATGATGATGATGAACATAGAAAAAAAACAAAGAAATTATCATTCTTGTAGAGGAGAGTAGCTTTGGGGTCAAGGGAGGACATTTTCTATTGTGGGTTATTAGTGTGCTAGGGAAAGCCAAAGCACACATCATGTATAAATTAATAGTTGCTGTCAAAAAAAGGCATAAAATGGATCATTTTTATTTGTTGCAATGTGTTTCTGTACTTATTGAACCAGATTGTAGAAAACTCTACCAAACCATTAAGCCCTTTTATACATCTCTCTGGTGTGGTTGATCTCTCCCCAAATTGACCTCTGATGCACCCATCCATTGATGAAGGGGATGTTAAAGACTAATACGAGCCACATCATGCATAAAGGGACCTTAGCATACTAGTATCTCCGTAAAGTGGTCACAAAATCAGGCATGCATGTCCACTTACTGGTGGCCAGATCAACAACTTTTGGTCTGAAGCTGCCTCAAGGAACATATACAGTTGAACTTCGGTGGCTCAAACTCGTCGGGACCGTCGGTGCGAGTTCCACCCATCCATGTGTTTGAGCGATACCTAGCCTGACAATTTTCAAAGTGGTTCATGTGTACTTTATATTATCACGGACACCACGTTTCTTTCTACCAAAGTTGCAAAGCGCATGTGACACCTGTCACTGATCAATAAGCCTTTGTACGCTAGAATTAAAATGATAAGCCGCATGTGTTAGCATATGAACCCGAGGCATGTTCAACAATGCGAGCGCCCAGAGTGCTATTGAGTGCTTTCTCCCTGAATGCAAGCGCTCGCCAAGGTGCTTGCAAGCGCTCGCAATTCAAGTCGATAGGTGTATCGCCCGAAAATCAAAGATGGCTACCAAAACAATAATGGGTTTTCGTGAGGGACTATGCACACAATATTTTCAGATTACACTTTTGGAATGACGATGTGTGTTTCTTTGTGTCGATATATGAAATGGAACAATTTAAACTGAAGGTATGAAGGTGTTTTGCTTTGATTTCCAACCAATTGGGGGATTTGGTTTGTTTGTTACTGGGCCCAGCCATTTTTTATTGAGCGAGCGCTTGCTATCGTTCAACAATGCAATGATCACACTGACAAGCACTCGTTGGGGCGCTCGCATTGTTGAACTCGCCTCTGTTTAAAGTAAATACATTTATTAGCATGTGCAGGCTGATCAATGCATTTGCTGTTTATGTTCGGTTGTTTATCATTTCCTTCAGAACAATAAAAGAAAAACATGTTTGTTTCTTACTATTTATTCACAATGTGCAAGTTTCAATTAATAACAACGAATAAAACATGAAAAAATGACAAACTCCCCCCCCCGGATGTTTACAACAAAGACGTGGATCAGACTGTACCGCCACACAATCTGATGCCTGTCTTTATCCAGCCAGGCATGTTTTACTCATTTTGACATGCGAATTTTTGATTACAAAACATCTCATGAATTGTCTCTAATCAATATCGGCCGCCCTACTTAGTGGTAACAAGTGAGAACTTACTCAAATCTTTGATCTGATAAATTGCCGCTAATTGCTTCACACGTTCCGCTCGTCAGTTAGGTAACCCAAGAGTAAAATCATCACTGTCACGGAGCGCTTATGAAAATAATAATGAACTTAAATCAAGCGTGTGACTGATTCGTGTAAAGAAATATTTGGTTCGAGCCATCATAGCATTTTTACATGAAACAATCGCCCTGCGGACCGTGCTTTGAGTTCGAGAGTTCGAGCCATCACTGTTTGAGCCTGGGGTGTTTTTTAACATTAAATGTAAAGGGAAATTGCTGGGACCGACGAATGAGTTCGAGCCATCCCTGGTGTTCGAGACAGGCGAGTTCGAGCGACCAAAGTTTGAGTGTATCATGCCTCCAAACAATTAAGCAAAGGCTCTGGTGAGACTGCACAAGACTGCACAAATAAGCACTCTTGCATGAGCTTTCTTTGTTCACACATCTGCTATGGTCCCTTTATGCATGATGTGGCTCATATATAGACATGAAAAGATGAAATGTGTTGCTAAAAAAAATGTGATTGGGATTTGAACATGTATTCCAACAATAACCCACAGTCTGTTACCTCTTGTTTACCTTGGCAAGTGCGTTTTGATGGAAAGATGCAATGTGTTGCTAAAAAAAATACAGGAGGTGCTCTTTGTCAATGAGTCTTGCATTCTACCAACTGAGCCTCAATATTTCCAAGTGAGATTTCTCACTCTGCACACTTGATGAAGCAAGTAAGTAAATACTTACTTTAAAGAGGGTTACAACATTTAGCAAATACATGAGCACAGTGTAACAGCTAATCTTCCATGAGGCTCTCTATTATGGTATATACATTATACATATGTACATAAAATATACATGTTTTTATACAAAAAATAAATAGATTACAACTATCAATTATCAAAAGTTATTACAAAATATATAAGTAAACAGTTTGAATACCACTTATATATAATATAATGGTCCTAAGGGTATCATACCGAAAAGTTTGCAAATGAGCAAAACAGTATTCTTTTGTCTGAATATCTTTTTTATCCTTACAAACGGTGTAGACCTTGATGAAATGCAGCATTATGTTGCATTTCATCTGGATCTTCACTGTTTGCACAAGCACTCTTTCAGGAATTTCCCGAATGCTATGGGTTATATATGTAAGATCCTTTTTTTCCAACTATTTTCTTACATGAAAATGTTTATTGTGATGAAACAATTCATCAAAGTATGAATGCAATGGATCCATGCAGCGATTTTATGACACCCTTCAGGGGCCATATACTTTGCATGTGATCATTACCTTTATATTTTGATGAACCTTGAATAAATAACATTTTTATTTAAATAAACCCAGTCTTTGAAGAATAACTTGAACTCATCATTGAAGTACATTGAAGTATCTTTCTTTAATGAACCAACATATTTTATTATATTTGAAACATGATGCCTCATTATTGTCTAACAGTAATATCCTGTGAAAAAACATCTGATCTTTAGCTGCTTTTTATTATTATTAATTCCTTTGATATAGAAAAAGATGTTTCATTACAAAAGGAGCCTTATACATGTAGCATTGTTCTCTAATTGTGTCTCTTCTGAACTTAAATAGTGGCAATTTCAGCAAATCTGCTTTAGCCTTTTTGCAGCTTTCATTGATATTCCAATGTCTCACAAGTCACAAAGTACAAATGCATGGTAGTGCAATAAGCAAGTTATTGTATGGTTTTGCGTCTGTACGGGCGATAATCCACCCGTTGAAGCTTGTGGATTATCTTCCTGTACAGACACACAAACCATACAATAACTGAGCCGTGATATGAGATTTCCTACAATGTGGCATTTTGACATGAATAGACTCCGACTCAGAGCCTGTGCAGCCTCCTTTTAAGCTTAGAAACTCCAAATGCTATTCGGTCAGTAGCTTAACAATCATAGAATATTCTAGGGACTAGCAAAGGCTCAGATCAGACTGCCCATATGCGCAGGCTGGTCTCAGCCAATGCTTGTTGCACATACCATATTGTTGGAAAGCTCATGTCATGGCTCAACTTACACTTAGTCTTGTACAATAGCTAATTAGGTGGCTAGAAACAAGCCAGCTACCGGTACAAATAATACTCATTTTATGTGGCACATGATACACAATTATTGTGCCAAATATGAGTACTAGTAATTATGTTGTTTGTTTGGTTTGAGGTTTTGCATTCCAGTCAACTGCTTATAATGGTCATATCAAGATGGTCATTTCATCTGACCACAATTTCGTGTTCTTCATGCACATACTTTTGCTTGTAACTGACAACAACCCTTCTTGAATCAGGGGAAGGAGGAAAATGACCGTAGAAATTATTTCCTGATCAATCTCCACAAAAGTATGGGACCAGGGTCGGGATCAAACTTGGTACCCCTGGATCAGACTCACTACGAATGCGCTACGGGGCCAAGTACGGTAATTGTAAGATGTTTGCATCAAGGAGTGTTTTAATCATGATGTCAATACAATACTTGATCGAATACCAGACACCATATAGGCAATCTACATACAAAATATGAGCACCCTGAACCAAAAACAGCATGAGGAGTTTGAATATTACATGCCAAATGTACTGACTGACAGACAGACAGATGGAAGAGTAAAGCCATGTGTGTAGCTTTTAGTTTGATCCTTTGATTGTGCAAACAACGAAGGCCTTGGTTCAGAGGCGTGGCCCTTGTGATTATAAAACTTTTTCAATGCTCAATTCAACCAAGCATGAAATTTATCATGCTTATAAATGTTAAAATGCCAACAATAGTTGGCATTTTAACAGTTTTTAGCAGGATAAATACAATATATGATCGTTTTTAAAGCAAGAAACACCATTAATTTGCATTGTTTAAATTTTTATGGGCAGATGAAATTCCATGCTCAGTTGAGTTGAGCACAAAAAAAGTTTTATAACAGAGGCTAGGCAGGACTGCTGAGGTGTGAAAAGCTTGTCTCAGCTTTGTCTGGATGGTTTTACCAGAAGTTATAGGTCTAGATAACAATTAAATGTCATTGTTTTCTCACCCATGAATTTTTATGTATGTTTTGGGCACTGAATAGAACCGCCTCATTGAGACTATTGTTTTGAGTACCCACAACATATGTTTTGCTTGAGAAATAAGAAAGTTTTTTTTTTTAACAAAAAAAAAGTGCCAATATTTTTATGCAGATCAGTCTGCCATGCAGCCTGATTAGAGCTTTCTCTTAGTGTGTTGTTAGTTAAGATTACTTACTTCTAGGTGGGGGTTCCACGGCTAACGTATAGGCACTATACAAGACTAGAAAGGCTAGCAGATTTGACAATGGCATCTTGGCTGTTGCTAGGCTACAACTCGTCACCATGGAGCTATAAATCTACTGTTGCTACGGTGCCACTAAGGTAAGCTACATGCTACATTCTGGTCAGATCTGAAATAGAAGGAATAATATAAAAATATTATATTCAACCATATAAGCCCACATGCTCAATATTAGTGGTCCCTTTATAAAACACCTCTTTTATATAATAACATAAATTTGGATATACCACAGCCATGTTGTGGCTCCCAAATTTTTTTACCATGAAATTTTACAAAGATATTTTAGGAAAATGACCATATAATGGTCATTTTCCTATAATTCCTTTATTAAATTGTCCCCTTATAACACAATTTACTTATATATGGCCCACAACATAGACTGCACTGTATTATAAAGCACACGCATGTTTCTTTTTACACTAAAAATATTTCAACTTCTGACTTTCAGTGAAAACACTCAGTGTGGATTCTGATATGTTATACCATTTTTCCATCCTGCGTGGAAAACTTAGATCCAGAAACATGCAATTCCAGGTTTTCATTGATAGTGATTGGCAATTTACATGCAATTTATCGCAACAAGATAAACCTGCTTGTTTGTCTAGAAAAAACCCCGTCATGAGAAAACCTGTCTTCAGTATTTTTTTGAACAGGTAAGATTTAAATGAATCACAATAGTGGTTACATTCTATAAAGCCTGTTGGTCAATCAGTTGGTTTGGCTCACTGGCAGAAGGTAAGAAAATGAGAGCGTGTTATTGAATGACGTTAGGGTATAACATACTTATCAAAATGGGCTCAGACAATGTAGTGCTGCAGGCTCACTGTGCAAGCCTGCCTGCCAAATCTTCCAGTTCTAAAGGAGATAAACGTTCAGATCAAAGACTATTTAAAATTGCCCAATTGCATATCTGTACATACACATTTAACTCTTAAGCACTCAATTTTCAAAATGGAACCTTCTCGGGCACATTGAGGACTTATCAATCCTAGTTATCCTTGAATAATTTGCGGAAAAAAGAAAATAAAAAATCTCAGTTCAGACTCAGAAGGGAGAGCCATACAGATCTGGGACTCTTTTATTTGCACAATTATAAATATATATGCTTCTAAATTTCCTGTCTCATTACACATCTTGTTATATAGCACGCATTTGGATATAACACAGTCATGTTGTGCATGATGCGCATAATTTTTTACCCAAGAACTTTACAAAAAAATTATAGGAAAATGACCATGGAATGGTCATTTTCCTTTAATTCCTTTGTAAAATTGTCCCTTTATAACATGATTCGTAATTATAAAATGGTCCTTTCCTATGGACAGCTTATATAGCTTTTATAAAGGGACTGCATTGCACCTTGGCTCTGGCCCTTGAAGTTAAAACAGGAAACAACAGAATAAACAGCCTAGTTGTGAGAGGTCTCATTATCAAAATTGGGCTGGCCAATCTTTTGGAAGACTTTGGAACTATTTTTTCTGGAGATTGAATCAGACCAAAGTTCGCTAGGCCCTATATTTAGAATCTGTCTCTGACCTTTACAACAGAGAAATGATGACATTCTAGACAGGATTGTCTGAGTGTCTGAGTATATTTTAAATTAGTTTCCTGAAGCTAAAAACCAAAATTGTCAGGAGGTTCACATTTTATACCCTTTTTATACTCAAAAATTGGGGATTTTTTCCCGATTTCACTGTTTTGATATCCTTATTGATAACTTACATAGCACCAAATTACAACATTTTTTATAGCATTTTAATACTTATAAATATTTGTATTGGTCTAGTTTGTTTCTTTGATCTACTGATGCATCTACTGATGCATTATTTAAATAAAGAACAGCTTTGATTAGCCTAGTTTTCTTAATAAAGTAGGCGGAGCTTAAATTTCCATTCAGTTGTATTGAGTCCAACTCTATGCCATGCTCTAACTGGATAAGGTTTTTGTTAGGGCATATTTGTGACCAATGCTAGCCCTTTAAACGCTATCAAAATGCAGTAACATATCCAACCTAGCTCTTATGAAGTTTTGGGGTATTTTTTGGAAGTGTATAACAAATATATACCATATAAGGATATTCAGCTCATTAATCTAAATTTTATGGAACCTGGCTTTCATCTGAGTCAACACTGTTTGAAAAAGGTTCTGTTGACAAGTTTAAAGAGAAGAAATGATGAAAAAGCTATTTCTGCGAGTCAGAATTTATAATACTCAGTTTGCATATGCCTATATTATTGGGCCTTGACGCGACAAAACCTGTCTTCAGGGTTTCCGACAAAACGAGGCTCAAACCAGTCTCTTCAGCTACAGAGACTAGCTAAAGAATTGAAAATTCGCTAGTAGCAAGTTATTATATGATACTTTCCAATAAGCTAATAACAAAGGCACTTATCAGACAGCACGGATGCGCAGGCTGGTCTGTGCCTTTGTTGTTGGCAACCCCCCGAAGACAGGCTTTCTCACATCGAGACCTATATATAGCAGCCAAAATTAATGGGCCAAAGTAAATCTGTCCCAGGAGCAGGACCCCAGTTTTTTACAGGAATTTTTTTCTACATGCAATCAATATCAGAATCCAATTCAGGCTTCTAAGCAGCTTAGATCGATCTTAGTTTATAATGAAAGAGTACATGAAATATTGAAAATAACCTGGCTTTCAGTCTAATTGGAGATTATGTTGAACGATGTAGGGAGGAAAGGTTTACTTTATATCATGAGCCACACACTGGATAGGCAGCAATGGAAACCATTAATACTATCTACAAACGTAGATCAAAAATCGTTAGAAAGAGTTTTTGATTGCCATTTGTCGCCCAACCGATGACAAATGGCAATCAAAAACACTGTTTCTAGCGATTTTTGATCTGTGTTTGTCAATTGTTATGAGTGTTTTCGATTGTCGCCAGCTATCCGGTGTGAGCCATGTCACAAAAATCATGTATCATGGTTTGTGACCAAGTACTGTATATTTTCAAAATTAGACCAATACCATATTTTTGACCTAATAAATGCACTGTGGGGCATGACAGTTTCAACATTCTATACCCTCTTTTGAAAACAGTGTAGATCCAGATCAGCTGGCTTCTAGTGAAGCCAGCTGATCAGGATCTATACTTTTTTAACTACAGTATGAATCCAAATTAATGAAATTACTCAACTGACGTTCATATAATGTAAGCAACCAATAAAGTACTGCAGTATAGGTTTATAAGAGCATGTGTGCTTTTTAGGTTTAATATGGTATTTTGGAAGCTCCTCCCCTTGTAATTGGGAACCCATGCTATATGCACAACTGTAATAGATTGTTCAACCTAATCTTTTTATGTTCATAGTCGTCATTTTTCTCTTTTTTTCCTCAGTTTTAGATAATTCAGCCAACATGTTAAAGGTAAAATTGATGCTGCTATTATATTGATTGATTTGTTTCTTTTTTGCCTTCCTATTTTTTAATATTTATACATATAGCCTTCAAACCAATCAAAAAGGGACTTTTTAAATCATTTAATGAAAGAAAGCTTTAACAGCTTGCTCTGCTAATTGAGAAGGATTTTGCTCCCAGAGCTAATATTTCTTACATCATATTTACTTAGCATGTTAGCATGATGTAAATGTGACCTGTATGCTGTGGACAGTTCTCACATTTATCTGTATGCTGAGGCATTACAATGTGGACTGTTCTCACATTTACCTGTATACTGAGGCATTACAATGTGGACAGTTCTCATACAATGAGGAGAGTTCTCACATTTACCTATATGCTGAGGCATTACAATGTGAACAGTTCTCACATCTGTATGCTGATGCATTACAATGTGGACAGTTCTCACATTTATCTGTATGCTGAGGCATTACAATGCGGACAGTTCTCACATTTATCTGTATGCTGAGGCATTACAATGTGGACAGTTCTCACATTTACCTGTATGCTAAGGCATTCCAATGTGGACAGTTCTCACATTTACCTGTAAGCTGAGGCATTACAATGTGGACAGTTCTGATATTTATCTGTATGCTGAGGCATTACAATGTGGACAGTTCTCACATTTACCTGTATGCTGTGGCATTAACATATGGCCAGTTCTCACATTTACCTGTATGCTGAGGCATTACAATGTGGACAGTTCTCACATTTATCTGTATGTTGAGGCATAACATTGTGGAGAGTATTCACATTTATCTGTATGCTGAGGCATTACAATGTGGGCAGTCCTCACATTTACCTGTATGCTGAGGCATTATAATGCAGACATTTCTCACATTTACATGTATGCTGAGGCATTACAATGAAGATATTTCTCACATTTAACTGTAAGCTGAGGTATTACAATGTGGACAGTTCTCACATTTATCTGTATGCAGAGGCATAACATTGTGGAGAGTATTCACATTTATATGTATGCTGAGGCATTACAATATGGGCAGTCCTCACATTTACCTGTATGCTGAGGCATTATAATGCAGACATTTCTCACATTTACATGTATGCTGAGACATTACAATGAAGATATTTCTCACATTTACCTGTATGCTGAGGCATTACAATGTGGACAGTACTCACATTTACCTGTAAGCTGAGGCATTACAATGTGGACAGTACTCACATTTACCTGTAAGCTGAGGCATTACAATGTGGACAGTACTCACATTTACCTGTAAGCTGAGGCATTACAATGTGGACAGTACTCATATTTACCTGTATGCTGAGGCATTACAATGTGGACAGTACTCACATTTACCTGTAAGCTGAGGCATTACAATGTGGACAGTACTCATATTTACCTGTATGCTGAGGCATTACAATGTGGACAGTCCTCACATTTACCTGTATGCTGAGGCATTACAATGTGGACAGTTCTGATATTTATCTGTATGCTGAGGCATTACAATGTGGACAGTTCTCACATTTACCTGTATGCTGTGGCATTAACATATGGCCAGTTCTCACATTTACCTGTATGCTGAGGCATTACAATGTGGACAGTTCTCACATTTATCTGTATGTTGAGGCATAACATTGTGGAGAGTATTCACATTTATCTGTATGCTGAGGCATTACAATGTGGGCAGTCCTCACATTTACCTGTATGCTGAGGCATTATAATGCAGACATTTCTCACATTTACATGTATGCTGAGGCATTACAATGAAGATATTTCTCACATTTAACTGTATGCTGAGGTATTACAATGTGGACAGTTCTCACATTTATCTGTATGCAGAGGCATAACATTGTGGAGAGTATTCACATTTATATGTATGCTGAGGCATTACAATATGGGCAGTCCTCACATTTACCTGTATGCTGAGGCATTATAATGCAGACATTTCTCACATTTACATGTATGCTGAGACATTACAATGAAGACATTTCTCACATTTATCTGTATGCTGAGGTATTACAATGTCGAGAGTTCTTACATTAATCTGTATGTTGAGGCATTACAATGTTGACAGTTCTCACATTCAACTGTATGCTGAGACATAACAATGTGGACAGTTCTCACATTAATCTGTATGTTGAGGCATTACAATGTGGACAGTTCTCACATTAATCTGTATGTTGAGGCATTACAATGTGGACAGTTCTCACATTTACCTGTATGCTGAGGTATTACAATGTGGACAGTTCTCACATTTATCTGTATGCTGAGGCATAACATTGTGGAGAGTTCTCACATTTATCTGTATGCTGAGGCACTAAAATGTGGACAGTTCTAATACAATGTGGGGAGTTCTATCATTTATCTGTATGCTGAGGCATTACAATGTGGACAGTTCTCACATTTACCTGTATGCTGAGACATTACAATGTGAACAGTTCTCATATTTCTCTGTATGCTGAGGGATTACAATGTGGTCAGTTCTCATATTAAGCTGTATGCTGAGGCATTGAAATATTGACAGTTCTCACATTTACCTGTATGCTGAGGAATAACATTGTGGAGAGTATTCACATTTATCTGTATGCTGAGGCATTAAAATGTGGACAGTTCTAATACAATGTGGAGAGTTCTATCATTTATCTGTATGCTAAGGCATAACAATGTGGACAGTTGTCACATTTACCTGTATGCTGAGGCATTACAATGTGGACAGTTCTCACATTTATCTGTATGCTGAGGCATTACAATGTGGACAGTTCTCACATTAACCTGTATGCTGAGGCATTCAAATATAGACATTTATCACAGATATCTGTATGCTGAGGCATTACAATGTGAACAGTTCTCACATTTATCTGTATGCTGAGGCATAACAATGTGGACAGTTCTCACATTTACCTGTATGCTGAGGCATTAAAATGTGGACAGTTCTCACATTTACCTGTATGCTGAGGCATTACAATGTGGAAAGTTCTCGCATTTACCTGTATGCTGAGGCATTACAATCTGGACAGTTCTCACATTTATCTGTATGCTGAGGCATAAAAATGTGGACAGTTCTCACATTTACCTGTATGCTGAGGCATTACAATGCTGACAGTTCTCACATTTACCTGTATGCTGAGGCATTACAATGTGGAAAGTTCTCGCATTTACCTGTATGCTGAGGCATTACAATGTGGACAGTTCTCATACAATGTGGAGAGTTATATCATTTACCTGTATGCTGAGACATTACAATGTGGACAGTTCTCACATTTACCTGTATGCTGAGGCATTACAATGTGGACAATTCTCACATTTATCTGCATGCTGAGGCATAACAACGTGGACAGTTCTCACATTTACCTGTATGCTGAGGCATTAAAATATGGACAGTTCTTACTTTTATCTGTATGCTGAGGCATTACAATGTGGACGGTTCTCACATTTACCTGTATGCTGAGGCATTAAAACGTGGAGAGTTCTCACATTTACCTGTATGCCGAGGCATTACAATGTGGACAGTTCTCATACAATGTGGAGAGTTCTATCATTTACCTGTATGCTGAGGCATTACAATGCAGACAGTTCTCACATTTACCTGTATGCTTAGGCATTACAATGTGGACAATTCTCACATAAATATGTATGCTGAGGCATCACACTGAGGATAGTTCTCACATTTACCTGTATGCTGAGGCATTACTATGTGGACAGTTCTCACATTTATCTGTATGCTGAGGCATTACAATGTGGACAGTTCTCACATTTACTTGTATGCTGAGGCATTACATTGCAGACAGTTCTCACATTTACCTGTATGCTGAGGCATTACAATGTGGACAGTTCTCACATTTACCTGTATGCTGAGGCATTACAATGTGACAGTTCTATTACAATGTGGAGAGTTCGATCATTTACCTGTATGCTGAGGCATTACAATGTGGACAGTTCTCACATTTACCTGTATGCTGAGGCATTACAATGCAGACATTTCTCACATTTACCTGTATGCTGAGGCATTACAATGTTGACAGTTCTCAAATTTACCTGTATGCTGAGGCATTACAATGTGGGCAGTTCTCAAATTTACCTGTATGCTGAGGCATTACAATGTGGGCAGTTATCACATTTATCTGTATGCTGAGGCATTACAAAGAGGACAGTTTTCACATTTATGTTTATGCTGAGGTACATGTATTACAATGTTGACAGTTATCAAATTTATCTGTATGCAGAGGCATTACAATGTGGACAGTTCTCACATTTACCTGTATGCTGAGGTATTACAATGTGGATAGTTCTCACATTTATCTGTATGCAGAGGCATTACAATGCAGAGAGTACTCACCTTTATCTGTATACAAAGCCATAATGATGACAGCTCTTAAAATTGTCAATACGCATTAATTACAATTGGACATATCTGGCATTCATCTGTATGCAAGCATTATGACGGGGACAGGAGACAGTGCTTACATTCATCTGCAAAAGCATTGCAAATGTGACAGTTCTCAAGTTTATTTTTATGTAAGGCATTGCAATGTTGACTTTTCTCACATTTATTTTTATGTAAGGCATTGCAATGTTGACTGTTCTCACATTTATTTTTATGTAAGGCATTGCTATGTTGACAGTTCTCACTTTTATTTTTATGTAAAAGCATTGCAATGGTGACAGTTTTCACATTTATTTTTATGTAAAAGCTTTGCAATGGTGACAATTCTCACATTTATTTTTATGTAAAAGCATTGAATAAGTGACAGTTCTCACATTTATTCTATGTAAAAGCATTTCAATGGTGACAGTTCTCACATTTATTTTATGTAAAAGCATTGTAATGGTGACAGTTCTCATATTTATTTTGCAAATTATGACAGTTCTCACATTTATTTTTATGTAAGGCATTGCAATGTTGACTTTTCTCACATTTATTTTTATGTAAGGCATTGCAATGTTGACTGTTCTCACATTTATTTTTATGTAAGGCATTGCTATGTTGACAGTTCTCACTTTTATTTTTATGTAAAAGCATTGCAAAGGTGACAGTTCTCACATATACTTTTATGTAAAAGCACATTACAAAGGCAACAGTTTTCACATTTACTTTTGTGTAAGAGCATTGCAATTGTGACAGCTCTCACATTCATTAATACATGAAAGCATTGCAATTGTTTCTCACATTTATTAAGGATTTCAAATTGTAAATAAACTATTTGGCAGTTTGAATATGTATGCCTGAAGGACCCTTTTCTTGTATTGAGCACCAAGTTAGTTCAATAGATGCTTTGTCTATTATCCTTGATTAATGCAAAATGAAAACACAACAGAAAGAAATCAGCGCCATTGTTTAAGATGTCCTCTTAGAAAATGTACCTTTTGTCTTCATGCACATCAAGGGTATTTGTCAAGGGGCTAGTTTTATCATATTATTAAATTTCCGAGTGAATCTCATGTCAATCATGAACCTAGTGCAAGAATGCATCTTCACCAGCAAAGGTCTGCCTTTACAAGAATTCCAGGGAAGGCAGTGTCGACAAGCCGGGGTAATGTTACACATTATCCCAAATTCGTTTTACAGATTTTATCTAAATAGAAACACACTTTACCGAATAATGAGTGTGCTTCAAGTGCATGCCTGGGGGGGTTATTGTAAGAACTATGACCAAATCCAAAGACAATTACATGATGCAAGATTTGATGCACGGTTTGATACTCACAGCTTTCATCGTTGCAGAGTAAAAACACTCTACCTCATAGAATTATGACAAAATGTTGGGCCTGATTTGAATCCAAACTTTTTGACACTCTGATGGTATTCCTGAAAGAATTTTTGAAAAAAAGTTGCCTTTGAAAAAATCATAAGATGACAAAAAAGCATGCTAAATTTACTTTGCAAAAAAAAAAGTGTTTCACCTACCTCTGAGCCGTTGCCTCATAATCCAAATATACCAGTTAAATAGTGATTTATTTCCCTATCATATGCATAAATTACATTTTCCTTCAATAAAACACTTAACTCCTTTCAATGGTTCAAGTTTTACAAAATACATCATTCACCCCAAAAAATTCACATTTATTCAAGATTTAATCTAGTATCAATCTACCAAAATCCTAAGTAATTACAATCCATCACTGAATTTTCAAATCCAATAAGTTATTTGACACAGAATTTGTTCGCATTTTTATTTAATTTCTTACGCACAACGCGCACTACTGGTATATATCTTACTATATATGGGTAAAAAGAGGGAATGAATCACGTCAAAAGCAGGCACTCTTCGATTTTACTTAAATCGGCAATTTTAATCTTGAAACCGACAATTTTAATCGGCAATTTTAATCCTGTTTGAAAGTTGTTATTTCAATGAAAATCCTTGACTCCTTTATATAAGCCCAATTTTCCATAGCGGACCATTACCACGTTGAAGGAATTTAATCTTTTATGAATCCGTCAAATTTTTAATTGATCATTATTTTAAAGATTTTAACACAGACTCAGTAACAAACAGTGTAGATCCGAATCAGCTGGCCTCTGAAGAAGCCAGCTGATTTCGATCAACACAGTTAGCATAATTGCAGATCATTTATGCTCAGTGTAACATTGGTCAAAGTCAATAATTTACCCAATAAGTAATTATATTGTAAACTTTTGTAAATCCATTCATAAAGGTAAACTGCTTGGGTAATTTGAGTCAAAATGGACAGGTGCACAGATTATTACTGAAGCAATTACAGATTTGTTATTACCATAATGGTCAATAATAATGTACCGCCAGATCAATATTTAAGTTTTCGATGTTAAAGTATGAACGCCCTGGGCTCAGTTTAAAGTAAGTTATACCCAAAGGGATATCCCATGCAGGGTATTCCTACTTTCATGAACATCTGAAAAATGTCTTTCAAATTCATCTTTCATCTTTACATTTTTATAATAAATATCATTATCATATGACGTTACTGTTATTCAGCTGATAACGTCATGTCATAAATAATGTTATGACCACACGTTACATGGAACAAGTAAGGTCATGATTACGTTACAACAAAGCAAATTTTCATTGAAATATACAAACTTTGAAGGCGGTAAAATCACATTTAAAACGTCATATTGTTTGTTTGTTTGGTGCTTAACGACGCATCAACCCTTGTGGGTCATTAGCGTCAGACGGTATTAACTAAACATGATGAGGATGGAAAAAGTTAAAAATTTATAAGATAAAATAAAAGGAATGGTGATGATGAGTTTGTTTTATGACAATAAGTTGCAATACAATTGTTGACAGGAGAGACCACGTACAATATCTGACAGTTTCAAAGAGCTATTCAGATAACTGTACATGTTCTTTAACTGAACAGAATACAACATAATATAATCTGTATTATGGTTAAAACGTCATATGATAAACAGAATCTTACACTCGTGATCATTTCATATTAAATTTATTAAACTCGTTTAAAGGCTCGTTTTATAAATTTCATATGAAATGATCACTCGTGTAAGATCCTCTATATATATAGAATAGACTAGAAACATTCGTTTTTGGGTATACGATTACTTAAAAGTTAGAACAACTTATAAATGTAAGGGAAAGTACAATGTTTCAACCATTAAGAATTATTTATATAATGATCAAGGATACACAACTAAAAATGATGTGGATCCTTCAGGGACATATACTGTATAATACTGATATCAATAACCCTAAAATAATGTGTAACGGTTCCCAAGAAACAGCTTTTAAATACCGTTTTTGATCTAATCAATGCATGTGCTCGATCCTCTAAGCATATCATAGAATCGCCCACAACAACATTCTGTCTTGGTACTAAAAATTAAAAATTCATACTGAAATTATTGACAATTTTCCAATAATTCCTTATTAAAATACCATAGTCATTTTATATTACATCATTTCTGTGAACCATACATTGGTCTAGAAATTAGCAGAACCTGAACCACTAACATCTTTGTAGTATGTTGAAAACTTTACAAACAGTTTTTGTATGTTTGGTTTGTGGTTTAACGTCCCAGTCAACAGCTATGGTCATATCGAGGCAGTCAGTTAACCTAACCACACTTTTTTCCTGGGCAAGTCTAAGCGGTAATTTACCGGTGCTAAGTGCACATATACTTTCCCTTGTAACTGACAACAGCCCTTCTTGAATCAGCAGATTGAGAAGAATGAAACATATTTGGGCCTCGTCACAAGAGAGCTCAAAAAAAGTGAGATTGAAACCAGCCTGTTCAGCTACAGGGACTAGCTAGAAAATTGAAATTTCGCTTGCAGCAAGTTTAGATATGATACTTTCCAATAAGCGAATAACAAAGCTGCTGATCAGACTTTGCAGATGCGCAGGCTGGTCTGCCCCTTTGTTGTTCGCAAACCTCCGAAGACAGGTTTTCTCGCGTCTAGGCCCATTTCATGATCAATCCCCATGAAAGCATGGGGCCGGACCGGAATCAAACTCACGACCCAAGTGGATAAGCAATAGGACTCACTAGTGACTACTGATTGTGCTATGGGGCCCCGGCTTACAAACAGTTTGTTCCCAGATCAGGCCCCGAGGTTATAAAACTTTTTTCGTGCTCAATTCTACTGAACACAAAATTTCAACTGCTCATAAAAACTAAAACACCAACAAATAAATAAGTTTCTTGCTTTAAGTCTCTCAGATATTGTATTTATCATGCTAATAAATATTAAAATGCCAACAATTGTTGGCCAACAATTGTTGGCATTTTAACATTTATGAGCAGGATAAAGTTTGTGCTCAGCTGAGTTGAGTATGAAAAAAGTTATATGACCTCGGGGCCAGGTCATCTAACCTCGGGAGGATTTTGATCATTAAAAAAACTTGTCACATCAAACAATTAATAAAGGCTCCAATCAGATGACTGCCCCTATTCTTCAGAAACAGCCTGTCTGCACAGTTTTTTCTCCATTTGGTTGGGTAAAAGATTATTTATCGTTTGAAATTACTAGAACATTTTTGGGTAAAATACAGTACCGACAGGAAAATGTTTTCCCTGTAAATACGTACTTAAAAATCTATCATCGTTTTTTGTTGTAAATAATTTATAGCCTAATAAGGAAATGGGCTTTCCATTACGGACTGACATCTTTTTCCAGTTAAATAATTGATTACGGCATCCCGGCCATATTACACAATATTGCAATTGTCCTGAAACATGAAATATTGCCATGGAAACATAAAATGCCGCTGAAATCAATCCACAAGCCTTTGAAAACGGAGAAAAACAAGAGATGGATGGACCCCAGAATGCTGCCACTAGGGATCTGGTACAATAGTAAAATTGGATACCCACCTTGGGGTCGATATCAGTCAAAACCAAGGATAATATTTCATTGTCATTCTCATTTAGACAAACCAGGAAAGATTTCGGTCATAATAGAGATCCGACAAGGGACCAGAGATATCTATTCCACATATTTAGCCTAAATAAAGCATGACAACTATCAAAATGGGCCTCAACGTGAGAAAACTTTTCTTTGAGGTTTACGACCAGGTAATGCTAAAACGAGTTCAACTACAGAGACTAGCCAGACTATTGAAATTTTGCGGACAGCAAGGGTTCATTAAACTTTTTGAAATTGAATTACAAAAGTGCTGACCAGACTGCGCAGATGCGCAGGCTGGTCTGCACCTTTGTCATTCAAATGCTACAAAATCAGATTTTCTCGCGACAAGACCCATATGAATTAAGAGCTAAGTGAATTTGGGTTCTGTAAAAGTGCAAAAGAAATGAGTGACTTATTATATATATAAGCCAGCCTCAGATTTCATACTCAGACATTGTAACAATAGTTGTACTGCTGAGTCCCTGAACCAGACAAATATATCATTCCAGACAGTTACAATTTACAAATTTCACTAGCTTTTGTTTGTTTGTTTGATTTGATTTTTTACATCCCATCAATAGTTATGTAGGGACAGCTTGACCTGGGTTGGACCAGTACTAAATTAGGATTAATGTGTCTTGCTCAAGGACACAACGCAGTGATGCCAGTGAGGTTCAAACCTTGATCCCTCAGTCTCAAGTCAAGCACTCTTAGTCTCTACCACTGAGCCACTGCGCTCCCTAGTTTCACTAGCAAATGCTGCTTTCACAATATTTAGTAAAATGACTGGGTTTCAAAGCTGGAATTTGGTAGTTAAAGCCAGCTCCTTGGCCAAGCTCACAGACCTGACAACAGGAACCGGTTTTGGGTAGCCAGTTTGGGAAGCCAGTTGAGCGGCTCCTGGAGCCAGTTTGGGGAGTTGGTTGATCGGCTCCAACCAGTTTGCAATTGGCAAGCCGGTTGCTTGCTTCAATGCTGTTTCAGCACTTGGTGAAATTACATCCCCACATTCCACAAGGCAGGATTATCCCCTGGTGAGTCTGCAGAGTTGACAAAACCATGGTCAGGTAGATTGGTGTCATCGGAGCAATTACTGAGGGAAGTGGTTGGAATCCGGCTTTACAGTAATTTGCCTTTCTACTTTCACAATATTGTACGCAAAATGTAGATTTTTTACCAAAATCCATCGATGGAAACACTCTCAAAAATAAAGACTACCATATTCACCTTAATAAGCTTACCATGCACCTAACTTCACAGGATTAGATAAACAATTTTTTTAAGCGTAAAACTGTTTATATTTTCTTAACCATCAGTTTTATAATTTGTTTTGGGTGCTCAAAAGAACCCTCTCATTGAGACATTTTTTTTGAGTACCCACAACATATGTTTTGGTTGAGAAATGAGAAAATTATTTTTTCGTTACACACTCTTAACTAAAGTCCTGTAACTTTTTAAAAAATTAATGTCATTTTTTGGAAGCCGCAGCTGATCAGGATGATCAAGATTCGCACTGGTTTATTTCATTCACAATGAAAACATATTAACAATGAAATTGCACCAAATTCAAGTTGATATGTGACTGGTAAAGATCTCAGTGTATAATTTTAACCCTTTTCCCACCAGTCAGGACTTTTGTCGTCTGCTCCTCTCATCTGCTTATGTTCATAGGTAGCCTATATTGCAAACAATATGGACCCAGATCAGACTGCTCCAAAGGGAGCAGTCAGATCAGGTTCATAGTGTTAGCTACCATGATAAAATGTAGTCTGATTGAGCATTTGAATATTATGCAGCAGATGCAAAAGTAAGACAACATTTTCAGAGAGTGTGCACAGTATAAGGTCAAATACAGTAGTATCTTTACTAACTAATTAGTATCTATGCTTACTTAAAGCTTCATGGCAGCGCTCATAACTCAAAGAAACACATTTGTCTTGAATATTATACTGAATTGAACCATATTAAATGAAGGCATCAAAAAAAGCTGTTCTTTATGGTACTCTAACATGCAACCAACCCATTTTTAATGGCAGTATCCAGAGATATATAAAACTTTCACATGTTGATTAATACTTAAACTCTCTGTCTGCTAGTGTCTAAATGCAATCCGTTTGGACCCACTGATCAGGCCCACCAGATCTATCTGAATCCAAATTATTTGTCACTCTGTCGACATTCTTGAAAGAATTTTCGAAAAACATAAATTTTGAAAGAAAATCTGCAGACGACAAAAAATGCAAATTTCAGTTAAGTATATTTAAATATATTAGAATAGATCTGGGTGATGTCTGAAAACATTATTCATCAGAGGTAATGGCATTAATCCTTGACCAAAAGGTTTATGATACTGACGACCAAATTATTCATATGGGCCTTGACGCATCCGTGCAGTCTGATCAGCACCTTTGTTATTCGCTATCTGAAAAGTATAGTAGTCCAGCTTGCTTCAAGCGCAATTTCAATTTTCAAGCTTGTCTCTGTAACTGAGGAGACTGGTTTGAAACTCTAATTGTGGGAAACCCGAAGACAGGTTTTGTCGCGTCGAGGCCCATTTTATGTATGATGAGATAGATATTGCATGAGGCTGAAAGCTATCTTTGGTCAGTGGATAAACAAGAAAAAAATTTGAGCCGCGGCATGAGATTTCCAACAATTTGACATTTTGACAAGTGTAGAATCAGACCAGCCTCTGCAGCCTCCTTTTAAGCTTAGAAACTCCAAATGGTGTTCAGTCAGTCGCTTAACAATCATAGAATACTCAAGTGACTAGCAAAGACTCTGATCAGAGTGCATGTATGCGCTGGCTGATCTGAGGCTTTGCTGGTCGCACATAACACATTGTTGGAAATCTCATGCACTAGCTCAAATATGACATTTATTATAAGAGTGCTATATCAATACGATTCAATAGACTTGATCAATTCAATGGAATAGAGTGAACAATTGCAATGGTCAAACAAGTTTTTTATAGTTTTAGATTAAGAGCTTAAACTTTTGGATGCCAACATTCCCTTTACCTTTAAACATGACATGTTCAGAATAACAATTTTATATATGCTTAGTATAGACCAAGCTATTTTGTAAAAGCTTACACTTGTTATAGACTTTCTGCTGTTGCAATTATACTGTAAAATCATGAGTTCTCCCTCTTGATTGTTTTCTTTCAACTTTTGAAAGCCTATAATTGGCTTTGCTTAAAACCGGACTTGTTCAGAATAATAATTTTTATATATTCCCATAGCGTAGACCAAGCTTTTTATAAAAGCTTACACTTGTTATAGACTAACTGCAGTTGCAGTTACACTTGTTAATCTTGAGTTGTCTATCTTGAATTTTTTGTTTCAAAATAATTACAGAAAAATGAATGGTATGGGTTGGCATTATGTCAAGTAGGTGGGTAGTTAATTAGTATTATCATTATTATTTGTAGCCAGAAAATGATGTAAATATTAGCAACCAAAGCAGGGTTGGAAACCTGGGCCAATTTTATCAACGAGTTTACGATGTGTTTTTGTCTTAAAAACATCGTAGGAAGTTCGTACGTTAAAAATTGGGTTTCATCAAACTATCGAACTTTGCTAACTTCTTACTTTTTGTCGTATATTTAAGACAAATATTTAGGTGTCGCAGCTGAAATCTTTGTCTTAAATATCACTAACTTACTACTTAGCTACCAAGGCTGCTGCATTTCACACAATCAGTATAGCGGCTAAAGAGCAAAAACATTGACAAAGGTTTAAATACCTCGAAAGTACTACAATCAAGACCACCCTTTACATACTATATGGTTTACCAAAATGAGAAAATAAGACCCCCCTTCCTTGGTGCTATAAACTGTCACCAAGAGATTCGGCTATGGCCACCGTCAGTAGCTGAATTTATGCATAACCATCACATCAAAGGGAAGGGACCAAGAGGATATTTTTTTTACTTTTTCACATGTCACCAAAGCTTAAACATACTAATATACACATTCAAATGTACGGGTAAGTCATCGTCCATTTGAGTGACTGCGAGGGACGACAATGATGAGGGGGCTTTCGTCAAACTACCATACATTCTACATTCGATAAAGTTTCAAAACGTATGTCTTTGTATGAGTACGTATAGGTGGGAGCTGTTCACAAGAGCTTTCAGTAGAACTTTACATTCTGCATGAAAGGGACATACATCTGGGTTAGCACAATTTCAGTTCCAACTGTACTAGATTTTTAAGTTTTCGAAAATTTCGACCTGTTATATCAAGCACCAGGGGTTTGATGTTAAACTCACTTACACATTGCCTCTATTTTGTGGGACGTTGGCAAACAAAGCAGATCCAGATCAGACGTCACATAACCAATGTGGCGTCGGATCAGGTTTTCCGCTGTTGTTCGCTAGAAACTTGAATAAAAAAGAAAAATACCAAAAATAGTGAAATACCACAATCACAAACTGCAGACAACCCCGTGGCACCGCGAGGAAGAGCAGCTAAACCATCACGTGACACCAGGAAGACAAATAAAGCAAAGCAACCAGCTCTCTCTTCCCCATAAAAAACAACACCCAAAAAGTGGTTATGAGCTCGTCCAAAAGATTAAAATGGGAAACTCCATTCGACATGTATGGGTAAACATAAAGTGTGAAAACGAGTAATTTTCGGGACACAGTTTCATGAAACATTACATGTACCAGTTTTGTAATGATTACAATATGATCTATCTCTTTTATGTTCAAATAATAAAAGTATGTCCCTCTTATGGATCTGGAATAGCGCATTACAACAATCAATCATCAGGATGTGAAGAAAAGCTGAGACAACCACCCATAATGCCCACGACTCAGAACCAAATTTCGAGAGCATACAAAATTTGTCGGCAGTATTTTATCCGCTACTTAGGACTGCTTGATGCTACCATTAATTCTGTAAATTGAATTGGTTAAATGGATGTTTGAGGATATCAGATTTTATAGAAAATAATGAATTTGAATTATTATTTTTCATCCAGACATGTTAGAAAAAAACACTTCCGTTTCTAGTTCCTACTGATTTGTGCCTTACTTGGAATGTTTTTTTTATGATTTCCGGAAACCCGTCATCTCAGTGTCAAAAAGTTTGGCTCCAGATCAGATGGCAGTTTGAAACAAGTATATGCACAGAGTTAAAGGGACTGATTTCTTAATGGTGTATGCTGTCGCTTGCTCGTCTTCTCATGCGCGGGTCCAGGAATTTTTGTCCGGGGAACTTCAACTTTGCAAGGTTTTGGGAGGAGGATCCAGCATTTTCCAGGTGGTCCACTTGCTAATTTCTATGGTTACCTATAGAACTTGTGATTTTCCAAGGAGATGGAGGTCCGGACCCCCTGCTTTCATTCGGATCCGCACATGCTTCTTCTTTTAAACTTTCATCACATACCAACGTATTTTAACCACTTTACACGGCTATTTAAAGTCCGCACGTGACCGATCACATGATATTTGGAGACTGGAGTTAGGCAAATTTAAAAATACGACGTTTTTAGTGAAACACAATTTTTTGTTCTTACGAACAATTTAAGATGTTTGATGAAACTGACATACGCACTTCTCAAAAAACAACGTACGCACAATTTAAGATATATCGTACAAACTTTATTGATGAAATTGGCCCCTGGTACCATATGTTATATATACCATATATTTTTAGCCCATCTATTGGCAGTTGATTCTAGGTGCTTTCTGAGAGTTCATTGCACCTTTAAAAAGTATTTTGTTTAATTAATCTTGATTTACAATGCCTTTAATGGACAGAGTAAACAGAAGCAAGTTTATTAAATGATTCCTTCATCATCTTCAAACACTGGACAATGTCAACATTGCCCGAATCAACTTCAATTTCCACATCAGATAGGCAGCAATCTGAAGTCAATGTGAGAATCAATCAACACAAATTAAAGCAGTGTATAAAACCACAGTTCATCAAGATGTATATAGCTTTCATTGAAAGCAGTGTTTAAGGTTGCTTAATGGCAATCTAAAGCACTATTGTTTCTAAAGCTGTTTGATACGCTTTAGTCAACTCACAAGATAATAAACAATTGCCACCTATTTTGATATCATTCTTTTTTCATTCTTAAAACTTTATAGTCATTAAAATAATGCTTCAATGAGTGATTTTACTGAGAAATGCATTCTTAGAAACAGATTTGGTGTTTGACTTCAATTGAATACAACAAGTTTTCAGCTATCATGACAGTTCCAGACACAGCATGACACTACACCACAAGATTGCAAATTATATGGACACTTACACAAGTGCAACTGCACCTGCATCATCATAGGCCCAGACTTATTCCATTCTGTTACACTGCATTCATCGAATGCAGTGTAACGGAATGGATTATGCCTGGGCTTACTTGGTGTAATAGAATGGATAATGCTCATAAGCCAAGGTGTAATCCATTCTGTTACACTGCATTCATTGAATGCAGTGTTGTGTTATGAAATGGATTATACCTGGGCTTACGTGGTGTTACTGAATGGATTATGCCTGGGCTTAGTCGTTGTGTAATAGAATGGATTATCCTCATAAGCCCAGGCATAATCCAAACTGTTACACTGCATTCATTGAATGCATTGTAGTGTAATGAAATGGATTATGCCTGCGCTTACGTGGTGTAATGGAATGGATTTCGCCTGGGCTTACGTGGCGTAACGGAATGGATTACATCTGCGCTTACATGGTGGAACGGAATGGATTACGCTTGGGCTTACAAGGATGCTGCTCCCATTACTGAGCCACAATCAAAAGAGCCACTAGTCTATGCTATCCCGGGTATGCTATGTCCGAGCTAGGGATCGAAGCCACATCCTACTCGTACAAAATTGATAAATTGATCTGTGGAAGTCTCTGCCAAAGCAATTAAAGCAAGTCATGTCCAATCACTAACTCAGGTGATCAATAATGGATGAATCCGAAACCAAAGCCCGGGATAAGTGGATTACCAAGATTGCTAATTATATCATTTCTCATCGAAAACATATGTTGTGGGTCTCATTGGAAGCGTCTCAATGAGACGCCACCAATGAACCCCACAACAAATGTTTTGTTGATTAATAAGAGAAATATTGTAATGTTAGCTGAGGGGAAAAAGTGTCTTTATTAAGTTATCTTATGAGAATATAAAGGACCAGAGGCTGTGACTTTCTATAAAAGTTTATGATTAATCTATTAGATGGCTATCCCTCAATTAATGTCCTTAAAGATCAATATAATGGTAGGGGTCACATGAGGTCGCCGAGGCTGTCATTTATGCCTTTAATTCAAAGAGGTGATAGTATCAGTTACTGTATGGTGTGTGTCAGCGGAATCCGATTACATTTTTATTTCAGATAAAATAGAGGATGCCACCTGAAGGTGTGCCCGCGTGCGTGCCAGAAGATAAAGCGAGGGGTGGGTGTAAAAGATAAATTTCTGATCGACAGTCTGCATAAATGGTCAAGATAATTCTAGAATAGAGAAGTATACCAGGGAGTTTAACGTTTTGCATGCTGGGTAATTTTTCATGCTTTTGTTGTTGTCTGCTGACTTCTTTTCAAAATTAACGTTTTCAAAAAATTCTTTCAGGAACACTATCAGAGTGTCAAATGGTTTGGATCCAGATCAGGATCGACTTTCCATCCGTCCTGATGTGTGTTCAAACTGTTTGCATAGGCTATCAGCAGATGACAAAAGTGACTGCTAGCATGGAGAGTGTTTAATATAGTATAAAAACCTAGAATATAGAAAATAATTTTATAATTTTGATATTTTCTCTTTTCTTCTATTTTACTATAATTCATGCCCTCGTGGGCATTTTCGACAGGGTTCCTGGGGAGAAAACAGTACTTTGTTTGTTTGTTTGTTTGTTTGTTTGTTTGATTTGATTCTTTATGTCCCATCAACAATCTTTCAGTTACGTAGGGACCGGTCTTCCTGGGTTGAAAGCAGTACTAACCAATGTCCCAATGAAGACTGAATATGTGCCTACCTTGATGAAAATGCAGTGAGGATCAAACTCACAACCTCCAGCACTACACCTCCAATCCAATGTGTCAAAACTTCACCACTTAGTATTCAGTATAAAATGTAGAAAATTAAAGTGTGACCCCCGCCCGCTTCCCTGCAATCCAACCAGTGTATGATGACCATTCATCCACTGGTTCAGAAGATAGGGTGCACACAAGTTTTCATTTACAGTTGGCAGCTAATGTCCAATTTAACAGTGACCTTGACAATTGCATAGGTCAAGGCTTACACTCATATCAAGCAAATTTGGTAAAATCCTGCTGACTGGCCCTTCAGATACCTTTTACCCCTTTTCTTTCAGAGAGAGGTTCCCAAGCATAAATGATACAATATTTTATGGAATAGTCCATTTTGTGTTTTTTATTGGGTTGTCAGTCAAAATTTCTATAAAATGATATGTTTCTGTCTCTAAACATTTGAATTTAGCAAACAGTGCAGACAGACTCTAATGAAATGCCACCTCACTGTTTGCCAAAGCACCTGTTTACTGGTATCCAGAATTAAAAGGGCTAAAGTCATGCTGACACAAATCCTGACACTGAAACCAATGGGATCTGCAACAATAATGTTCCTCTCCCCTAAGGTGGAATTTAAATAAAAAATAAAATTATGAACATGAAATTTTGATCAAGGTCACCAAATTGAAATAACACCTTATCATGGTTCCCTGCTGTAAACCTCTCAAACTTTGTTGATATCCATCCAGCATTTCAGGAGCCGCTGATGTACATTAAAACAAGTTGGCATTTTATGTCCAACAGTGACCTAAATAATTGGGTGGATGTCATCAAGGACTAATCAATCTTCATCATGTCCCAATATTATAGCCAAGCAACTTAAGTTAAGATCTACCATATACTAAAGTCATGCTGACACCTACACAAACCATATCTGCAGCAAAATCTATATTTGGAGGAAGGGGTAACAAAATTGTCTCAGCAAAAAAATTAAAAAAAAGAAGAGCAATTTAATCATATGTGCCCCTTGTCAATATTCTAGCTAGTCTCTGTAGCTGAGCAGCGGCTTGATGGTCGCAATCCTAGAAGAAAGATTTCCTTGCAGCTATAGGCCCATGTAAAAGTGAGCACAGCACAGTATCTTTGCTTACAGTTTACCATGCAGTAAGCTTGATGAAAATTCATATGTACATCTTTAACAACATAGAACATCTAAAACTCATTATAACTTCATATATACTTAAGGAATAAAGAAACGCAACAGACAAAAATATAATTTTTGCTTGTTTAAATGACGGTTTGGTGAAATCTCTTTTGAAAATTTCTTATTGAGTATAAATAGCATGTTATGAAATACAAAAACGTCATTTTAACGCTACATTTTACGCTACAAAATGAAAACATATGAAAACGTTAAATGTGACGTTAACGTCAGAATAAAGATCAAGAAACCCCGTCTTTTCCATGTTTGGTTATTTAGCGTCGACTTGACAATGTGCAAATCAAACAAACGTCCAATCATATTCGTAATGCAGTCAAATATTGCATCAAAACACGCTACATTAATGCACAATGGTAGTGAATAAACGATAAACGTCACTTGGATCCGTCGGGTTTGGGTCGCTGGTGAATATACTGGATAAGATAAACCTAGAGACATCAGAACATGCTTTTTTGGGATAAACTGCCTTTTCAGATACCGTAGAAATACGCTGGCAAGGTGTTTATATTGACGTTAGCCAAACAAAACACGACATCATGCAAAAGAAAACATCTGATTACATGCTGAGAGTGAACACCAAAATTGTTTACTGTAACCTAAACTTTGTCATTGGACCATTTTATCATTAGAAAAACACATAAACATCATGGAAACGACTAAAACGTATGATATCGAATTTTGACGTCAGAATTGAGGTTTTTTGACGTCTGAAGATCTCAAGTCATAGTTCTTGAACAAAACGTCCTTGAAATGAATAAATCTCAAGCAGAAAAGAAAGTTTACGCGTTTCACGCAGTATTCAGAGTTGACGTTAATGACGTTAAGCCGTTTCAGAATCCTACAGAAACGTCGCCGTTTGATCATTTCCTTGATCCGAATTCTATGCCAAGACTTTTTAAAACAATAAACCGATGGTTGATTCAAAATTTGCTTTTATTGACCCTGTTTCAGCAGTTTACTACGGAGGTCAGGTTGGTTACGCGCATACCAAAATGATTACGTAATCGATAATTACGTTTAACCTGCTGTAATTTGACGGACACATGCTGCTCCTATTGATAAATATCATTTGCACTAAAAACTTGCATCGCATTGTATGCTTACAATGACTCAAAGTGTTTGTTGCGTTTCTTTATTCCTTAAGTATAGTTAAAATTGATGCCCTCAGTCTGGCAAGAATTATTGAATTGTTTTTGTCTGCTGCAATGCTACCTACTGGTGCAAATTTTCAAAGTGTTTAATTTAGCAGCTTTTAAAGGGTTAAAGAAATACTCATTATCTGTTAGCATAGCATTAGTTACCTACATCGTATTTAATATTCAAAAAAAAAGAGAGAATAAAACAGAATTAAAAATATTGGACCCTTTTTGCCAGAACAATTTTAACATCAACAGTCAGCCATATTGCCTAGCACAACTTTTTTATACCTTTCAAATTTTACCGTTACTCATTTCTTAAAGGCTCTTGAAAACTTTTATTATGCATCTTCCATTACATTTCACATGCTCTATCAATATTTAGAATGATATAAACTCTATATGCATATATAGAAATAGTATAAAACAACATATAATATTACCGTTAGAGGAAAATATGTCTGTAACCTGCTTCAAAGACTAATATATTCAAACCAAAGAACCGGAAACCAAAAATTCCAATTTTGACTTAAAGAAGCATATTTCCATCACAAAAGACCACCATAATTTCGATTGTTCCTACCTTAATTAAAATCCACACTACCAAGAATGGTTCACATTTATAATTAAGCCCACAATCAATTGACAAGTGTGAAAACAGACATTGGACCAGTCTAATGGAATCCTTGCTCTGTTACTCCCCGACCATGTTTAGCTCCAAGAATCAATAGGATAATCAATATGTGACATCATGCATACATTTTCTGTCTTACAACTAATTTCCCCAGAAGACTGACTCACTTTCATAATGAACGGACTCAGAACATTCAAGAATCCAGAAAAGTGGACACATATGCCATCTTTATTGCCATTTCTTTTGCATCAAAACACATTGTGAGGTTATTCATTGGAATTGCCTCTGTGAGGCAATTCCAATGAACACCCGCACAATGTGTATGTAAGCACAAAAAACTGTTTTTCTTAATTTTTCAGCTATTGTTTTCTCAACTGGTGCCACTGCTCTAAAATACAATAAAAGAACTGATACGCAGAACAGAAAAAAAGTAGAAAGGAAATGCGTAAAAAATATGCCCAGAGAGTGGCGGGTAATTGCATTACTGGTCGGTATCGTTACATTAATGGCGTCATATGATAGTTGGGTGTATAAATTATTGTTCTTGCTTCATTATTCTGGTCCATTACCAGGAGTGTGAGGAACATGCTTCTCTCTAATTACTTTTCACATTTCTTGAACAAAAAGTGTTTTTAGCCATCTTGATCGTTTTCAGAGGTGTGCTCAATTCATTAAGCACTTCAAAAGGTTTTGCCCTGGACCCCAGTGATCTTTTTACTGTAACTCAGAAAAGTATTAGAGTCTTAAAAGATCTAGATTTAACTCTTTCCTTGCTAGCAGCAACTTTAGTTGTCTACAAACAGTTTGGAACCAGATCAGGACCGCCATTCTTTGACACTCTGACAGCATTTCGAAAGAATTTTTTGAAAAAGTTAATTTTTAAAAAATGTAAGCAGATGGCAACAAAAGCATGAAAAATTACCCAGGATGCAGTTAAAGAATCTGTTCCCAGCTGCCAAATGACTATTTTCTCTGTTTTTGGTGGCTGCTGAAAACACACAATTGCAAACAGTTTGGACCCAGATCAGGCCCTTTAAGTAACAAAATGTCAGGCCAGATCTCACCAGGACCTGCATGTTTGACACTCTCATCAAGGTTGTGCTGATATTGAGAAATGCTGATGAAGTATGCCAAGGGATGCACAGGCACACTAAAAAACAATATGCCCCCACCTACTTCTTAGATGATGATATAGGCATCTGGTCCATCTGCCATAAAAAAAGCTCTGACAATGTTTGTTTGTTTTTTATAGTACTCAACTTATTTTACTTTTACAGAAGTTTGAAGGTTTATTTCAAAGAAAACTAAAATTTTCCCAGGTTGCAGAGGGGGTCCAACTTTTTCCAGGGGGAGTCTAATTGCTTGTTCTCTATAAAAACTCATATAACTTGTGGTTTTCCAGGCGGGGCAGGGTCCGGACCCCCTATACTCCCTGTGGATCCGCGCATGAAAGGGATACTGTGGCATCCCATATTTCAATGCAAAGGTAGTGTATAGAACAATGGAGGTAGAATTATACTTACATGGAAATGAAGACATCTACATGCTGCCATTGTTATACTGCAAGTGAAACTGATTGTCATAACTTCCTATACAATGACTCACATGACTCAGATGTTGTTGAAGTCCAGCACATATATCTGAAATAGAAGAAAAAAAATCTTATTAAAACCCAAACCCAAAAATGGTAAAAAAAAATATATATTTCTGCATTAAAACATTTGTTCTAGCTGGTGCTTATAGAAAGCGTTTCAGATGAGTACCACAACATACAATATTCAATATATAGAAGGCTGCTGATCAGGATCAGGATCCACACTGTTCTTCATCCATATGATGAATTGTATAAGGAAATTTGAAGTTCTAATGATTTAACCCTTTGCGTAACTAACAGATTCTTCCTTCTGGTTTGATTTTACAATAAACTTGGGATAGTCCATTGTTCATAATTATCTAGGGGTGTCACTTATAATTTAAAAAAGAACCTGTATTCTTTTGTCTAAATATCTTTTTGTCCCCACGCTTTTTTAAAAAAGCGTCGGGGATATTGCAATCGCCTCCGCCCGTCCGTCTGTCCGTCCGTCCGTCCGTCCGTCTGTCCGTCCGTCTGTACGTCACGCTATCTCCTCCTAAACCATTGGACGAAATTCAACCAAATTTGGTGTGTGAGTTGCTCACATGGTAAGGGTGTGCAACGGCACTTTTTTTTTTGGCCCCGCCCCCTGGGGCCCTGGACAGGGGCCAAAAGGTCAAATATTATTAAATATCATTAAATTTCAATTACAAAGTCAATTTCAAAGATTTTTAAACCAAACTTTGTGTGTCTTCTCAAAAATGAAAGATATAAAACATATCAGACGGGATTTTCATTCCCTTGCCTGGGTCATGCCCCAGGGGTGGTACTTGGGGGTACCATGGGGGGTTGGGGGGTCCAAAACTTTTTTTTCCCAAATATAACCAGATTTGGTGTGTGAGTTACTTACATGAATGACACATGCAACAGCACAATTTTTTGGGTCCCCACCTCCTGGGACCTTGGGGAGGGGCCAAAAGGTCAAATATCATTAAATCTCAATTACAAAGTCAATTTCAAAGATTTTTAATCTAAACTTTGTGTGTCTTCTCACAAATGAAAGATATAAAACATATTAGACAGGATTTTTATTCTGTACCCTGGGTCATGCATGCCCCAGGGTTTGGGACTTGGGGGTGCTTGGGGGTCAAAAATTTAATTTTATGGACATGGTCATGTGGCATATCAAATTAAAGGGGATGAGCAGTAGACCAGGATACACTGAAAATTTTAACCCTAGGATCAAACTGGTGACCTTGGGATGGGGTCAAAGGATCAAATACCATTAGAAATCTTTGAGAGTGTGGGGATTTGCGATGGCGCGCCGTCGAATGTGTTCTAGTTTACCTTTACAAACAGTGAAGACCCAGATGAAATGCAGCATTATGCTGCATTTCATCTGGGTCTTCACTGTTTGTAAAAGGACCTGTTTAAGGGTTTCCGGACTACAAATGGTTAACAATCCATAAAGCAATAAGTCACGTCTCCAGATAATTAAGAATGTGTAATTTTTTACAAAATTTTCATTTCTCAACCAAAACATATGTTGTGGGTACTCAAAAGAACCTTCTCAATGAGACAAGAACCGTCTCAATGAGACGGTTCGATCGAGCACCCAAAACATATATTTAAACTGATGGATAAGAAAATATTCCCAATTTTACGCATCAAAAGTTTGTTTTTTCTGCTGGACCTCACAAGAGCATGTGAATAGGTTGAATATGGTACGCCATCATGTTTTTCTTGCAATCTGGGTAAAGGATTTATCCAATGCTATTGAACAAAAAATATCAATTTTCACAGCTTTCCCAGATGGCATTTATTTGAATAAATTCCAATATACTAAAGAAATATTCAATCAGAGAATCAGTTTTTCTGAAAAAGTCAATACACCATATTTGCCCCAAAACAAGAGCAGGATGTGCTTTTCAGTCCTTTTGAATCACAGATATTTCTTGTCCTTTCAAAAGGTTAAGTTTGCTGCATTATATGGGCCTTCGACGCAAGAAAACCTGCCTTCGATGGTTTGTGAATAACGCAGGCGCAGACCAGCCTGCGCATCCCCGCAGTCTGATCAGCTCTTTTGTTATTTGCTTTTTGGAAAGTATCATATCTAGGCTTGCTACAAGCGAAATTTCAAATTTCTAGATAGTCTGTGTAGCTGAGGAGACTGGTTTGAGCGTCGCTTTTTCAAAAACCCTGAAGACAGGTTTTGTCGCATCGAGGCCCATATGATGTGGGAATGATCCATGCAGTATTACCCTTAATAAAGGGCAAAATAGAATCCATACAATCGGCAACATTTTTTTGCTTCTTCATTGAATACTAAAGACACAAATTCAATCTCTCTATATACGAGCTGTATATATAGACATCAAGAAAAAAGGATCAAAAAAAAGAAAAAAAAATCTGATATTTCTAATGTTATTAGGAAAACACATAACAAAACAAACATTTGTTGCACAGAATAACAGTACTGAAACTATAATAGCAAAAAAATAGCAGCAAGAAATGTCAGTAATGAAAATGTCAATACCAAAGATGTTTTTCTGTATAACCAACAAGGAAGGCTTTCAGAAAATATGTGCACATCAGAATGCTCCCAATGTCTGCTCTCTCAGTTCGGTAGCCTATATTGCAAACACTATGCATGGACCCAGATCAGAGTGCTCCCTAAAAGGAGCAGTCTAATCAGGATTCATAGAGTTTGCTTCCATGAAAAAAGACGTTGGAAATATGCAGCAGACATAAGCAGATGACATTTTCAGGGCAAAAAATATTGGCAAGATAAGTATTGAGTAAGATGATTTATCAGATCTGCTTCAACATTGTTTTCAAAAGAGGATACATAGAATTTCATAAAAGATATGCTACTGTCCTGCCAGCCAAGAGTGACAGTGACTTCATGTTTTGTTTACAAGGTTATCAGGGATTTATAATCGATAGATCACATGTGTATTAATCCTATCCTCAGGATAGGATTAATACACAAGTGACCTATCGATTTGCATTAGCTCAAATGAAGTGTACACATTAGTGTTTTACTTTGCAATTGTAAACAAAGTATTACGTCACTGTCACTCTTGGTTGGCATGACAGTAGTAGGTAAAACAAAATGTTTTTTTTTATTTCAGATTATATACTGAGTTTAATGGAGATTTTGGGTCTCGGACTGGTCACTGAACTTTGGGCGGAGCTAATAACGTCCAGAAAGGTCAGTCTCCTATTTAGCTCTGTAACAAGCTTATATATTAGGCCAATTTATTCCTATGTCAATCCTAGTCAATTGGAATAATTAGTCCTTACAGCTCTGAGCATATCCCAAATGTCCCATAAATGTGACATTAAAGCAATTAGTATAGGTCCTGATGAGATGCCGCAACATCAGCTGGATCTGCACTGTACGTTTGCTGTCATATCAGTCATATTTAACGTCCCAAATTATTTGAAAATTTTGACCAACAACCCACAGCTTTTTAATGAATAAGAGCCCAAGAATAATTAGAAAAGTAGTCTATTTTGCATGATGGAAAGACTGGGAACATTATAAACAAGGCAGCCAACAAATGTGAGAACCACATACTATTCCTTCCCTTTACATCGCCTATAATAATTTTGTTTTTAAGAGAAAACAGATGTCCCCCACTTTATAAGGTCTGCTGTGGCCGTAAAAAATAAGGGCAAGGCCACTAAACCCCAATGCCACAATGTTAATTATCCATGCAAAATTTGATTTCAATCTGCCATCTAGTTCAGGAGATATCTTGCATACAAGAAAACATGGTTCTAATTCAGTTTTTTTTTCAGCCAATTTAGCAGTTGTCCAAATCCATTTACATAACGGTCAATGCATGGTGGCATTGAAAACAGTGTTGATCCTGATCAGCTGGCTTCATAAGAAGCCAGCTGATCTGGATCTGCACGGTTTTCAAAATGGGATTATATCCCAGCTCAGCAGGATAAAGGCCGGGGATAAAGGTTAAGATCTGGCCCCATCTCCCTATGGCTTTTTAGCTGTTGGTGGGGGATGTTAAACACAAACAAAGCAACACATCTCCTATGGAAATAAATACAAACAGAATAATAAAATTAAGTCCTCACCTAAATGTATTTCCATGTCATCATTGATTTGTCATTAAATGTTGAATGCTTCATAAAACAGTAACGAAATTATTTGTCGCATATTCTACTATGTGTTGCATAAAATGTACTCCCCCTCAAAGCAATTTCGCCCACCTGTTATCTAACTTCCTAATCCGATAAAACCAAGCAAAAAATATATTAATTTTTCATAATGCAATTGGTTTTGTTTGATTTGATTCTTTACGTCCCAGTCAACAATTTTTCAGTTATATTCCTGGGTTGAACCAGTACTAAGCTTGAATTAATGTGTCTTGCTCAAGGACACAACACAGTGCCGGCAGTAAGGCTTGAACCACAGCCCCTCAATCTTAAGTCAAGCAATCTACCACTGAGTAACTGTGCTCCCTATAATGGTTAAATAGCTAGTAGGATCTGGTACTTCACAATATTTGCTTTTCATGATTAATGCGACTTTTTAGAGGACAAACATCATTTTTAAATGCCTCTGATGATATTCCTTCTTAGAAAATCAATGTTTATAATGCAGTATCCTGATCAATAACGCTCATTAACCACAAACAACTGTTAAATTCATTAATCTCAATATAGCTGCATCTGCAATTCTACAGGCCCGCTTAGCAAAAGGGGATTTGTAATCAACTTCCCACAAAGGGTTAATGGGGTCTGGGGATAACCCCACCACCTGTCACATCGGTTCATTAATACTACTTTAAGCTCAAGCATGAAATTCAGTCAATTTCTGAAAAAAATATTTGTCTTTAATAATTTCCGTTATTAATCAAGCAATATAATTTCTGTTTAAAAAGAGTTTTACTGCCAGCCGAAAATGTTACCAAAATTTTTGTCTGCTGATGTCGTTTTTGTATGTTTTTGCTTCTAGATGTCAAGCAAACAGTAAAGACCCAGATCAGACTGCTCTTTATGGAGCAGTCTGATCTGGGTCCAAACTGTTTGCTATAAAAACCTCAAAAATATAACAGCATGATTTTAGTCATGGATGGCAGTGAAAGTAGTTAACATTATAGTGGTGGCTCATGCAGTGGTAAAGTGCTTTGCTTAAGATTGAGTGGTTGCGGGTTTGTGCCTCAGCGGAGGCACTGCATTGTGTCCTTGAGCAAGACACTTTATCCTCTGCTTAGAACTGGTTAAACCCAGGAAGACCCATCCCAACATGACTGAAAAATTGTTGACAGGGATGTAAAGCATCAAAACAAATATTGAAGGTCAGCCTACTATTGCATACTTGTCCATTGTTTGTTTTGATTCTTTAAGTGCCAGTCAACAATTTTTCAGTCATGTCAGGACGGGTCTTTCTTGGTTGGTACTAAGCAGAAAATAAAGTGTCTTGCTCAAGATCAGTGCCTCCGGTGAGAGTCGAACCTGCAACCCCTCAATCTTGAGTCAAGCACTCTACCACTGATCGAGACACCGTGCTCCTCTATACTTGTCCATACAAGCAGCATGTCTGAACAGTAAAGTTAACTATTACCACATAGTCTCAAGTTACTGTTAAGGAAACTGTTTGACAGTATGGCAGACAGACAGATGGACGGACACATAGAAATTGGTCCACTACATACACGCCAGGGCAAGTATATAAAAAGCAATCAGATATAAAATCGAAGAAATTCCAAAGGCCAATTATACTGCATGCAGTGCTCTCTGGATTAACTTTTAACCAACTGTAACACAAAAATGACGAGAACAATTGGCCCGCCGACGTTCTCATTGTACTATCATGCTAACCCCATCTAGCTTGTGTTACAGTTCCGATAAATGTTTCCAATTCTGGTACGATTGTTGTTGCTTGTAATGCCAATAAATTCTGTCAGGCCTAGTCACACAGCCATGAATCACAGGGAAAGAAAAATCAGTAACGTAAAACGCAACTCCACATAAATTCCCATTTTAAACAAATAAACGATAGTTTGTCTTTTTCATCATGAAACACAATGTCGTGGGTACTTATTTGAATTGCCTCATAGAGGCAATTCAAATAAGTAACCAACGGCATATGACTAAGTCGTGAAATAATGAAAACAAGTGAATAACGACAATTTTTATCTGGAGAAACGTAAGAAAAATCAATGGTACGTAGAAGGTGCTAGTCGAAGTAGGAATTAAGATGCCTAATGCGACTAGAAAACGGAATTCAGAAGATGTACGTGTCATTGGTTGTTGTTAATTGTTGTTTCTAAGAGGTCGTAAATCAACTTTTTTTTGTTACGAACTGTTAGACAAGATAGTTTTACCAGAGATTTAGATGAAAGCGACAATAGGATGCACTGTCACTTTTATGTAATACTACTGTATATAACCTAAATATTGCAACAGACAGGCCTCATAAAACAGCGTTTGTATCTGGCTGTTCACTGTTTTCCTTCTGCACACCTCATCAGGTCAAAATGGACTTGCCCAAATTTTATGATAAATAAGGTAAAAGTCAGTGTCCAAACATCCCACCAATCCAACTCCTTCATAGCATAAAATCGATACAGTAGAACTTCAATGGCTTGAACAGGCTTGGAACCACGAAAATTAATTCTAGCCAAGGGTAGTTCTAGCCATCCAGGGTGGAATATGCATAAAATGAACTGCAGGGACCATGATGATAGTTCTAGCCAGCCTAGGTGAATGAGCCATCAGAGTTTGAGCCATTGAAGTTCTACTGTACCATGTTAGGAAGAAGAGGGACCAGTTTCCAACAAATGAGATGGACCTTAAATTTAATAAAATTGTTATTTTTTCCTTCTCAATAGAGCATTTTAGAATTCTGGAAGTGATTTTAGAAAGCCTTGATGTTTATCTTCGACACACCTAAAATATTGTGCCCTAGAACATAAACTGATTGAAGCTGGAAAAATGCCCATTAACTTTATTACAAAACATTTTAACCCTTTACCCCATATACTATATTTAGAACATTATATCATTTTCTATGAATAATTCAAATTTTCAAATATTTTCCAAAAAATAATTTATTGAAAATCGGATTATGGAAAATGGAACATTTGCTCCTCACGAATCTTACATTTCAAAGGTGTCCAAAGGCGCTTGTGTGGAGTAAAGGGTTAGACAGTCAAGCATATCTTTTTAAAAACGATATCAATGTGTAAAAGTTCAATGAAGCATTGGCAGAATTTTAAATTTTGCTCTCAACAACAAGAAACAGAAAGTTTTACCCCATTGGTTAATGCGATAAAGGAGTAGGATTGGTGGGCGTGATAAAGGTCATCATCAAAGTGTTTGTGATTAAGGTGCATGGGCATCATCCATTTCAGTGCACCCAGGGTCCCCTCCAGGTAGTTGGCTAGCTGCACGCATAGCAGGTCTCACACCTGATGTCCAGACATTCCTTTCTTGGGCGTCAACTTTTGTGAGCTTTACCTCACGGCAGTCATTCTCCATCAATGTCTTCCTTGTAATCTTGGTCCTACCGGCCCACATATAATCAACCTGTGTATCACATGCAGTCCTGACTGCACTGCAAGAGCTCTCCACATGTCTACACCAGCTAAGCCTTCTTTTCTCAAGATGAGATCAATGTCCTCGAGATCAAGCTTTGCCAGTAGCTCTCTTGACCTTACAGTGGCCACGTCATCTTGCTGGATATTGCATATCTGTCCGATCCTCATGGCCCTGTCCTTATGCTGCAAGTGCTGAAGGTTTGGCTTGGTCAAAGGCCAAGTTTTACTGGCAACAAGCATGGTGCTCCACACGCAAGAGCTGTACACTGTGATGGCCATGGGTATTGAAAGAGGTGGCGGATGTGAGAAGTGGTAGAAGCTGAGGATCCTGAACTTCTTCCAGATGCTTTTCACACTGCAGTAACTGTAGTGACTCAGCCGCAGTTCACAGCCTCCAGCAGCAGAAAGGGTATGTAATCAAAAACTGATTTTCGTATTTCTCAACCAAAACACTATGTTGTGGGTACCTTACTCAAAATTTCCATCTCAATAATAAGACAGGCCTTTTTCTTTTTAGCCCCATTTTGAGCACTCGAAACAAATGTTAAAACTAATGGATACGAGAATATTCACAATTTTACGCTAAATTTGTTTATCCGGTCCTATGATTTTTTGTGGGATATAAAAGTTTGGTGCTTCATGTCACTTTCAACAATGTTTCAGTCACATATAACAATAAGGCTCATTTGGTTTCTGAACGCAAAAATGGTGGCACTTTAAAGCTGCATACTCTGTAACTATGAACATTTTTCGAAAAATTTTCTTTTCTTTTAAAATCATTTGTAAAAGTAGAATTAAGCTATGTTTTCACAATAAAAATGTTCAGTAAAGCTGAAAACTGCATGGAAAAGTGAATTATCACATCAAATAGGTGTGTTTTTCTCTTGTTGGTAATTATTTGCGTCCCTCCAATAATTCTAGACCGTTGAATTTTAGCATAAATGCAGTTGTTTTGATAGTGATACCTTGTTAAGATTTACGAAAATGGTAAAACTTTTACCTGAATTTGAGTATTTTTACTATGTTCTTGAAAAATAAAAACATTATTTTTAAAATTAGAAGATCAAAAGTTACAGACTATGCATCTTTAAGAGTAAAAGCACAAAAGTCAATTAATCGTTGTTCCAAATATAGACACTAATATAAATCAAGAAAAACTTCCTTTCATTTCTGATGATCCCAAGAGCCACAAGCCAATTTCTTGGAACCAGATCTGATGCTAGATATATCTTTTATGTTTTACTCTTTGCATGCAGGGAAATTTTTCAATCTTTTTTCAAAAAATTCTAACACTATCAGAGTATCAAACAGTCTGGATCCAGATCAGGACCGACATTATGTCGGTCCTGATCTGGGTCCAAACTGTTTGCCAAGGTTATCAGCAGAAAACAAATGTCCTTGCTAGCAGGGAATAGGTTAATCATTGCTCCAAATATAGACACTAAAACTTCCTTTCATGAGCCACAAGTTAATTTCTTAGAACCAAATCTGCTGCTAGAATATCTTTTATATTTGAAAGTGTTGTAGTGACCTAAGCAAATGGCGTTCAATATGCAAAACAATAGGTAAATTAACCCAGAACCAAAGTTTTGTTTGTTTGTTTGATTTGATTCTTAATGTCCCATCAACAATCTTTCAGTTAAACAGGGACAGGACTTCCTGGGTTGAACCAGTACTAAGCTAGGATAAATGTGTCTTGCTCAAGGACCACAACGCAGTGATGCTGGTGAGGCTCCACCCCACGGCCTCTCAGTCTCGAGTCAAGCACTCTACCACTGAGGCACTGCGCTCCCGTCAATTAGTTTGAATCCAGATCAGGACCTTCTGTCATTCCTGATCTGGGTCCAACTGTTTGCCGATGTCATATGTCATCATTATAGCAGGAAACCTTTAATCATTTCTCCAATATAGACACAAAAGCATCAAGTCACATTTTTTAAGAACCAGATCTGATGTTAAATATATCTGTTTATGCTTAAAAAGTGTTGTAGCGGCCTATTAGCAAACACAAGAGCAGAACTGATTCTGTAGGAACAGCCTGATCTAGCGCTACAAAATCAGTCAACTCAATCAACTACCTCGTCCTGTACAAGAATTGGTTGCTTTCTCCAACAATCTATTTGAGTAAAATTGGGGTCTTTCAGCAAAAATAGTTTGGCACTGGGTCACACCTTTTTGTTGTGGATCATTTGTCATTCAGCTTTATAAGTAGGTTGTTTCAGCCTAATCCCATATACGGATCTTCTTACAGCTAAAACAAATCCAAATAGAATGATCAAGTATAAATAATACAAAATGTATATTAAACTGGCTACATATGACAGTAATACTGTTGATTGGGCCATAAATTCTCAATCAATTAATCAATCAATTGTGGCTTCTGACTCACTTTATTCCACATTGATTGACAGTGGAGAGAATTGAGAAACAGAAGTGAAAGGAAGTCAAGTGTGCCTTCCAGTAGTTATTTTCCTGATTAACACAATAATCTGTCAGTTATTTGTCAGTTTTCCCTGATAAATAAACATTAGAAAGAAGAATTGCCAGCAGAAAAGGTTGTTGTTGTTTTTTGCAAATCCAGTAAAACCTCAGTAATTTCAACCCTGAGACAGATCAAAACACCCAAATTTGGGATATATTAGATTCAGACTATATGGTGTATTTCCCATTTGCTAAAATTTCTTATTTTCATTGTCACTTTAAATAAACGTCTATAAATGTTTGCTTAATTCTATGTTTCAGATATTTTAAAAATAATCTTATTAATTAGTAATTATATTCCATCTAGTGTATTTAACCCATTTAAAATGAATAGAATCTTCCATTTTTACTGTTAGTAACAGTTACCCTGGAATCGCCCATTTATGATAAGTCTTCAAGTTCAAGGTTGAAATTTCAAAAATGAATGAATATGTTTTTTAAAATAGAAAATTGTGTAGACCTTGACAAGATGCCACATTCTGTGGTATCTCATCAAGGTATACACTGTTTGCTAACCTATGTTTTAAAGATGCTTAATAATTAGGAAAAGACATTTTTGCCAAATTGCAAATGAATATAATTTTTTGCCTATAGAAAATTATTCACAAAATAAAATCTTACCTTGCCTTTATGGGTACTTCCTTTAAGTTTTCAAGTGCAAATAAGATTCTCCTTAAACTTTACTATCACAACGAGGGAAATTAATAATATATTGTTGTTTGGCACATAAATAACAAGTGTAAAACACACTTAAGAATTATGTCACATAATAATGGACTAATATACAATAGCAAGTGCGAATGCAATATTTCACACTTTGGCGTTGTGTTTCGTACTTCTGCAATGTACTATTGTATTGACCGCAATTCCAGTCACTTGTTCTGCTGAATTTAATCATCCAATAACGACAATAGAAGTCACACTAAGCTTCTGAAAAAGAGATTGGATCCTGACCATAGATCATGCAGCCTTAATAATTGAAATACAGTGTAGATCTGATCAGTAAAAATGGCTTGAAAAACAACATAGATCCTGATCAATAACAATACATGACAGTATGGTTAACATTCACTGCATAATCCTGGAGAAAATGTACTGACAAATTCAACTGGTATACTTGGGCACATTGACTCTCTCATGCTGTTACTTTATACGTTACTGCTAGTCAATCCTGGGTGCATGGGCATTATTTTATTAGGCCAAATAAAAAAATAAGTGTGCTTCGAGTAACGGGTCTGAAAAATTTTAGGTAGGGTAGGCAGACATTTTTTAAAAAAAAATTCTGGAAAAAAATATAATTTTATGCATTTTGAAAGGCATTCAGAAAACCTGAAAAAAATTCAAATCTTACCAGTAAATTTAGGTAGGGTCAGGTTACCCTAAACAGAGGTAAATTTATTAGGTCAAATATGGTAGAAAATACAACTGGATGAGGACCCTCCCATTTCCACTTAGGTAGGAGATTAAAAATTGATATTTCCAAGTTTTATATCTGAAATTCTGATCCAATTACATTAACCTTTAGGAAGTAGTTGCTGTGCCCATGCACAGGGCTGGACCCATAGGGGTCGTTTACGGGGGGGGCACTTCAAGCCGAAGACTTGAAATGAGCGGGGGAGGAAGCCCTCGTTCATTGGAGGGGGGTCCGGGGGTACTCCCCCGGGAAATTTTTTTAAAATCTATGTCTCTGAGAATGCGTTTCAGGCCATTTTGAAGCCCTTTTTTCCATATTCTATAACCTCAATTTTAAGTAAGATTAGACATTCAAACCCCAGAGGGGTACTCCGATATTTCACTCATACACTACGTAGGCGCAAGCTATTTTTAGGGGTTCAAAATTTTGAATTTTGATATTATTGGGGGTTTTCAGATAAAATGAATATTCTTTTGGGTTTGAAGATTTTGTGGATATTTTCGGGGGGGTCATCACAAAATTGGGTTATATTTAGGGGTCATTTCTATGCATTTTAGGGTCATTTCTTAAGGACAAGGTATATACAGAATAGGCGATATTTTTTGAAATTCCTGATATTTATTTTGGGATGAACGGTAGATGCTGGGCCCGAGCCTACGTATGGGGAGAAAATGAGAGTACCCAACGCCTTGTACCTAACTATTATTTTGCATTTTCTTGTCGTCCTCTTGGAGCTGTGGTAAGGTTCCCATGTGGGGGGCACAGCAGTTGCAATGCAAGTCTGAGTCAGCCCAATATTCAATGGTCAGATAAGCAGCTGAGCCATTGTGAGGGGGATGGGGGGCTTAAAATTTGAAAAAAAGCTAGAAAAACAATGAAGTCCACACCTACTAAGAAAAAATTGGGCATAGGTTCCCCTGTATTTTGTACCTTTTCATTCACCCCAACCAAATAACATAGGCCCAGCACGGCAGCAACCTAGGTTTCTCTTTTAAATTTCTCTGAGACTGGTCGAGGAGGGGGGCATACATGTAGCTGTAATAGCTATGCGTCTTTTTGCAATGGAAGCATCAACGGAATGGAAGATAAGTGCCCCCCACCCACCCCAAATTTCCAAGTTTTTTGTTTGGGACAGTGAGGGGGCACAAAAGTGTTACCAGACTACAGGAGATTTAAAATCCCATCATTTACAAGCCCGGGCCACGCTCACAGCCATGTCTGTGCCCCCACGGTCACCTTTTCTTTCAGCAGAGTTGTTATGTGGGTAATCCGTTATCATATAAGTATGCATTACCGTATATATACTCATAATATCATATAATGTGTGAAAAATGTTAAATATTTTTTTTAGGGCACTCACAGCCTCTTCGGCGGGGGGGGGGGGGGGGGGGGGGGGGGGGGGGGGGGGGGGGGGGGGGGGGGGCATGTGTCCTCCAGGCCCCCCCTTAAGTCCGGCACTGATGCATATACCCCGCCATTTTACACTTTAGGCAGGACTGCAGCCTCACCGTCAAGATATGAAACTGAACCCTACAAGTCTCTGTAATTCCAAGTTTTTAATCTAAAATTCTGATCCAAGACAGGCCCCCCCTTAAGTCCGGCACTGATGCATATACCCCGCCATTTTACACTTTAGGCAGGACTGCAGCCTCACCGTCAAGATATGAAACTGAACCCTACAAGTCTCTGTAATTCCAAGTTTTTAATCTAAAATTCTGATCCAAGACAGATGGCATATTTTTACATTAACCTTTAGGAAGCAGTTGCTACAATAAAAGAGACATAAATTCTGGGGTTTATGGCCCAAGTCTCATCTCTGTACTTTGTCATTCTAGTTAATATGCCAAGTTGCCTGATCAGGCCACTCCGAAAAATACTTAGATTACTGTGATATTGCAATGAAATTGTTTTGTAAGGCTAGAGAAAAAGAAATTTGTTGTTCTTTTTTCTTTTATGTCTACGATGCGGGAGAGCAGTGGCTCAGTGGTAGAGTGCTTGACTCGAGACCGAGGGGCCGCGGTTCCAGCCTCACCGGCATCAGTGCGTTGTGTCCTTGAGCAAGACACAATATTAATACTAGCTTAGTACTGGTTCAACCCAGGAAGACCCGTCCCTACATAACTGAAAGATTGTTGATGGGACTTAAAGAATCAAATCAAACAAATACAACAATTTTATGTCTACATAATCAAAGGATTGAAAATTGGTTTTTCAAGTTGCTAAAAAAGCAATTTAAATAGAAAAGCTGTCAAGTAGCTCTTTGCATGCTCAGCAATTATAAGGTCATGCTTTTGTTGTCATCTGCTGCAGACTAGTTTCTAAGTATATACTTTTTCAAAAAAAATCTTTCAGGAACACTAGCTGTATCAGAGTGTAAAAGACAAAAGTTTTGGATCCAGATCTGGCTGATCGGTCCTGATCTGGGTCCAGAGTGTTCAACTGATGACAAAAGACACCGCTAGCAAGGAAAGAGTTCGCAAGGAAAGCCGGGTTAACTCTTCATCTATCTTAACCCTTTACTCCATAGGCTATTTTTAGATCATGACATTATTTTCTATTTTTAGACAACATTGAAAAAAATCAAAAAAATTTAAGTTAAGTTTTGAATACTTTTGAAAATATTATGGAAAACTGAGCATTTGCTCCAAAAGAGCAAATGCTCCATTTTCCATAATATGGAGCAAATGCTCCTTTTTCCATAATATTTTCAAATACATGATATTTCAAAGGCATCAAAAGGGGCTATTATGGAGTAAAGGCTTAAGCAAATCTGCTTTCTTAAGGCAGGTGAATGATTAAGTTACATTCAACAGTTATAGCTTCGTCAGAAACTTCCGCCGTGGGGATCTTCGGATCTGACCAATTCCCAATTATGACACATGCAATCTTGTCGTGTATTGATTTTCCTGCCATATTATTGCCTGACAAGATAGTTAAACGGTAAGTGATAGAGAAATAACTATGTTATGTTTCCCAGACTGACCTCTTTGTTAGGTTCTGAGCAGAATTCCAGTAGATTTATTAAGAATTTGCCAACTTATGCTCCCTCAGCTTTCATAAATTGGCCTTTCCAATTTAGTTAGGCCAACCAAAAAGTGTATTGGTTTGCGGTGCTGTGTGACTGCTCTCTTTCATCTTTCAAGTTCAAAAAGGACCAGTGTCTGAACCAATTAAGTAAAGAAGAAGGTAAAGATCAGGAATCGATACAATCAAGTACCTACCTGACCAGGAACACCATTATGGGAAAGTGACAAAAACACAAGAAAACATCCCACACAAGAGAGCCAAGGGGTCAGTCCTTTCCCAGCAGGTGATCACAAGGCTGCAAGGAACAGACAATGAAGACAGCATAACAAAGACAAACATGAGGTCTGACCCAAGACACAACATCAGGCCCCAACCCTATCATCTATAGATAAGTCTTTAAGTCAGAACCGTCATAGAGTCTGAGGTCCAACAGGCTGGCATGCAATTAACGTTGTCAACCCGCCGGGGCATGATTGCGTTGACCACCAAGCATGCAGTCTGTCACAATACACTATATTCATGTTATAACTAATCTTTATGTAATGAGAAATTCTTTTAACAAACTGCACTGAAAAATTAATTATTTATGTGCCAATAATTTTCTTTTCTTATATACTAAGTCACCATAAAACTTTGGCTCCAACTCCCTGGACTTAGAAAAAGTTTTGTGAAGTCAATCATACTGATATCCTTGTTTAAGAAGTTTCTGAATTAAAAGTTTATTATACAAGAGTTGAAGTCTGCAACATGGCTAGTCTGCTCTAGCAAATCGGATGAGTTGAAAAATATAAACTCCACAAGATAGGGTTCAGGTATCCTAATGCTAGCAGTCATTTTGATAAAATTTGCAAACAGCCTTGATGTCCAGATGAGGAATGACAGACATCTGTCGGTCCTGATCTGGATCCAAACCATTTGGCATAGTGTGTCTGACAGTGTACTGAACATTTTTTTTTCAAAAAGTTAATTTTGAAAAAGTCAGCAAATGACAACAAAAGCATGACATTTAACTACAAAGCATGCTAATAGTACAAGTGTATGCCATAATGCATACATACTAAAACCGGTGTAAAACGACCACTCTCAAAAAGACCAAAAACTGGTTTTCAAGACTAATTATCGCTTAATGCAGGTCAAAAGTATTGCAGAATGCTCCAATGGGAGCATTCTGCAATACTTTTGACCTTCATTAAGCTACCATTTGTCATAAAGATCTTTGTTTTGTCTATTTTTGAGTGGCCATAGTTCTACACAGGTTTTACAGTAACTTCCAATTTCCAGCCAATTGGGTTGCTTGACTTTATTTGTTACAGTTACTCTCATTATTAACCAGTCATTAATATTTTAATACTTACTGTAAATATGTACACCAGCATATAATTGACTAATAAGAAGGATTTAGCTTTCTTCTGACACCATGTGACTTCTTCATGCAGTTATGGACATTCGTACATCACAGAGCACCCTCACTGTACATCAATCTGAAATGAAAGGAATGCAATTATGATATTTTCATGTATTAGCCTTTATTTTGAGAATTGAATGATAATCATGCTGCCATATCCAGAATATATTTTGATTTGATTCTTTATGTCCCAGCAACAATCTTTCAGTTATAAAAGGGCGGGTCTTCCTGGGTTGAACCAGTATTAAGCTAGGATTAATGTTCTTGCTCAAGGACACAACACAGTGACGCCGGTGAGGCTCGAACACGCGGCCCCTCGGTCTAGAGTCAAGCTCATGAGATCTACCACTGAGCCACTGTGCTCCCCAGAATATATTGATACAGTTTTGAAATTACGAAATCTCTCAGGATCTCTCACCTGATTTAAGATCTGGATCGAGGCAATCAGCAATGGAATCATTTGAGCAACTTTGGTAATGGGCAGTATAAGGAACATGCAGTATTATAGAATTGATCAATGAGAAATGCTTGTGTGTAATTGTTTTTGATTCTGGACCTGTTGCAATGGGGGTGGCCATCTATATGAGTCAGTCTTAAGTGGGAGGAGCTTATCTACTGTCAGATGAGATCAAACCACTGATCTGATCTAGCTGATAAAGAGAATGGTCACTATGCTGATAGGACCTGTCAATTATTTCACAGGTAAATTCTAGCAGCCAATCAAATTAGAGATATTAGCTACTGTAGCTGCTTTAAATGTTGACCCTATGACTGTCATTGGATTTATGAGAATAGGTGGATAATTTTGCCTTTTATAGTCCACTTGTTGCAAGTAATATTACAGGGGACAGTTATCTTTTCACGATGCTTCTTGATATAGTTAAAAAATTCTTGGTGTACTTATATAACATTTACTGCCCATCTTTAACTAGGTTACACTCTGACTATGGGACAGAATAATCTCTAACAAAGTATGTGGCCTGGATGCAGGGCTCAGACACAGAGCCCCAAATTCCAATCCATAGAAGTCACAAGAATTCCAGGGAAGGGCTGTCACACTTGCTGTGTATTATTGAGTCACACTGTGCATGGAATGTAGGTCAAGGTCACTACATGCCCAGGGTCACAAAGTGTGTTCAAAGAGTATGTCCAGGACAACTCCTATATGCATGGTTTGACACTGCAGCTATCACTGCTGCAGTGAAACATTTATGTTATGGTCACTGGAGCTTGAAATGCTGGTCAAGGTCATATTGCATATCATATAGTGCCTGCTTAAAGAGGATTATGCTAGGGACAGCTACTATGCAAGGTTTGACACTTAAAGCTATCACTGCTGCAGAGAAACACACTTCATCCCATAGATTTATATCAAGGTCACCCAAGAGCGTGCAATGTAGGTCAAAGCCACCAGGTCACAGTGCATACTCCAGAGTATAATAACTATGCAAGGTTTGATACTGACACACTATGGAACACACTTTCAGAGGCACTAATGGACTGACAGATGAACTCCTATGTAATACCTTGCTAGAAGCAGGTGAGCCAAAAATATCACAATTTATGCAAACAATGCTTGCTAAAATACCAGTGGACCTGTCCTTCTTATGTAGGGCTCTTATCGCAGCCACCAAATGCATGTTCACAATGATTTGCCTATCACATAAAACATTTACATTTTATAGATCCATTCCTCATGAAAGTAATTTATTCATGAATAGAGCACAGACTAACAGCCCTGGATCTGGCTGCAGTAATGATTCCTGGAAATCAAAGATTGATAATTGCAAGAATTGTGCCATTCATACTTGTATGAATTCAATGGCTTTAAGGGATTCCAAATGATTTAAACCCAGGTCACTTGCCAAATTTGGTGTAAAATAGCCCTACCATGAGCAATTAGGTCTCATGCAGACAAGCAGAACTAACCCAGATCAAGGAGAGCAGTCTGATCTGGGTCTGCACTTTTTGTTTTTAAAATACTAATATAAAACTTAAACTCCTAGCTGAAAATGTCATTTGCTGAAATGTCTCACTTTAACAACAGTTTAATTTTCATAGGCATGTATCACAACGGGTTGATAGCCATGGCAAACACACTGATTTATATCCAAAAAGTGTTTTCGATCGCAAAAAAACATGTTTTTGATTGCCATAACAATGATTGTAGAGCACAAACATAACACTATGGATCACCAAAATGTGTATTTTTTGTGATCAAAAATGTCATTTTTGCTGTTATCAGAAACACAGTGATGTTTAAAGAATTGTGTTCAGGATTGCTGCATGATCTGGAGTGAGTATGGGTCCAGATCACTCCAGATCAGACTGCTATGGAGCCTGGGTCAACTCTGTGTTTTTTTGCTTCAAAAATACAACAGCAGATAACACAGACAACGACTTAAGTTGTGAATTGCAGCAAAAGTTAATTTATATGCTCCTTTAAGGCTTGTTATTTCTTATTATCTTATGAATGGTCGAAGCTAAAAATAACATTAGTTTGAAAATGTTGTAGGATTATGCCTCGTCGCGAGAAAACCTGACTTTGTTGCTTGGGAACAACAATGGTGCAGACAGGTGCGCCTGCACATCTGTGCAGTTTGACCATTGTCTTTGTTGTTCGCAATGTCTAGTCTTGCTTCATAAAATTTTTTTCAATATTCTAACTAGTCTATGTAGCTGAGCTGGCTGGTTTTAGCCATTCACTTACTCGGTCGTAAACTCGGAATGCAGGTTTTCTCGCATCGAGGCCCAAATATTTTTTTTATAAATTTTAGAACATTTACTGAATATTCTCATTCTCTGGTCCTTGGAGTATAGGAAACTCAGATTTTTCTGGAAATCAATACTTGCATGGCTTCCTGCAGTTTTGATCACCAATTTTGTGACAGCCCAAATTGCCTTTAATTATCGGAAATTATGAGGATTTATTGCACTAGTTTAATACTATATATGGGCCGCAACGCGAGAAAACCCGTCTTCGGGGGTTTGGGAACAACAACCTGCGCATCCACGCAGTCTGATCAGCGCCTTTGGCATCGCTTATTGGAAAGTATAATATTCAGACTTGCTATAAGCGGAATTTTAATTTTCTAGCTGGTCTCGGAGCAGGCTCACTTTTTGAATCTCACTTTGTCGGAAAAGCGAAGACAGGTTTTGTTGGGAGGAGGCCCGTATGTGAGCCAATAACTGCCAGCAGAAAATGCAGCTGAAAATGTTGTCTGCCGATGTCACCTGGTGCAATTTCTCGCTTTAAAAACTTGCATGCAAAACAGTATGGACCCATCACTCAGTGATACAACTGCACAAGTTTGGTTCAAACTAACCCATATGGTACAGAAAAGGTATTTTTAACCCTTGGGTCAAAGTCACACACAATGTTGCCCAGTACATTTTACATCATGTGACCTATGCATCTGTGAAATTTGAAGCTGTGCTTCATACTATGGTTTAGGAGGAGATGCATTCACAAGGAAGTACATTATTTGACATTTGACATTTTGGTCAAGGTCACATGAAATGTCGTCCATTATTTCCTATACATACATTGAATGCATCTCCTCCATAACCCTTGGACATAGCACCTTCAATCTTTGCAAGTGTATAGGTCACTTTCAAACCGGGGAAGACTTCCTTTTAAAAGGAAACTTTATACTAGTATTTAAATTGTTGCCTGCTAATCTCCTGCATAAGGATACTAATTTTAAAATCAGGAAAGCTATCCTATCCATTTTATCATGAAAGGATTTTTTTATATTAAATCAATAAATATGTGTTTCGTCAAGGAATTTTTCAATACTTTCCACCAGAAGACAAAAGAATTACCTGGTATAAAATATCCCCATCTCAACTCTAAGATGATTATCTCTTTACATGCTTGGAAAAAATTTTACACTTTTTGTCGTCTGCAGATTTGTTCAAAATTTGTTTTTTCTAAAAATTCTTTCAGGAATACGATCAGTGTCAAACAGTTTGCATCCAGATCAGGCCCGACATTTTGTTGGGCCTGATCTGGGTCAAAATTGATTGAAAAGGCCATCAGCGGACCACACTAGCAGGCAACGAGTTAACTCCTAGCCTGCTTTTTGATGAAATTGTCAAACATGTATCAAAAACTTTTTTTGGGTGTATTTAATCATCAAATATGCAGTCAAATATATACTCAACTACATAAGAAACCCATCAGTCACTTTTTGGGGCAATTATGAAAAAATAGTTAAGAAATGGAAATACAGTTTACAGCACATTATTAAACAATCAATTATGCATCAAATGTTTGAATAATGTAACGATTTAACTTAAACCCATTCATGCTGTGCGCCAGTGTATAGACAAGGGGTCATTTATAGAAATGGCAAGTTTAAGACAATTTTTTTCACTCGAGCTCTCGTCTAAATCAGTTCATTTCATCCAACAACCAGTATGCTACTCTCTGACAAGGCCATCGAGTGTGTGCAGAAGCCAAAACAACTTTCGTTACTTAAGTAAGCTGGGATCTCAATCCGATAGAGTAGCTGGGGGATGCAGTCTAGCGACGCATTCTGGAGCATTCAGTGAAATCCCGGAATCTTTGACAGCCTCAGGTTGCTCTTCATTAAAATCCAGGGCGCGAATTCTTAAGAATGCTGTGCGATGTTACATGCTTTCGATTCAACCTCGTTACAATGCAGTTATTGCTACAGGAGAAGGTCACGCCCGTTTTTCACGAATTTAACTCAAGTGAACTGATTTAGACGAGAACGAGATATTCATTCTTCAGTGAAAACTTGTCATTTTTGAAAGCAACCCCTTGTCTAAACACTGGCGAACAGCATTTACAGATTTAAATAAAACTGTAACATTATTTAATGTATTGATGCAGAACTGATTGTTAAGGAATATGGTATTAATATATTTTCATTTCTTTATTCTGTTTCCCAGAATTGTCCCATGAAGTGACTGATGGGTTTCTTTTGTAGTTGAGTATATTTATCAACTAGGCCCTATATAAGCTTTTTTCTGTTTTTTGTTTCTTCAGAAAAGTAATGAGCAACGTCAATACACCAAGTAATTAATTGTCCGCTAAATTTCTCCAAGCATGCAAGAAAAGCAGTTAAAACCATGTCACATAACATCCATAACAGAATCATTTTTAAGAAAAAATATGAAAAATTGATCCAATCATCTTAACCCTTACCATGCTGAGCCTGAATTACAGTAAAAAGGCCACTCAAAAATAGACAAAACAAAGATTTTAATGACAAATGATAGCTTAATGATGGTCAAAAGTATAGCAGAATGCTCCCTTTGGAGCATTCTGCAATGCTTTTGACCTGCATTAAGTGATAATTCGTATTGAAAACCGATATTTGGTCATTTTGAGAGTGGCTGTTTTACACAGGTTTTACCAGGTTATATCCTGTTTAGAAACAGCATAAATCCTATCGGTTGGAAATGGTTTTGTTCTGTTCAGGAATTTCCCACTAAATGACAGATTCTGTCTGGTTGACAAAAAATAGTATGACAGGAATAGTACAATTTGTATTTGACAACAAAAGATATCTATTTCTAAAATATTATCCAGGAATTATACGTTTGTTCAAAAACTGGAACATATTTTACAGTAAATTGTTGTAATATGCCAAGTTTTGATGGCATTTTTCATAAAAGCAACATCTGGTAATTATCTTAGTGCTATCAGTAGTTTTACATAATTACTTCTTTTTACTTTTATTGTGCCTTTTTTCAAAGAAACTGAAAGCAACTTATTTACCCTAAATATTCAGAAAGACAAATATCCCATGCAATCAAGCTAGCTCAAGGTTCGAAAACCCTGAATGAAACAAATGCAGACAGAGTGAAAGCTACATGGGGATCAAAGATTCTTAATCGACTAAGACAATTTAAGGCTGCTCAAAACTGAGCTGTAATATGAAAGTATTGTGTGTGTGTGTGTGTGTGAGGGAGGGGGGGGGGGGGGGGGGAACTGTATTATAACTGGGATGAAACTGTAATATAACTAACTAAATATTTGAACAGATTATAAGTGTAGATCCATATCAGCCTGTCTGAACAGAATTTACCATTTACAATCCTCATCGGGAGCACAGTGGCTCAGTAGTAGAGACGTGCTTGACTCGAGACTGAGGGGTCGCAGGTTGAAGCCTCACCGGCATCACTGTGTTGTGTCCTTGAGCAAGACACATTTATTCCTTGCTTAGTACTGGTTCAACTCAGGAATACCTGTCCCGACATAACTGAAAAAATTGTTGACTGGGGAGTAAAGAATCAACAAAACAAACCTCATCATGCAGCTAGCCAAATGGATTTGACAAATTTTAGGATGTTAAGTGTCTGTCGAAATTACTTCTTTATACAGAGACGGTTTCAAAATATGGGGTATAATTAAAACCATGGATGCAGTTGAATACTTATAAATAATGCATAAGACCTCCAGGTGATCATAAAGGGGATGTATTTAGAAATTAATTTCTTATTTTCTCAACCAAAACATATGCTGTGGGTACTCAAAAGAACCGTCTCAATGAGACGGTTCTTTGGAGCACCCACAACATATGTTAAACAGATGGATAAAAAAATCATCGCAAATTTTTGGTTCAAAAGGTTTGCTTATCTAGACCTATGAAAGAAGCCAATAAACCTATCAGCAGTGTAATAAAAGGCATCTTACTGCATAATAACAGTCTGGGCTGAGCATGTTCAGTTTTTAAAAAAATGCACCAAAAATGTGGCCAGAATGGAGAAAAAGTCCCTTTGAATCATCTCAGTAGACTGCATTTGAACCCTCCAACAAATCAACTGACAGAAAAATCATCTGACTCCAAATTACAAATTTTTTTCACCACATGACAGAAAAATTTTGCTTCATAAAAATGCCATATTTCATTTTACTTCATTAACAAACACATTTTTGCATTTGTTAAAATAATTAGTATGATCTGATTTCAAGAAAGAAAACATCTCTAGATTTTTGAACTCTTTTAAAATCATCATCATGATGATGTCTCAAGGTTTGTCAATTTTCTAATAATATTGTCAAACGTTTGTTTTGTTGCTTTACATCCCAAGTCAACAGCTATGGTCATGGTTGGACAGTCAGTTCACCTAACCACACTTTTTCCTAGGCAGGCTTGAGCAAGCAGTTAACCAGTACTTCGTGCACATACTTTCGCTTGTAACTGACAACAACCCTTCTTGAATGATTCAGCGGAAGGGAGGAGAATGACCATAGAAATAATTCCAGGATCAAACTCCACAAAAGTATGGGACAGGGCTAGGATCAAACTCGAGACCCCTGGATCTGCAGTCAGACTTGCATCTGTTGCTAGACATGTTACCGACTGCGCTACGGGCCCCGTATATTGTCCAACGTGTATCATAGCAAAGGCACTGCTATTTTTCTAAGGGGAGTGGTTCTCCAACCCCCAGTCACACTCTGGATCCACTATTTGTAAGTTATTCAGATCCATGCACAATTTAATAAACACTGCAGCTGTCAAATGACATTTTTGCTCCAATTAGAGGAGGGTCTGGACCCCCATTCCCCCTTTAGATCTGTGCATAGCAAACAGTACAGGCCCTTATGATTCTGTGGCAATTCACATGCATGGATCCAGAAATTTCCATCAGGGTGTGGCCCCGGTCCGGGGTCCAAGTCAATTAGATAAAGCAATCTGACGTTGTTGTTTTTTTGTTTTTGATTTTTTCTTTAGTCATCAACTAGCGGGTTCAATTGCTTCTCGAGGGTGTGGGGGAGGTCTGTACCAGTATTCCTTAAAAAAAAACTATAGTCACGTGGGTCAAGAAGACCCTCTGGATCTGCACCATGGTGGGACTCATAAGTCAAGATAAACAAAAAATTTTAGCTTGAAATTGTGAGTGTTTTCCAGTCCATCAGTGGATGCAAGAGCTATCAGAATAGAAAGAGCAATTATCCACATGCCAAGAAAATGCTTAGAGTTGTTAAACCCAAGGAATGGCATAAAACAGCATGTTTCATAGATATCAGTAACAACAATGGTTGAAACTTGAGGAGAAACATGGGCTTATTAGCAAATTACTAACCCTTAATGCGCCAATCGCAACAAGTCGTCTGCTTTTCTCGTCTGCAGAAATGTTTAAGAAGCCTCTATGGCAAACAGTATGGACCCAGATCAGACTGCTCCTTTAGGAGCAGTCTGTTCTCGGTCCACACTGTTTGCTTCTATACTTAATTCATCAGTAAAGTTAGGCAATTATTTGCAGCAGACGACTTCAGCAGACGTCATTTTTCAGACTAACAGTGGAACCACATCATGAGAAAACCTCTTTACTATTATTGTTTTCTCCTTGCTTGTTTCTTAACTGCCTCTTTAAAACATTTAGCTTTTATTCAATGAATTTTATATTTATAGCTGTTCAAGATTTGTGTCACTTCATAAGAAGAAAAGACGAAAAAGAAAGATAGGATCTGGGACCAGACTAGACCGGGGGAAACGCCACAATCACTCCCTTACTCGTCAGGAGGAACAGGCAAACAATGATGACTTCAGAAGACAGTAAAACAATGCACAGATCAGCCAGTGCTGCACTGATCCACACAGCCAGACCACGAGTCTTTAAAACTTTCATACTTCAACTTCATACTCAACTCAGCTGAGCATGAAATTTACCATGCACATAATATTAAAATGCCAACAATTGTTGGCATTTTAATATTTATTAGCATGATAAAATGCAACATCTGGGAGTTTGAAAGTAGTATGGTCAGAGGAAGAAGCAAATTAGAGTCAGTGAGAGTTATCTACCAAAATGGTCCTGAAAAGGATTTGGATCAAGAAAGATTATTCAAAATCATTAGAAAGAGTAATCTTTCTTGTTTATAATACCCATCATCAACTTATTATAAATGCATCCGTCTGTAATGTTTCATGAAATTCCAAATGGTACAAGAGATATTGTTCTGAAAAGAACTTTAGACCAAGGGAGATAATTCAAAACAGGAATCAGCCAGAGTCACTTTTCTTGTTCCTGATATTGTCTTCTTATGCTGCATCCACCTTTGAAGTTTCATGACATATTTCCAATACACAAGATATGGCCCTGCATGACGCAAAGGTTACAATTATTCAAAAATAGAGTCAGCTAGCTAGTCTCGCGTTTCTTAATAGGTACAAGACATACCATCCAGAAAAGGATTTCAGGTCATGGGAGATAATTTATAACACAGGTCAGCAATAGTTACATTTCTTGTTCTGACACATCATCTCCTTATGCTGCATTCATCTGTGATCAGTCCAAATGGTACACAAGATATGCCCCCCCGCCCCCACAAAATAACAGGTTCACATTGTTGTAATTCCATCACAATATTTTACACACCTCAATTTAATTAAGGCTTGTTTAAATAGTATGGACTAATTGTGTTCAAATATTTTGGGTACATAAATATGGTAGGGGTTCTAGGGCAGGTTGTAGGGGTGGGGGATTGGGTATTTGACCTATTTGATCATTATTTATTAAATTGTCCAAGCACAATTTACTTACAATTGAACACTAGTGTAACATTGACAAAGCAAAGGTTGAGTCACAAGCAGCCTGACCTTTCAGCTCAATTACGCATTTTAAACCACTTAAACCACGAATTTACATAATCCATGCTAGGTTAAGCCCCAGTTACACTGTCACGATTTTGGCCACAACGGAGCTACGACTTGCTCCGATTTATCAAGTCGTGATGCATCGGCATGAGTCGTAGCAGCACCGTAGAGACATCGGCGCGAGTCCTAGTAGTACCGTGGTGATTCGTGAAGACTCCTGGTGATTCGGCAACCTCCACGACAAGGCTACGACGAGTTTAAACCGTTTAAACTCGTCGGGGTGAATCGTGTTCGATTGTGGGCGTGGCCTAAATCGTAGCTCTACCGTAGCGGGATCGGGATCATTCCTAGTGGCACCGTGGTAGTATTCGTGGTCATTCGTGGGCGTTCGTGGGCGTTCTCGGTGAATCGGGTTATCGCTGACACAGGATTCTGGTATAAAAACTGAGGTATCATTGCTGAAAAATCATTTTCAAAAGTGAATTTGAGTTAGCATCATGGATTATGTCCAGAGACTTTAAATGGCTAATTTGCAGCTTGAACTCGACAGAAATGCCGCACAAAAGAACATAGTAGTTGCGCAGGCTTGCTGCCTGTCTGTTCCTCGCTTGTCAGATCTGTTTGGCCCTCTTTCGTAGGGGGATCACGATCAGCTTGTCAAAGGGTTGACTCATCATCTGATACAACCAGACTTGTGACAGGACTGAGCCTAGCCGGTGGGTCAGGTGACTTTTTTTTGATTTTGCTGAAGTATTCTTTTTGGCATTACTGGCTTCGTCAAAGGTCGAAGATATAATGATATTTGGTGTCATAATTCGGCCAGCTATCACATGCCAACCAATAAATCGTGCACATTCTAAGGAGGTCCTGACGCTACCGTAGCACTACCGGCTTGAATCGTACTAGCACCGTATCGAATCGTGGAGGCATCGTGAGCATTCGTAGCTCCACCGTGGTGAATCGTAGCGCTGCCGTCTTGAGTCGTAGTGGATCCGTAGATTAATCGTGCAGACACCGTAGGAGCATCGTGAGACATCGTATTGATGCTGGAATTGCTTTTTTTCCATCCCGACGCATCCCGATGCAACCCGATTTTACCATCTGTCTCAAATCAGGATGAGTCGTGGTGAATCGGGGCTTGAATCGTGACAGTGTAACTGGGGCTTTACATTTTATTTTTTGATTTCAAAGCAGCTGGAACTCTTTGTCAAAGACATTCAAGGTGATAGCTACCTATTTTGACATTTTTTGCACAAAAAACAGTCCATGTGTGAAATCAATTAACCCTTTGCCTACTAGTGTCATCTGCTGATAACCTTTGCAAACAGTTTGCATGTGCTGATCTAGAGGGGGGGACAGGGGGTCAGGACCCCCCTGAAAAATCACAAAAATATAGGGTTTCTTAGCAATACTGGTCCGGATCCCCTGAAAAATTACAAAGCTACCAAGCCAGCATTCAATGTTGGGCCAACATCGGTACGCCAGCGAAACACCGTTTAAATGGCGTTTTGCTGGCAGGCCGATGATGGCCCGCTTGTAGTGGTATTTGGATCCCTCCTCCCGTCATCAAAAAAAAAAATGTCAAAGTTGGACCCCCTCTGACAAAACTTTCTGGATCCGGGCATGGTTTGGCCCCAGGTCAGACCCAACATTTTGTCGGGCCTGATCTGGTTTCAAACTGTTTGACACTCAGATGGTATTCCTGAAAGAGTTTCTCAAAAACGTTATCAACAGACGACAAAAAAGCATGAAAAAATACCTTGTGTGAAATCAATTAACCCTGAGGACAATTTTTGATAAAGCTCCACACTGCTTTTGACTAAACCAAGCTTAACCCTTTTTCCTGTCAGTCACTACTTTGGTTGTCTGCTTTCTTGCCTGCCTATGTGTTAAGGTAGTCTACATTGCAAAGTCTATGGACCCAGATCAGACCCCTCCCGGGTTCATACCATGATAAAATCTAGTCTATATAATTTGCTTTTTACATATACAGCATATGTAAAAAGCAGACAACATTTCCAGGAAAAAAATAATGGCAGAATCAGTGTTAATGAATTTTTGGTACTTCTAGCCAATATCTAAAGTAATTGAGGCTTGCATGCATATACTAAGCTATTCAGTGGGGCTATAGCCAAGGGGGGGAGGGGGGTACTCTCAATATTTCTTCATAAGTAGGCTCGGGCCCAGCATCTACCCTTCACCCCCAAAAAATACCAGGAATTTCAAGCACCCCCAAAAAATATTTGAAATTCTAACAACCCCAAAAAATATCCCCAATCTGTACCATGACCCTAAAATGCACAGAAAGGACCCCTAAATATAGTCCAATTTTGTGATGACCCCAAAAAATATCCACAAAATCGTCAGACCCCAAAAAATAATAATTTTTTTCTGAAAACCACAAAAAATATTGAAATTCAAAATTTTGAACCCCCAAAAAATGACCCTATTTATTCTATATATGTATGAAAATATCAGAGTACCTGGGGGCTAGAGACATAAATTTTGTCCTGAGCCTTCATTTAAAGGCTCTAACGAGACTGCCCAAATCTTTCCCTGCTAACATCTGCAAAAGTACCAAAATCTCATGTAGAAATGTACAGGCTCATATGATTTCTTTTAACCCATTTATGCCAAATGAATTTTCCCATCCTTATCAATAGGACGAGTCCATTTCCAATTTTAGGGTTGTTGGGTGGTATTTTTTATTTCTTTTCAAAGTTTAAAAGAACATTCTGTAAGCAAACAGTGGAGATAATGCGGCGTCTGATCTGGTTTCGCACTGCTTGCTGTTGTCCCGCAAAAAGGACACTAGGTTTATATGGGTTTAGGCAACAATTTTTGTTCAATCTTTTAGGAGTCTAGGGAAAATACCCCATCTTTAAACTGAATGTACAAGTATGGGTTAAGGAGTGCATTGGTTCAGTGGAAGAGTGCTAGGCTCGAGACCGATGGGCTGCGGGTTCGAGCCTCACCAGCGTCACTGCGTTGTGTCCTTGAGCAAGACACATTAATCCTAGCTTAGTAGTTGGTTCAACCCAGGAAGACCCATCCCTACATAGCTAAAAGATTGTTGATGGGACTTAAAGAATCAAATCAAACAAACAAAAACAAGGATGGGTTGAGGAGTTAAATGTCACAGCATGATTCCGCCATCATCTCTCCACATAACTGACATTTTAAAAGCCATATTTTCTTGTAATTACAGGGCGTGTAACAGAAAAGCCACTGAAATATCCTGTAATTTTCTAACAACAAACACTCATTTGACATTTTATTATCCTAGAGATAGAAAGATCCAAAAGATGCATTTCAAATTAACATAAAAAAGGATGATCTATTTTCAGCTAGTTTTATAGATAAAAGAATTATGTGTGCATAAATATTCAAGTTTCTATGTAAAAACATAATTGAAGATTCTGCAAAAAAAGAATATACTTTGCAGAAAACTGCTTTGCCACTCACATACTAACCAGTTGGTTAATTCGTTCCTTGCTTTCTCTGCTGATAACCTTTGCAAACAGGTTGGACCCAGATCAGGATCTGGATCCAAACTGTGTCACACCTGTACGAAAATTCTAACCAAAATCCACCCGAATTACAGGTGGATTTCAGGCGAAACTGACATGGAATTTCAATTTTCCAGCTGGAATTGACAAGGAGATGGAATACTTGCAAAAATCCAGGTGGGATTACCGAAAGATTCCAGGTGGATTTTTCTGATTCCAGCTGGAAACTTTCAAGCACATGGAATTTCTTTCTCAGGATTTATCCACCTGGAATGTTTCCTAATAGTATTTAAAAATCCACCTGGAAACTCTTAAAGACAAGGAATTTTAGGACTTAGAAAATTTCTTTCAACCAGTATTTTTTCTCAGCTGGATTTTTTTCCTTAGCAGCTACACAGAAACAGATTTTTTCTCATTTCAAACTTAGAACTTTTTTTAAACAAATTTTGAAATCTGATCTGTACATGGGGACATTAGTTACCAAGATATTTTATCTGCAGGAACTATAAACCCTTAAGAGTAACAGCAAGAATTGCATCTGAAAAAAATTGTCTGCTTGAGTCATCTGCTGCATCTTATATGCTAAACTGTCTGCTTATGCGCAGATCAAGATGGGCCCTTATGGAAATCACAAGTTCTAATTAGCTTCCAAAGTGCTTTAGGCTTTCTAAGAAATACACTTGGACCTTCTCTGAAATAAATTGAAAACTTACAAAATGTTGACTTATCAGTTGGACCTAGACCCCCCCCCCCATCCTGATGACCAAAGAGCATACATACCCCCTCCCTTTCACCCTAATCATCTTGTCAGGCTTAGAGGGCTGGACAATTTCGGAACAAAAGGTCAGTCACAAATCATGGATGTTTCTCTACACTTAAGAAAGCTTATACTTGTCATAGCCGACACATGATTTAGAATTTAAATTTGATTGGTCCAATTTTAGGATTGTAGTAAGCAACAATGGCATACTAACCACAAACATATGATGATTGAATGCTGAATATTTTGTCTTTGTTTTCTCCAGATTGATGCAATGGCAAAATTAACCCAGCCTGTTGCACAAATCCACTTCGTTTTGGACTTGCATTTTACGACTTTCACTTTGTGACCCCCTGCGAAATAGATTTCTTAACTCGAGAGAAGTTCAAGAACAGTTTTTGAAATTAGCAAGAATTCTTGAACTGTTCAATAAGATTTGTACTTAAACTGTTCAAGAACATAAATTAAGAACAATTCAAAAACTTTTTTAGAATTCCTGATGTTCTTGAATTTTTCATAAACTGTTCTTGAACATTTTAATGACTTTTCTTGAATGCAGTGTTGACTCTGATGTTTTTGAACTGTTCTCAAATGTGTTCTAGATTTTTTCAATGACTTTTCATGAACATAATATTTTCTTGAACTGTTCTTAAATTTTTTCTTGACTCTTTCAAAGACTTCTTGAACATGATGTGCTGTTTAACTGTTCTTTCATTTGTTCTTGATTACTTTAAAGACTTTTCTTTTCTTGAACATAATATGTTCTTGAACTGTTCTTACATTTGTTCTTGATTATTTCAGACTTTTCTTGAACATTATGTGTTTTTTAATTGCTCTTACATTTGTCCTTGATTATTTCAAAGACTGAATTCTTTTGAACATAATGTGTTCTTGAACTGTTCTTACATTTGTTCTTGGTTATTTCGGAGACAGTCCATGAACAATATTAAATATGCTCTTGAACTGTTCCTAAGTGTGTTCTTGATTATTTCAAAGACTTATCTTGAATACAATGTGTCAATCTAACTTAATTTATTGCATGTAAGTTGTGATACCTAAACATGATATCTAAACTCAAACATGCAGCCCATACAATGGATATCATTCACTCTGTGAATTTGGCACTTAGTAATGGCATAGCATATAGTAATAATTTTTGGGAAAAAAAACCTCTAACAATAACAGTCTTATTTCTCTAACATTTCAATAACTGATGGTGTGGCGCAGTGGATCAAGCTGAAGGAAATTTGTGAAGTTAAGCAACAAGATCATGGTTAGTAGTTGGATGGGTGACCCAATGGTTTGTATATACCCAGGAGACACACGACCAGAGTTTAAAATGTGGGTAGGAGCTTCAAAATCAGTGTTTGTTTTAATGTCAAAAATCTGTCAACATCAATTTGATAGCAAGACTCTCAGTTGTTAAAATAACAATCTGCATTGTGACGAGCATTTTTACAAATCTACACCAGAAAGCTTAATGAATGTTTAGCCAGCAATAACTTTTTTCCTTAAAATGTCTGCATTTCTAGTCTTCTGCGAACATTCAAATGCACTTCAGACTATAGATTTTTCATGGAGATTTCTTCTCATGGAAGACAATGTTAGGGGGGAGCAGTCTGATCTGGGTCCATATTGTTTGCAATATAAGCTACATAAGAACATCAACAGACTAGGGAAGCAGACGATAAGTCCCTAAATAATGGTTCATTTAAAAAAAAAAAGAGTTAATTATGCGAACGGCATAACAGTAAATTTAATTTATGTGTGTTTTGTAAAACAAATGTGTAAGCTTTCAAACAAATTAGGTGGCAGCAGAACTGCTACCCCTTATAATATGAACTTACACTTATTTTTGTGCAATAAACAATCTACGGTAAAACATTTTCCAGTGATTACTACCTGTAATTAGGTGGCAACTGAACTGCCGCCCCTTATGGTATAAACTTACATTTATTTTTGTGTAATAAACAATCTGCGGTGAAACATTTTTCAATGAAAAGTCCTTATCATTTCTACCTGAAATATGGTGGCAGCTGAACTGCCACACCTTATGGTATAAACTTACACTTATTTTTGTGCAATAAACAAACTGCGGTAAGACATTTCCTATGATAAGTCCTAAATATTTCTACCTGTAATATGGTGGCAGCTGAACTGCCTCCCAATATGGTATGATCTTACACTTATTTTTGTGCAATAAACAATCTGCGGTAAAATATTTTCTAGAGATACATTGTAAGTCCTGAACATTTCTACCTGTAGTTAGGTGGCAGCTGAACTGCCACTTCTTATGGTATAAACTTACACTTATTTTGTGCAATAAACAATCTGCGGTAAAACATTTTCCAGTGATATGTCCTTAATATTACTACCTGTATTTAGGTGGCAACTGAACTGCCGCCCGTTATGGTATAAACTTACATATATTTTTATGCAATAAACAATCTGCGGTGAAACATTTTTTAAAGACAAGTCCTTATCATTTTTACCTGAAATATGGTGGCAGCTGAACTGCCACCCCTTATGGTATTAACTTACGCTTATTTTTGTGCAATAAACAATATGGGGTAAAACATTTTCCAATGATAAGTCCTTAACATTTATACCCGAAGTTAGGTGGCAGCTGAATTGCCTATCCTTATGGTATTAACTTACACTTAAATAGCATAAATTTCAGAATTTGGTGACAGCAGAACTGCAACTATATTATCCTTGTGTAACATTACAATTGCTTTAAAAGCTATGTTTTATTCGACTGTCACGATCTAGATTACACCAACAACAATAACAGGTAGAAATGGTAAGGATTTATCACTAATAAAGGTAAGTTTATACCAAAAGGGATGGCAGGTCAGCTGCCACCTAATAACAGGTAGAGATGTTAAGGATTTATCGCCTGAAAATGTTTACCTCGTATTGTTTTAGTACGAAAACAAGTGTAAGTTTATACCAAAAGGGATGGCAGTTCAGCTGCCACCTAATAACAGGTAGAAACTTTAAGGATTTATCGCCGGAAAATGTATTAACTCATATTGTTTTAGTACGGTAATAGTGGCAAGTTTATACCAATAAGGATGGCAGTTCAGCTGCCACCTAATAATAGGTAGAAATGTGAAGGATTTATCACCGGGAAATGTTTAACCTCCTATCGTTTTAGTACAAATATATACCTGTTATTAGGTAGCAGCTGAACTGCCATCCCTTTTGGTATAAACTTACTCTTATTTTCGTACTAAAGCTGAGATAAAAAAAAATCCAGTGACCAATGCTTAACATCTCTACCAGTTATTGTTGTTGCTGTGATTTATATTGTGACAATGGAATAAAACATAGCTTTTATACCAATTATTTTATGTGATAAGCATTATAAGTTCCAGTTTCCCAGGGAGCACACTGTATAAACAATTAATCTTGCAATTTTGAAGAGCAGTTGACATAAATAAACATTTGCTGCTGTGGAGATGGATTTAATGTTAATTGACTTACTAGAATCTAGTAAGGCAAATGGTCTCTGTCCTATGGGTATATATATTCCAGCTGGGTTTTTTTTGAGGTAAATTTCAGGTGGAATTTTGCTGTAAATCCATTTAGATTTATTGGCAAAATTTCCACCTGGAAAAAAATTCCAGGTGGAAAAAATTGCATATTTTGCCTCATTTTGTTACTATATATAGCTTTCCACCTGTATTCCATCTCATGTGAGGGAGTAAAAAAATCCACCAGTATTTTTTTTAAGATTCCATGTGTTTAAATTCACCTGGATTCCGGCTGGACGTTTTTGTACAGGCACTCTGAGAGGGTAAGATTTTTTAAAAGTCAATTTTGGAAAAAAAGTCAGATTTGAGCTATTTTTGCAGAGGGTTATCCAGTGAGCATTCTTGTGAAGTTTGGTTAAAATTGTGGCCCAGTGGTATAGGAGGAGTTGTAATTTAGCCATTTACCCCATATGCTATATTTAGAACATTGCATCATTTTCTATAAATAATTCAAATTTTCAAATATTTTCCAAAAAATATATTTTACATTTCAATTGTTTTGAAAATGTTATGGAAAATGGAACATTTGCTCCTCAGGAGCAAATGTTCCATTTTTCATAATATTTTAAAAAGTCTTACATTTCAAAGGCGTCCAAAGGCGCTTGTGTGGAGTAAAGAGTTAAAGCAAATTGTTGACCAAAACGGACATTAAATCGTGCTCCTGTCAGCTAAAAATGCATAAAAATGTGGTAGTAATATATATGGCATTTGCATACCGGTATATAGTTTTATGCTTGCATTTCTCTTACTTCATTACAAATTCAGCGATGCATTGTGACTTTCAAAGAATCAATGACTGGAATCAGCTTGACTCTTGACATTTCAAGAACTAATTTCACTGCACAGCAAGACAAAACAACAATCAGAAGAAATGACAATAAAAACATGGGCTCTAGTTAAAGGCGCGAATTATTGAATTTTCTAGACTCTGAACAAAAACATACCATGTGGGTACTCAATTGAGTGTCAGTGAGATAACTCAGTTGTGGTTAAATGTTGCATGGCTGGGTAATCCTCATGCCTTTTTGTTGGACCTGATCTGGGTCCGAACTGATTGCAAAGGTTATGAGCAGATGGCAAAATCCGCCCCTACCACATAAAGAGTTATCTGCAAATGCAGTGGTCAGGCTAAGAGAACACTGTATTCAAACAGCGCAGTCATCGCATGTTGGTCGCAGTCGATGAGTGCACATAATAGTGCATTATTCTGTGCACTCGTCGACTGCAACCAAAACATGATGACTGCGTTGTGTGAGTACAGTGGTTCTCTAGCATTGTGGTAGAGTGCTTGACTTGATATTAAGGGGTCGCTGGTTGGTACTGTGTTGTGTCTTTGAACAAGACAACTCAGGAAACATCCCTGAGTAACATGACTGAAAAATTGTTGACTGGGACGCAAAGCACCAACCCAACAAAACAAAGAGGTTCCCTTAGCATTCATTTCCAAAATTTAGGGATCCCATGCAACTGGACCCAAACTGCAGCAGGTAGAAGAAAAATCCTGGTTTGTCATTACCCCTTATAGGACTTTAGTTAAGAGTGTGTAACGAAAATTTAATTTTCAACCAAAACATATGTTGTGGGTACTCAAAAGAACCGTCTCAATGAGACGGTTCTTTTGAGCACCCAAAACATATGTTAAAATTGATGGGTAAGAAAATATTTACAATTTTATGCTGAAAATTTTTGTTTATCGAATTTAACCCGTCACTGTTTTAAAACAGAGCCATCAGAGTAAGACTAGCTACAAGTATATGATATGACACATTGATGAAAAATTGTTTTAAGGACTGGAGCCAGTCTGTCAGTAACCCTTTCCAGAAAATCAGCCAAATACTCACCCACAGGGTTCAATGAGTTCACTAGTTACATATCCAGAATTCTTTTCACCAGTTGTTCTGTTCCCCTCATTAACAAGTGAAAGAATCGCTCCATGGAATGTACTTCCTGCAAATATAAAACAAAAAATGTCAATTCCAGAAGCAATACATGTCTCAAAGTTATTGTTTTAGAGCTGACATAGAAAGCTGAAACTCAGTAATGAGCTAGTTTTGTTTGTTTGCTTTGATTCTTTACATCCTATCAACAATCTTTCATTTAAACAGGGACGGGTCTTCTTGGGTAAACCAGTACTTAGCTAGGATAAATGTGTCTTGCTCAAGGACCACAACGCAGTGACGCTGGTGAGGCTCTAACCCGCGGCCAGTAATGAGTTGGTATATATCCAGCATAATTAAGGTATGGGTAAAGCTAAGATTCAAATCAGTTTGCGCATCTGTACAGTCTGATCAGTGTTAGTTTCCCCGACTGAAGAAACAATTGGACCATAATAAAAACAAGTGGCTACCCATGCATAGATTACCCATGGTAGACTTTGATCAGACTGGGTGGATACGCAGGCTGATCTGAGTCTTCAATGCCTGAAATGGTGCATTATAAAGCCAATTTGACACCCGGGCTCTTAAAATCATAATTAACCCTTAAAGCGCCAATTGCAACAAAAGTCGTCTGCTTATCATGTCTGCTGAAATGTTTAAGAAGCATCTATGGCAAACAGTGTGGCCCCAGATCAGACTGCTCCTATAGGAGCAGTCTGTTCTGGGTCCACGCTGTTTGCTTCTATACTTAATTCTTCAGTAATGTAAGGCAATTATTTGCAGCAGACGACTTCAGCAGACGACATTTTCAGATGCATTTTTTTTTGGCGCTTTAATCCATGTTACCTGACTCTGCAATTTCATCTGCTACAGTTTGGACCCAGATTAAAGCCCAACAAAATGTGGGCCTGATCTGTATCCATTTGCTGTTTGACACTCAAAGAATTTTTTGAAAAAAATAAAATAAATAAAAAAAATATATTTTTGAAAAAATCATGCAGCAGGAAGCATAAACAAAAGCGTAAAATTGTGGGAAAAAAGAGTTATTCAATATGGACGATCAAATCTTGAATTATATCAAACCATATCATAGCATCCAACATATATATTTTGGGTAACAAAGGCAATTGTTTTGCTAAATTTTAGGAAAATTTCGGTGATGAAAGCATGGACTTGAAATTTTATAGTAAAAAGTTGTCTGCTATTTTGTACGTCTATAAATCTGGCATCCTCCTAGAATAACATAATAATGTCAGCCAAACATTATGAGCCTGGTGCCAAGATCTTGTCATGCCATATTGTGATGGTAATGTGCAGAAAGGCATGTTTTTGTGAGAAAAAACAAGACTTCAGAGAAAAGAGGAGTAATGTACTTTCAGCAGTTGCTGGCAAATCAAATGTTCCATGATAAAAGAAAAGCTTCTGGTTCTAATAAGGCCATGCAAAGTTTTTTCTGTGTTTAAATCAGTGTCCACCTTAGATTCAACAATCTTCACCCATAAACTCTTTAATTGCATACAGGAAAAATTTTCAAGATTTTTTGTTGTCTGTAGATACTTTTTTAAACAAACTTAGAGAAAAAAAAATAAAGGAATACTATCTGTGTCAAAAAGTTTGGATCCAGATCAGAAGAAGGTAAATTCCTCATGATACTTTATCTGAGTAAAAAGTAGTAATAATGAATGAATTCTCAGATCAGTTCAGGACTTACACAGACCTGTCACAGTTATAGGTAATTACAGTAAAACCTGTGTAAAATGGCCACTCAAAAATAGACAAAACAAAGATCTTAATGACAAATGGTTGGGTAATGAAGGTCGAAAGTATCTGCTGCAATAGAGGAGTTTCCCATTATCGGATTTTACCTGTATCACGTGACATCGGCTGGCCAGTCCAGCAATTTGACTACTTCCGGTATTTAAAGCAAGATATACTGACTAAAGAACTTCTATATATCGGTTAAAATTTTAAAGAAATAAAAAAACGGCAATAATTAATTGAAGAGTCTGACAAGACTGCTTGTCACTATGGTCATTTATGGTTACATTTTTACACTGTCCACTCCGTGATAAGATACATTTTATTTTGTGCTGGCCCAAATTGCATCCGGTTTTTCAATGAGTGCCCGGGGCCCTTTGAAAACAATAAAACCTTGCTCACGTGTCTTTATACCACCCTTACCAACTTTAGCATGAAATATCTCATGATGTGCAAGGTCTACACTGATGTAGGTGGTATAAAATAGTTATACCATGTTTGTCCACCTGTACGTAAGATAATCCACTCGCTAAAGCTCGTGGATTATCTAAACGTACAGGCGGACAACCCATGGTATAACTATTACTTAGAACATCGGCACGCGTAGCTTTCTTTGATGTTGATAAGAAGCCCAGCTAGACGTCTACTTATCACATATTTGTAAAAGCCTTAAAAACGCCCTCACAAACTTATCCAGCGGGGCTTGGGGCTGAGTCTTCATCTACACCCATAATGTGTGTGTGTGTGTGTGTGTGTGTGTGTGTGTGTGTGTGTGTGTGTGTGTGTGTGTGTGTGTGTGTGTGTGTGTGTGTGTGTGTGTGTGTGTGTGTGTGGTTCTACTAGAAAGACCCTTGTGTGTGCAAGCAGCGAAGACTCACGCGAGTCTGTGCGCTCTCTAGAGTCTGCGCATCCGTACTAGTGGACGTTGTTTATATATGGTGAAATTATGGATCTATGAATGGATGTAGATTTGATGAGATTTCATCATTTATCGTATATGCTCAGTCAATATACTTAACATGCATGCGCGACTATCTGGTGACTGGCATGCATGTATGAGTATCTGATTAAACTAGGTCTTCATTTTTGTCTGAGTCTCTGTCTACCGCATTTTTACGATGCGCGAGCAGCGAATGGCCTGGTGAGACTGTGTATTTGCCCAGCCTCCTCTGAGTATTAGATGTAAGTATAACAGATTCGTTTGTTTTATTAATTGACATGTATCTAAATCAACATGTGCTTTAATCAGTGCCGATTTTTATAATAGTTCGAAATCAAAGTAGTGGTCCTTGACACATTTATCCTAGCTTAGTACTGGTCCAACCCAGGAAGACCTGTCCCTGTTTAACTGAAATTTTGTTGATGGGACGTAAAGAATAAAATCAAACAAACAAACACAACATTATTACATGATGTATGGAATAAAAAATACGGAAGACTTATAAAATGAATATGAAAATATAAATTTATCTTTTTCGAGAATAAGAAAAGTAGCGTTAAGTTCCTAATAGCTAGGCCACAGTGGATTGGAAATGTTTGGGGCCCAAAAATTGTAAGATGAATATATATTGCGGTTTCTTTGAAACATTTAGATGAAATTAGACATCTATAGAAATTCTACTCGAAATTTTTTCAAGTAACTTATTAATTACTATCTGTAAATGTTCCCAAATGACTTACAACGCCAAGCTCTGTAAACATATACTTTAGAAACACGTTTTAAAAGTTTCTATTAAAATTCGGCGTTACAAAAAAATGTAATAACAATTTTACCGAGGAGGGACATGAGTTACCCGACATTCAGTTTTGGGCGCATATGCGGTCTCAAATTTCAAAATCTATGCCTTAACGTAACTGGTTCTCTACAAATAGGGACCCATTTGAATATTCAACTCCTTTCAACTCGAAGTGCGCGTGGGTTTCAGACATTTCACAGCGAGCTTTCAGCAGTTTGACCTAAAAGGAGTTTGGTTGCAAATGAAATTGAATCAAAAAGTTATTATTCTCCTCTAATCTTACACTCGGTCCGAGTCTTACAAAAATATGCGGTTGAAAACACAAAAACAAGCGTTTCGTTGAGGCGGTTATTTTGAGTACCCACGAAACATTGCATATTAAGAAATATACTCTATATTCGGAATCCAATGTGTCATATATTCTATTCGACATATGCGGATGCTTCGATGTACCAGGGTTCGAGCTGTCGAGGTTTTACTCTATTGCTGCAACTTCTGAAAAGTAAGAACAGCGTACAAACTTGCTTCGCAATAAATAATACATTTGCTTCTAGCGCGAACGTGTCCAAATTATTACTTTTACTCAGATGATTTTTGGCTAGAATGAGACGTTAGTGAAACAGGCAGACAGTTCCCTACTATTTCCGTAGCTGAAGAAGGCCTTGGAGAGATGTGTTTCCCCGCGGGCCTACATTATCCATACATTTCTCGATCCCTTTTGGAAAAGCATAAAGACACACCTATTTCTGTGTTATTTTGGACATTCATGATAGAAAAGTTAATATATATTGTAGACCCGCAGGGCCTTTGTCAGCAGCAGCGGAAATAATTGTGGAAATATATGCCGGTACACATACAACTTGAATAAAAGTCTTCAAGGCTTCGTTCAGCGTAAATAAGATAAATTTGAAATAAAATTAACTCTTTTTGTCATCATATATAATTGTGCTACATATAATTGCCATTTTCCTTTTGTTTCAAGAATATAAGTGAAATGCATGCAAAATTAGTAGTAAGCTATTACAGCTTCATATACCGGAAGTAGTCCAATTGTTGGACTTGTCAGCCGATATCACGTGATACAGGTAAAATCCGATAATGGGAAAGGGGTCTATTTGGGTCCACTTGCATGGGATCCCTAAGTTTTGGAAACAGACATCAAGGAAACCTGTTTAATTGTTTTGCAGACGGTTCTATTGAGTACCCACTACATATGTTTTGGTTGAAAAATAAGATAATTATTTTTCTGTTACGCACTCTTAACTAAAGGCCTGCTTATATGGTTAACTACGGTAAGTTACTAACTTTATCTGGGTGATCAATCTTGGTCTCAATCAGACAAATATTGGTCAATATGATATGTCATGCTGTAGTTTTGTCCTCATTTATCGCTGTCTGGCGGATGATGCCAGCCACTGTTTTTTAGTGTCTGAAAATTCACGAGACACAAATCAGCTTTACATTATTTTTGAGACCATTTTTAGCTTAGGATACTAACTTTTTGCATGTTGGGTAGTTTTGCAACCTTTTTCTTTTGTCAACATCTTTTCAGATTTTTTTAAAGTCACTTCTTCTAAAGAATATCCAATGATCATTAACGAGCCACGTAGCGCATTCGGTAACAGATGCGAGTCTGACTGCAGATCCAGGGGTCGCAAGTTGGATCCCGGCCCGGTCCCATACCTCGTGGAAATTGATCATGGCGGGACGGTCAGTTCACCTAACCACACTTTTTTCCTGGGCTAGCTTGAACGAGCAGTTTACCAGTACTTCGTGCTCATACTTTCGCTTGTAACTGAAAACAATCCTTCTTGAATGATTCGGCGGAAGGGAGGAGAATGACCGTAGAAATGATTTTTTGTGCAAACTCTGCATGTTGTGGATGAAGCCCAACAAAACCTATTAGTGAGCTCTTAATATAGCCAGATCTGGATCTAAACTGTTTGACGCTCTAGATCTGATTGCACACAAAAAAAATTAGAATGCTCTGCTTGTTGTCACATCTAGCATTCCAAAGGTTAACTTGTGGGGCTACCAGACTCACCACATTGCATATTGCAATATTTTAATAATTGAGTTTTGATAATTTAATAACTGGTCAGTTGTAAGTGGTCAATGGTCAGTTTGTGCCATCTGGACATCATTAATTGACTTGATTGATTCCACCATTGTCCTTTCTGCCCACAAATCACCCACACAATCAGTCAGTACCACAGAATGAGATGAGAAAATTTCCTGACAAATCGGGATCAAATTAACTCTTTTCCCAGCCAGTCACAATTTTTGACCTCTGCTGTAATTCTGCTTATGTTCTTGGGTTGCAATTAATATGTACCTAATGGGAGCAGTCTGACCAGATCGAGTTCATTATAAGTGTTTTCTTCCACTGAATAAAATCTAGACTCTGAAAGGGTAGGCAGCAATCGAAAACGCTCTTTACAATCAATGAACATGAATCAAAAATTGATAGAAACAGTGTTTTTGAATGCCATTTGTCGCCAGTTGAGCGACAAATGGCAATCAAAAACTCTGTTTCTAACAATTTTTATCTATGTTCGTCAATAGTATTAACATTTTCGATTGCCGCCTACCCGGTGTGTAGATGTATGTGAAACCCTGTAATATTGTGTTGTCAACTTATTTTGGTAACTGATTTGAAGTGTTTAAAGTTGGCTGGACTCTGTAATCAGCTTTGTCTGAGAGTGAGCTAATATTAATTCGCTTATTTCGAGTCCTTTCATTAAGAGCCCTCACCCGTTTTCATCAATACTAATAATACTCTCAAGCGACAAACTAAGAGGCATTAACACATCCAACTAATTAATAAATTAATCTTAAACACTTGTACTGCATGATGAACCCAGATGTAGCATCTTTTGAAAAACAGTGAAAATCCAGAACAGCTGCCCTGTGGAAGACTTGTTCACTAAACCTGTCAGTAGCTCAATATAGCCAAAAATTGCCAAAATTGGAAAAAAAATGGCAAAAACCTCAAATGGAAATAAAGTTTATTCTTAAGCTCAAGGTACATTTCATGAACCCATTTCAGCCGAATGGAATTCCCCACTCTTACCAACTGGACCAGTTCATTGCCATTTTAAGGGTTGTTGGGCGTTTTTATTCAAATTTTAATAGAACCCCAGGACATTCTGTAAGGAAATAGTGGCCTGATCTGGATCTGTGCTGTTTGCCTATATCCCACAAAAAGGACGCTCTAAGGCTTAAATGTGTTAAACATTTATACTTTTCTGCAAATTGAAATTATGGTGATCACTGGCCTCCAAATAAGTGTGCGATTAAAAAAAAAATCTTATTTATCAACCAAAACATTTGTTGTGGGTACTCAAAAGAACCATCTCAATAAGACATTTCTTTTGAGCACACAAAACAAATAATTAGAGCTGGTGGATAAGAAAATAACAACAACCTTATGCCCCATTTTTTTGTTTGTCTTGCATGACCAGAATGATGATGATGTGTACCACATTCGGACCGAAATTGAATAAAAAGCTTGCAACACAAGTTTCACATGTCTTAAAAGCCAGTGCTTCTATTCAAGGGCCGATAACTCATGAATTAATGTAAAATTATGACTTGGACAGCCTCTTTCACGAGGTGATGACATGTACTCAGTTTCATTTTGATTCTTTGAAACATTAAGTTCATTCTAATCCAATTTCTTGCAGAATTTAAAATGTATCTATAATCGCAGAGTGGAAAACCCTTAACAGTGTAGATCCAGCTGAAGAAGCCAGTTGATCTGGATTTACATGGTTGTCAACACAGGATTATATCTGGGAATTAAGCATATACATGTAAGTATTATAAGGGTTATTTCACATTGGCCTGTGAAACTACTAATAGAATTGCATAAGTTACCAATAGAAATGGGAAGTCTTTTTTTTCAGGAGAAAAAAATCCAACAGTTGTTGTCTGCGCTCTTCAAGTTGCTATTAGCGCTTTGAGAATGCCATGCTGCTTGCAATATAATTAGATTTGCATTCTCCAATAAAAAGTATTGATTGTAGTTTTTCATATCTCCATAAAAATGCATGTCAATGGACTTTGGCAGAGTCAGGCAAAATTGTTCAGTTATTGTCTTACCCATCAGTTTGAACATAAGTTGTGGGTGTTCAAAAGAACTGTTTTATTGAGACAGTTTAATGATAAGGACAAATAAAAAAATAAGTGGGTCTGAAAATTTTAGGCAGGGTAGAACATATTGAAAAAAAGTATGCAGTTTGAAAGACATTGCACCTTTCAAAATGCATAAAAATATTTTTTTCCAGAAAACCTGAAAAAAATTCTGTTTCACCAGTAAATTTAATTAGGATCATAGGGTGCGGTTACCTTCAACACAGGTATTCTTTATTTGGCCTAAATAAGAATAACTAGATGGAGTTTTCAGAACATATGACCACCACCCCCTATTTCAGAGTTATATGACTCTCTTGACCTTGAAAATTAGATCAAGGTCACAAAAATATAATCATTACTTAAGTCCCCCAATGATATATCTGTGCCACCTTCCTCTAAATCTGGCCATTGGCTCAGACGATAAGAGTGCAGATAAGGCTTTTTCAAAGTTATATGAGCTTGAAAATTAGGTCAAGGTCACCAAAAATCTAATCATTTCTTATAGTCTTCCCAATGATGTATCTGTGCCATTTTAGTCAAAATCTGGCAATTGGTTCAGAAGACAGAATGCAGACAATGCTTTTTCATTGTTATATAAGCTTGGTGACCTTGAACATTAGGTCAAGGTCACCAAAAATCTAATAATTTCTTAAGGTCTTCCCAATGGTGTATCTGTGCTAGTTTGGTCAAAATCTAGCTGATTCTTGCAACAAAAATTTGCTACCTTATTATAATTAATCAGGGGCAAGAACCCTGCGATAAATTGATGCAAATTTATGTCACATTAATGTATATTCTACTCATCAAAATTACTCTGAGTAGTATACCAAAAATTGTCATTCTATTTCAAGTTGGCTTTTAAAAGGGGAAAATAAAAAAAATAAGTCTAAAAAGGGGCATAACTCAGTCAATTTCTAAGAAATCAAACTAAAAATCAATCCATATATCTTTAACTCCTCTTCACAAATCAGTATAACCCAAATTCTTTTTTGAGATATCTTGCTAACAAGATTAATATCTTATTTTAATCATAAGAGCATCATTACTCAAGCATGGGAGATAACTTTACTTGGAAAAGAAAAAAACATACAGCTACTTTTTCATGAGAAATGAAATATTGAGACCCTAACCATGCATGCACAGTAACATTCCAAAGATGTTGAGCCGGGCCGCGTAGCGCAGTCGGTAACGTGTCTGGCTACAGATGCGTGTCTGACTGCAGATCCAGGGGTCGCGAGTTCGATCCCGGTCCGGTCCCATACTTTCGTGGAGATTGATTATGAAATATTTCTACGGTCATTCTCCTCCCTTCCGCTGATTCATTCAAGAAGGGTTGTTGTCAGTTATGAGCGAAAGTATGTGCACGAATTACTGGTTAACCGCTTGTTCAAGCCTGCCCAGAAAAAGTGTGGTTAGGTGAACTGACCGTCCCGCAATGACCATAGCTGTTGACTTGGGACGTAAAGCAACAAAACCAACCAACCAACCAACCAAAGATGTTGAAAGCATAAAAAGTGTGATGGATAACAACAGATGGATGGCATGTATCACTTTTACTTACAAGCAGCAATAAGCTTTTCAAAGTTGGGAGGGGGGAGGGGGTAGAAATGATATTGCAAGGTTTACGGGTCCCCAATTAAAATTGCCCATTTAACAATGGTAGGCTAAGGTAGTGATTCCATATCTAGGGGTGTGGAGGGTTGAAAATCAAGTCAAAACGAAATTGTTAAGTAAACGGGTCCCAAATTAAAATTGCCCATGCAACAATAGTAGGCTATTAGTGATTTCATTTCAAGGTGGGGGGTGCTATTAATAGCTATACATTGAAGCCTTTAATATAGGAAACAACAAGTGCTAGAACTCTACTATGATAACCCTATTATTTTCTAATAATTATGGCAATTTTCTCATGGACTTATTCAATTATTGTAGCTTATACAGCCATTTTTCTCCTTCATTAATTATGCAATACTAATTAGGCTGGCTTGACTACTTGAAAGTCCTGTGGGAGACCAGAAATCCATTGTAACCTAAATTGATGAGGGCACATTGAATAATTAAGAATAATTTCTTCAAGATCTGAAAGCTTTAATAACTCTTTGCCTGCTAGTACCACAGCTGCTGATAATTTCTGTGAACAGTTGGACCCAGATCACTGATCTGGATCCAAACTGCATGAAACTCTGGTGGTGTGTGTGTTTGTATTTAATGTCTCACCAACAGCTATGGTCATATGAAGACAGCTGAGCCAGTCATCTTAAAAGCTAATCTGACAGGGTGGTGAAGCCAGGGATCGAACCCATGACCCCTGGGTTATGAGGAAAGTGGTTTATCCACACCACAGGGGGACCCTATATAGGTGGTATTCCTGAAGTTTAATCTTTTGAAAACATTGATCTTGAAAAAATTCAGAAGAAGATGAACAAGGCCAAATTAAAAAAAAACTGTGTGTTAGGGTAACTTGACCCTACCTAAATTTACTGGTCGAACCTAGAATTTTTTTCAGGTTTTCTGGAAAAAAAATATAATTTCATGCATTTTGAAAGGCTGAATGCCTTTCAAAATGAAATAAAATTACATTTTTTTCCAGAAAAAAAAATCATAAAGAAAAATATGTGTGCCTACCCTACCTAAAATTTTCAGACCTGTTACCCGAAACACACTTATTTTTTTATTTGGCCTAAGCATGTAAAATTGCCGAGCATGCTAAGGGTTAATATAATATCGCTCTTTTTCTCAGTTTTTCAGTTAACCCTTTACTCTTTGCATGCTGGGTAATTTAGCATGCATTTTTATGTCTGCAGGTCACTGAGTCTTTCTTGAGTGCTCAAATTAAGATCCAGGGATCCCTGATTCGAGCCTCTCAGAGGCACTGTGCTGTGTCTTTACCTTCACTGCTTATATAGTACTGGTTCCAGGGGCGGTTCCAGGGGCGGATCCAGGATTTCGTTATTATTCTTTATTAATGAGGGATTCGATCTGTAAATTTTACATGATACAGTACCTTAATTAGCATGCGTATTTGCATATTTACCCAAATAAATTTTCAAAAAAAAGCAATTAAAATTGATCTGGTAGGTTACCAAAAAGCAAAAGAAATTCAGTTTACCCAATACAAAATCAAATGGTCATGGGTACAGGATTTTATCACTTTGCTGTCTGCAGTTCACTCACTGTTAAATTAGCTCGAAGTGGCTAAATGTACACAGACAACTGACTAGTTTTCAGCATTTATTCAATAATGATCTGAGAGAACAAAGTCAAATTTTGAGCAACATGTTACGTTCATAAAATGCATCAATTGGGAAGTAAAGTTTTAACATTTACAAAAATATCCAATTGAAAAACCAAAATACCCAAATAAATATTTATTAGAAATGTAGAATACCCAATTAACATTTGCAATACCTAAATGAATGAAAAATTAGTGGGTAACATACCCAATTGTTCAAAAAATTAATCAAGGTACTGATGATTATTAATCATTTTTTCCTGATTTTTCTGAAAATTCTCCAAACTATGTCTCAAGCTCAGTGTCAATCCCCTCTGAATCCGACACTGGGTTCAAACTAGGAAATTGTCCACATGTGCACATTTCTAAAAATATTTTGAAAGGGATGTAAAGCATAAACTCAAACAAAATCTTCTGCAGATTTATTCATTTTTTTTTAATCTGAACTGTTTGACACTCTGCCAGTGATATGGCATAGCACTGAATTCAGGGCGATATGATAGATTTTTATTTTATGTTATCAAAAAATCAACAGACAAAACAGCATAACACTGGTCTTTTCTCTTTAAAATCTAGCCATATGGGGCCTTCTTAAACCACTCACCTTGTGGCCTGCCCAATTAAGTGCAGTAGTCTAAAATTGCAGATGCAGTTATAAAAGATGAGAAAAACTATATCTGCAAATGCAAATTTAATGCTCGGTTTTGTGTAACACGGACTATGTAACACTAGCCGATACAATTATCGCACTTTCCCACACATATATTGAACATGTACTTATTGATGACTCAAACATACCTGCCAGAGAAAAGAAAGTATACAACTATCCTAACAGAAGTATAGGAATGTCACTCCAATAACAACAATGTCAGCTTCGTAGGCGACACTGAAAATTCTCGTGGTTCAACTATTGATGCAAACCGTGGTAGCGCACTAACAATTTTAATTTCAGACACAAAACGTGGAAACAACGTCATATCAAGGTCAATGCGACGTAACCATGTGCTTGCTGGGTTAAGATGCATGTATGTCAGTGTTAAATACGTCAGTTTCATTTTTAAACTCATATTGGCTAAGAGTTTGGCCACTCTGAGTGCAATGCGGTTAAATGCACTAACGGATTTAGTACCGGACATTTTTGAAATAACATTGTTGTTTGTTTTTTTCAGATTAATTGGAGATCGCAACAACTGTCGCTGTACATATGGCATAGCTGCGCCCACCGTAGCTCAACTTGAGGTTTCCTTCAGCTCTGAATATTTGTACATCAATAGGTTATGAGCCCTTTTCTTTGTTTCATCGTATTGGTTAATTTGCTTTGATTGTTTCTCTGTGGTGATACACTGTATTAGTTAAGAAGCCTCCATGCGAGCTAAAAAATTGTGTTTTAACAACAAGAGAATCTAAGGCGGTGATTTGGTACCAGTAAAATGCATATAAGTCCCCGGTGGCTTAGGCTGCTGTCCATTCTAGGGTGGTGGTTCTGTACGTACTTGTTGATCTGTTGGTTGATATGCTTCCATTGATTGTGGGGGTGCTGTGTTTGTGTTTGTTTTGTTGTGCATCGATTGTGTACTTTCTAGTTTTCCAATCATCTTGAAGAGAAGAGAGAGCTGGTTGCTTTGCTTTTATTGTCATGCAGATGTCTTGTTACTGTAAATGTTCTGTGGCTCTTCATCACGGTGCCGTGGGTTGGTCTGTGGTGTGTGATTGTGGTATTTCCTGATCATACTCACTTACTTTTTGGTAGAATAATTATTCCAGTACTTTGGTAACAGTGTTTGGAACTCTTGGGTTCTGACAGGGTTCGAAAGCTAGAAGGAGATGAGTAGTGAGTACTGATCAGTACTTAACATAAATGACCCCTGAAAAGACTAAATTGTTTCAATCCTTTTGTTACTTATATTTTATATTTGTCTTTGATAGGCTGTCTTGTCTTTTCCTTGCAGTCACCTGCTGGGAAAGGGTTGAACCCTTGGTTCTCTTGTGTGTTGTGTTTTTGTCACTTTCCCATATGTGTTTTGATCCACATCAGAACTAAGGGTGATGCTGGTACCGTTAAACATGTTTAAACCCTCCAGTTTTTACTGACCGTTCCAAGGCAGTGCTTCTTTTGTGGAACATTTTTGTTATTTATGATTCACGTTTTGTCTCTATAATACTGTCTTGTCTGTTCCTTGCAGTCTTGTGATCACCTGCTCGGAAAGGGCTGACCTCTTGGCTCTCTTGTGTGTTATGTTTCCTTGTGTTTTTGTCACTTTCCCGTATGGTGTCTAGGGCCAAGTGTGGTACTTGATTGTATCGATTCCTGACTTTTGCCTTCTTCTTAACTGTTCTTATCTTTTCCTTTAAGGTTCTCTATTTCCGAAAAAAAAGTTGCAAAAAAGGGACTGGGACGTTCATTTATCCAGGAAATTCAGAGAACAGAACTGTAGGGGAACGAAATGTTTGATGAAATCTTGGGGGTTAGAGAACACGTTATCGGAAATCATTGTTTTCGTTTGGAGAATCGGGGAACAAAGTTATTTCAAAAGACCTAGATATTCTATCCCTAATATTTTCAACAAGGCTCGATAATTTTTAAATGTGAAGTGTCATTATTGTGTGTTATGTTTTCTTGTGCTCTTTTTTATCACTTTCTGATATGGTGTTCGGGGTCAAGTATGCTACTTGATTGTATCGATTCCTGATCTTTGCCTTTCTCTCTACTTCAATAACCATATACCAGGCAGGACAGCTCTGCACACTGCCAAGGATGGAGTACCATTTCTAATAGCTTTTCAGCGAAACACCAAGTTGACTAATGTTGCACATTAACATGGATTATAATATGAATGAAAAACAAAAAAAAATGATGAAATTTTAGTCGTTGGTTATGATGCAATATCCATCATGATATAATCTGGACCTTATCGCGAGAAAACCTATCCTAGGGATCTGCAACCAGATCAGACAAACTTGGCTCCGGCATGATGAGCTACGTAGAACAGAACAGAACATATATTTTATTGACGTAAACTGTACAGTTTCTTGTCATACACACATGCAAATAATAACAGATTCATAAAAGGTACATGATTTGACAACAAAGGCTTAAAATAATACACAGACCAGCTAAAATATTGAAATTTTGCATTTTGCAAGATCTATCTATCTGTTTTACTTTCCAGACAAACATTAATAAAGGCATTGGCCCGAAGGCGCGGATGCGCAGGCTGGTCTACGCCTTTGCTGTTCACATGCAACACAATCAGGTTTTCTCGCGGCAGATCATAGAATTGTTAGTGTGCTTCCATCGTCCCGCGCGCGCTGACAGTGCAGCATCGTTTCCCTAGCAACAGGGGAGAAATCAATATAAAACACTAATTGTTTCAGTTCATTTCTCGCATTGACTCATATTCTGTACTTATCTAATATTTATTTCGTTTTTTCTCTTAATTTCGTTTTCCGTAAGTGGATGGGTCAAATTCGAGCAATCGCTGCATTTTAAACTTGGGAATTCACGGTGTGTAACCATAACGGTACCTTTCGGAGGAAATATCGAGGTGAGGGGGAGGGGGGGTATGCGTCGCCCGTTCCTTTCAGTGATGTTGCCTGTATTTCCTCGGACACAAAACTCTTTTAATGGGTCCAATTACATGTATGTTAGTTTCATAATATGTTGCTTGTTGCACACAATGACATCTTCAACTTCTATTATTGAAATAATACAAACCTCGACACATTTACGACAAGTAGGCCTACCGAATTCTCACGAACCTTTTTCTCAGACCCACTGACTATTAAAAAATTGCCTACTGTGTTTATTGTCGTCTGCGGTTACTTTTTTTGTTTGTTTTTTGTTATATATTTTTTGTTATTTTTATTTTCAACTTTTTCAGACGGCACTTTATTTAAAACAAACTTTTAAAAAAAATCTTTCAAGAATACCATCAGAGTGTCAAACAGCCTTTGGATCCAGATCAGACCCGATCCTTGAGCAAGACACATAAATCCTTGCTTAGTACTGGTTCAACACAGGAAGACCCGTCCGACATAACTGAACAATTGTTGACTGTGACGTAAAGAATCAAATCAAACAAAACAAAGATCAGGTCAGGCCTGATGTTGTGTCATGCCTGATCTGTGTCCATTTAACTGTCTTGTCAATTTTATCAGCAGACGACACCAGCAGGTAAAGAGTTAAAACATATAATTAGGGCTTCGTGACGTGACCCAGAAAATCAAAAATCCAACTAATAGTGAATTATCTCAAAATGAAAAAATGTCTCCTTACTGTCCTCGTCAAAAATATATCTATCACAATATCACTTTTATGTCGGAATATCAATTTGCGATGATTTATTACATTACTTTCAAATTATCCAAAACCTGATGACTTTATCACACTTTGGAGAAATTGTTATTTCAATGATAAACTAACGAGTACTTAGAGTACAGACAGGCCGACCGAAATACTTTTATTAACTAATTTAGCATGTTAGTTACTTTTTAATACAATATTTTGACTTAATATTTTAGAAGAAGACTACCAAGCTCCCGTCTGAAACCCGGGGAGGCATTTTCTTATAGAGGCACTGTAGAATAGTTATCTTAGCTAATTGTGTCACCCTCTATAAAAATTGTACAAATAAATAAATGAATAAATAAATAAATAATGCCCTTCAGCAAGACCTGGTTTGACTCTGGAAGCGTCACGATATGACTGAAAAAAATGTTGACTGGAACATAAAGCATGCACACAAACAAAAATGACGTCACCCTGATCACCAATATACTTATTCTCCCCTGCTGAAAACTGGTTTAACTCGGAAAACGTCCTGGCATTACTGAAAAATGCTGACTGGGACGTAAAGTCCATGACATTCTTAGATATGTATTCACTCTCTGAAAAGTCAAATACTGGCATATTTGCTTTCTATGTTATAACTTGTAGCTGCTGTTGGACAGACTGGTTTACATTTACCAGACACCGGATAGGCGGCAATCAAAAACGCTCTTAACAATCGACGAACGCGGATCAAAAATCGCAAGAAACTGCCTTTACGATTGCCATTGGCGACAAATGGCAATCGAAAACTCTGTTTCTAACGAACTTATCTACGTTCGTCGATTTCATTAACGTTTTCGATTGCTGCCTATCCGGTGTGTCTACTCCAGACCAAAATCATATGCATATCGTGATGAAAATGAACTGGTCGTCATTATGGCAGATGGTGGCCAGTAGGCATGCTCTTTGATCAGTGCATCACGCTAATTTTATACTTCATTTGAAGCAAATTGGACCGTCAATAGATTTGATAAATAGCGTCGTTATTTACAAACACCATCTCACGACTAGGATCTGATGATGTTGCCATTTGTATTGGCTCCAGGGGCGACGTGCGACATGACGCTGCATCGATATCAAAACACGCCCATCTCTCTCTCTCTCTCTCTCTCTCTCTCTCTCTCTCTCTCTCTCTCTCTCTCTCTCTGAAAGTATGCTATGACCTGACCCTCTATGTTATCTATGCACACGATACATGTTCACTTGTGTATTTTCATTAATTGATTGTATGAAATATAACAGTTGAGTAACTCAGTTTATGTTTTACCTCACAATCATAACTTTTAAGTGACCTTGTATCATGTGGCGGTCAATCTACTTTCTGACATGTGGAATGGGCCAGTCCATGACATAAATGTTTTTGCCAAGTAGAGACTCAGCGCAGTCTGGACAACAACCTAGTCAAATCAGACTATTCACATGGCGCTCAATAAGTAATTCACGTACACAGTGAAGACTCTGATCAGCCTGGGCGAACGACAGGCTGGTCCGAGTATTGGAGAGGGGCATAAAAAGATTTGTCATTTGGCTAGGCTCTGACACCTTGTCCATTATCAAACACAGGCACCGGTTACGTACGACTATATTTCTATGATAGACCAGGGCCCGGAATTACAATGCCTCCTTAAAGTTAAGCAAGACTTAAGTTAAGTATTGAGATTTCAACATGCTATATTAAATGCTAAATAAATTGCCTGGATCGATGTGGTATTAGTGGTCAAAGATATCATTGTGATCTTCAGAAACATTAAAACTATTTTAATCTTAATCAGTTTTAAACGTTATTTTTCGCATCCTGAAAAATCAATACTTAACTTAAGTCTTCCTTAACTCTAAGGAGGCATTGTAATTCCGGGCCCAGGGTTCTTATGCGACTGGTGACTAGGTACATTCAGTGTACACTTATATAAAAATGGTAGGTGTTGTTTGTTTTTCTTAGACAGTGTCAGCCTAAGCATTCTTTTCTGTGTAATTCGTACTTTGAATGAAACCATAAAAAAGAGATAACTCATGATTTACAAGTATACCTGCAACAGCAATATATCTATAACAAGTTTAAGCTTTTAAATAAAATCTTGGCATGTTATACTAAAGAGGTCATGTTTTAGCAAAGGGGAACGTAGGCAACCTATGTTAGTTCTTAATTTAAACTATAAAAAAATAAAGCTTTTTAACAGTTATATCAGTCTAATTTCAAAAAAAAATGACTGGACTATTCTGTGCTATTAAAAGTACGTTTATCATCCGCTTGAATCAGGGATAAGCCATTCTTCTGCGAGGAATTATCTGCTGATTTTGTCAAATTAATATGAACCAATATGCGAAACTCGGTATTTCCCTGTCATTACGAAGGATTAATCCTTATTAATTTAAAGTTATAAAGTTAATTTTGGATTTCCATGTGCTAAAATCTGAATAGAGCAAATAGGATTAAATGGCAAGGTTTAATGTATAATAAGGAGAAACTTGACACACACAAGCGGACGCACATATGGATGTATGGGCACGATAAATTTCATGCTCGGGTGAGAATGAAAGTCGTGTTATGCCTTAAGGGCTGGATCTTCAGTATTCCCAATGATGGCCAACGCTATGACAAGAGGGTGATTATAGATCAAAAGGGTACAAGTAGGTATTGCGTACCCACTTGACACCTGTAGCGGGTATAGCACCTGATAAAGGTTGGAAATGATTGTTAAAATACGATTTTATTGTTCGTCAATTGATCGTCGGTAGTTCGAAATTGGATTTTATAGAGCAGCCAGACCTATTATCGAATCAAGGTGTTATTTTAGTCAACTCTGCTCTGACACCTGTTCATTTTCGTGACCTTTTGTATTTTAACCGAATATGCAGTAGTCTCAGCGAAGCGCTAATTGCCATTCTCAATAGGATGGCAATCATAATTGACTAAGTTTGCAACCTATATTGGTAGCACCCGCTGGGTGGTGTAGCATGAGATAGCGCATTCCGTGAAAAATACCTGTATGTATTGTCTTATGGTGCCACACTACTAAAATGACCCACCCAACTCATCGCCATCTCTGCTCTGTACCAGGGGTAACAACCTACGTCATAGTATGGGTGTTGTAAACACGTAGTATGACGCCATCTTTGATTTGCAAGGTTAGTTTTTCCCTTCGTAAATGTCGTACAAATTAGTTTCTGTCAAAACTAAGCAGTGCAGGCGGTGCCTAACATCACACTTGAACAGAATATACAATGGCCACGTCCAGAAATGCCGTTGTCTTTGTAAACATTCACCCACAAAAATCGAAGTGGGTGACTGCTAAAATTATCCTCGTGTCTCCCGCTTCGATTCTTGTGGGTGAATGATTACAAAGACAACGGCATATCGGGGCGTGACCATTATATATTCTGTTCAAGTGTGATGTTAGGCACCGCCTGCTCTGCTTAGTTTGTACAGACACTCATTTATTTAATTTTACGAAGGGGAAAACTGACCTTGTAAATCAAAGATGGCGCCGCACTATGTGTTTGCAACATCAATGCTATGACGTAGGTTGTTACCCTTGTGTACTTTCAGTCAGTAGACGACAACACAGTTTAGTTTAGTTCTAAAAGATGGCAAGCTTTTTAAATTTAGCATTCATCACTGTTCATATGTGCTCGGACCCAGTATATGGGTCCGGGGTATGTGCGACCATCGGATGCATATTCAAAATGTTGACATGTGCAAATATCAATGAAATAATCGACATAGTATTTGGCTTTTTCGCGAAAATCGACCATTTTCGCAATGCTGAGCATTGTCTGCGCATGTGCGACACTAAAGGATCGACCTGTCTGCTATGGGACATCACGACTGAAAAGTCGGGTTTGTGCTGTTACGCGAGGCGCATTACTCAAAACACCTACATTAAAAAGTAACAAGCGTTAAATGCCTATAGATAATCCTTCAGTGGAGATATCTAGTCATTTTGGGTAGCCAAATCATAACAATGATAGGTAGTACGGTATTCAGCCACAGCCTGATCATATCGTATGCACTAAAACATTTTTGAAAACATTCTCCACATGGCATTTTCATTGAAACCGTTTCAGTGACACGTGATGACGCGCTTGATAAACAATATTGAATCAGCCAATCGGGCGAATCACATGACTCTGTGACGCATTTGGTAAACAAATATGTCACATGTACCAACAATGCTCAAATCAGACAGGTCAGTATTTGATAAAATGCTTCCGGTCGATGACAATGCAATGCTGAGTTGTGACTGATAGATTGGTTCCCCTCGTTGATAAAGCTCCACTTCCGCTACGTGTACGCATATAACGACTGGTAACGCCTATTTCATTACAAGTAGAGAATCCTACTCATCCGACTGCGCATGCTCCAGAAAAGATTTTTCAACACAAACTTCAGTATTTTTTTCAGTTGCTATAATTTGATAATAAAGTAAAAGAAAAATATATAAACTCCCAGAACAAAATAAACTTAATAAAACGGCTTGTTTAAAAAATGCACTTTATGTCAAGGGTATTTTCCAATATCACGTCACTCATGACGTCAGTGTGTATGCTATACGTAGGCACAATGGCGGCTAGTAGTTACCTGTCTTAATATGCTGACAAGCTATTAAAGGGAGAGAACCAGTCTATGTGACTGATCCATGTGACGAGTTACTCGATTTTGCGAAACGAACACGTTTTAGCGAAAACAGTGCTGGGTGGGTTACTCGGAGTTGCGGAAAGGACCATTGTTCCTAATTTCAAGCATATTGGTCGGCGAATGCACGTGCTATAAAGCAATCATTTGAAAAATAAACTGAAGACGCGCATGCTGGACATGCACGGCACTCTTTCGCTGGAAAATACAGTCAAAGTTCATAATTTGATTTTTTTTTTCTTTTGAAAGTCGAAGACGGACATTTTGGGCGTGGTGAACATGTATGTGCATTGACTAAATATTAACGCAACGTGACATACGTTTATTCGGACTCTATGTACATGTGCCGCTTTATTATATTTCCCATCATCGTTATCAAAGTGTCATCAATGCTGGTGAGTAGTGTCCGTGAAATGATCTCCGTGGCCACCCTCAAGGTAGTTGAATAGAGAGCTACTGTGCCCTATTACCCATTTAACTCTTTGCCTACTAGTGTCGTCTGCTGATTACCTTTTCAAACAGTTTGGACCCACATCAGGCCCGACATTTTGTCGGGCCTGATCTGGGTCCAAACTGTTTGACACTCTGATGATATTTCTGAAAGAAAATTTCGAAATAGTTTATTTTAAAGTAATCAGCAGACGACTAAAATCATGAAAAATTCCCTAGCATGCGAATAGTACTATTGAGACACGTTACGAAGTTAAACTTTGTTCAGGTTAGACCCAAATCAGCCTGCTCAGCTACAGAGTCTGATCAGAATCTCGTTAGATTTGATATACACAAGGTTAGCTATAATGCTATATTAGCATCTATGAACAATGGTGCTGGTCAGACCGCGTACATGTGCGGGCTGATCTGCGCATCTCAAAGGTTGTTCGCACTCGATATGAACATGTTTCTCATGACGGGACTCAGTTTTAATCGCTATGTCAGGTCAGGTAATAGCAAAATCTTTGACATCAATGTCAGTCAGCCATGATGATGGGTTATGAATTTTAAGATTTTTGAATAAGGCCCGAAAGTAGCACACAATATGAGCGAGACCGCTGGCAATCTTCTCTAAATGACCATTCCTCATCTGAGAATCATGAATATGCAACATTTTCCCCTGAACTCTTGAAAACGAAAATTTTTCGGGGTACAAAGACCAAGACACATACATGTCACATTCATCAAGTGAAGCAAATTTTATCCTGCCAACAGGCCAAATAGGACAGGGTTATCTCTGAAAGCTACAGTAAAAAGCACACCACCCTATAGACGGTATCTTTTCTGCACCGAGACACTCAGTTGGCACGACGAACACCACAAACCCAGTATTTTGTATAATCCCACCATTCTTTCCGTGGTCGGCACCACCATGATTGCATCTCCATTGTCAATAAGCGATGGGGTATCCTTTTTATTGGATATTTAGGTAATACTTTATAACCGCGGATGTCTAATGAAAATCTATGAACAAAAGGGCAAGTGACTTCCGAGGTTCTAACAAAAAGACCAGCGACGAATGTCAGTTTTAACCATACCTTAAACCGACCGAATAGGTTATTAAACCAAGGGTGTTCTGTCAATTTAATTCTGTCTACAATTACTATACACATTCAATTAAAGTCGAAAGGATTGCACAACTGGATAGGATTTGTGAAATTAGATCATATGAGTTTAATTCCATCGAGATAGCATGGACCGCAATAACCATGGTACTTTATTAACAGAATGTTGACTACCATATGCGTAGCTCCCAATACGCACTTACGCACGTGCGTAATGAAAATTGTACATATTCAAGTAAAATCACCTGATATGGAAGTCAGGGTTTTCCAACCAAAAGGGGCTACTCTTAAAGGAAAGAATTCGCTCCCTGCAGGAGCGAATTCTTTCCTTTAAGTGAAGTCCCTTTTGTTAAACCTTTTGTTTCACTTGTCTCCCTTCGATGTGTGTAACTACTACAGCGTTCTGGCCATGCCCATGACTACGCGTGTTTAGATTCAACTGGGGGGGGGGGGGGGGGGGGGTTAGGTCATTGCTTAGTTGTGCTGGTTTTGTAATGATCTCCCTGGGGAAGGGAAAGCTGACTGCTTTGCTTTTGTTGTCCTCTTGGAGTCGTGTGGCTTTTGTTGTTCTTTGACTCTTCCTCGCGGTGCCGTGGGCTGGTCTGCAGTGTGTGATTGTGGCATTTCCTGATCAAACACACTTAGCCTTTAATGTGATTTTGTCAATCAGTGTTGAACCTATTACACATTCTTAATATTCATTTTGTTTTTGGCTTCATGAACGAGTGTATGTCAATCAGTGTTGAATCTATTCAAACATAGACTACGTTCGTTTTTATTATGGCTTCATGTGTCACGGTCTGCCAATCAGTGTTAAATATTTACAAAACACAGTCTACATTCCTATTTATTATGGCTTTATTTGTGTCTGTTAGTCAGTATCGAATTCTATAATCCTATTTATCATTGCTCCATGTGTGTATGACAATCAGTGTTGTATATTTACAAACAGAATCTATATTTCCATGTTTGTGTCTGTTATTCAGTATTCAATCTTTACAAATAGAGCCTATATTCCCATGTATTATGGTTTCACGTGTGTCTGTCAATCAGTGTTGACTCTTTACAATATAAGTCTACATTCCTATTACCCCGGAATCCAATTTAGGTTACCTTGCCCCCCCCCCCCAGGACAATTTTTCATGGGTGCCAAATTGTTCATTGGGACCCCCTGGATGGGAAACGAAGGTGTCCTAAAAAAAATTGGTTTGGGCTATGTGAAATTGCATGGTTTCTATGCCAACCCATAGCGAATTTGAGAAGGGGGTCTGCCTATAAAATTACTCATATCTCAGCTGTTACTTATCCTAGACTACTAAACTTAATACCAAATTAAAGCTTAGACATATGCCTATTATCCCCTTGTTGCATATGGAAATTATCTAATTTGCATATTCATAAATATTTATGAAAACATTAAAAATGTGTTTCACGAATGGGGGTATACGTACAAGATCAATAATATCTCAGCTGCTTTTAGTCGTAGAGAACTAAAATTTGTACTAAAATAAAGCTAAGACATAGGCCTTTCATTCCTTGGTAAAATATGCAACGTAACTTATTTGCATAATTTGCATATTCATGAATATTTATAAAAACGCTAAAAAAATAAGGGAAAATCATTGCAAATATAAATAGGCTGATTTCATCCCAATATTGTCATTGTTGCATGTTTTAATAGAATCAATGTTACAATTTGACAGGTTCAATCATCTAGTGGTCCTATATGAATATTATCTCATTTTAAATATTCATGAAAATGCATGAAAACTTAAAAAAATGAGGGAAAATCACGTAAAACCTATAAGCCTAGGGGAGGGGTTAAGGTACAATCTATCCTGCACTCCTAGGGCCTTTTAAATTCATGCCAAATTGTTCAGTGGGACCCTCAGAATGTGAAATGAAGTTCTCCTCACAAGAAATTAGGTATGGGCTACGTGAAAATGCATGGTTTCCATGGCAACCGCTTATATGATTCTCGAGATTGGGGGGTAGGCCTACAAATTCAATCATATCTAGGGTTCTACTTATCCCAGAGCACTAAAATTGGTGTCAAATTAAAGCTTAGACACATGTCTTTTTTCTTTTGGTCAGATTTGTAAATCATCTAATATGCATATTTATGAATATTAATGAAAACCTACAAAAATGAAGTAAAATCATAAAAAAACAACATAAATGAACATATTTCAGCACAAAAACATCATCAAACTACCATTGTTGCCAGTTTTTATATCCTCAGTGATTCAATTTGATAAGTTCTTTCATCCAGTGGTCCTATATGAAAATTATCTCATGGTCCTATATGAAAATTATCTCATTTGCATATTCATCAATATTAATGAAATCTTAAAATGATGGAAAAAAGCATGGGTAAACTATAGTATGCAACGGGGGTAATCAGACCTAAATTGAACACATCAGACATTTTATTATGGGCATAAATTTGTCTAATAGGACCACTTAAATGTAAAAAAATATTGTCATCAAAAATAAATGTTATTTGGGTTTTTGAAATTTCATGGTTTCCATGGCAACCCATTATGCCGACTGTAAAGATTGGGGGTATACGTGCAAAAAATACTCATATCTTAACAACATCTCATCCCAGATAACTAAACATGGTACCAAACTAATCCCTGGACACAGCAATTTAATTTGGTAGTTAGATATGCATATGATCTAATATCCATATTCATGAATATTAATGAAAACTTTAGAAATGAGAGATAAAATCTAAAGAAATTAAGGGGTGTATGTCTAAAATTACCAATATCTCAGTAGCTATGCGTGCGAGTGTATCAAACTTGGTGCCAAGTCAATGCTCAGACATAATACTTTTACCTTAAGTTCAGCTTTGAAAAATAGTTAACATAAATAATTATGAATTTTAATTAAAACAGAAGAAACAAATGAAAAATCGCGGAAAAATCAAGGGGGTGTACTTACAAATCTAATAATATCTCAATTGCTCAGTGCCCTAGAGTACCAAAATTGGTTTTAAACTAATGCTAAGACAATAGTATGTTTAACAAAATATCAAATTTTAAAATGGTCATATTATAATATTCATGAATATTGATGAAACCATGAGCATTTTGAGAATAATTTTTGAAAATGAAGGGGATATACCTACAAAATTACTCATATCTCAGCAGCTTATAGCCCTTACGTAGCAAACAAGGTGCCATCTTATTGCTATGATACAGCCCTTTATCTCAGTGGTAATATTTGCCAGTTGTCGCATTTACATATTCATGAAAATTAATATAAACATTAGAATAAAGAGAAAAATCGCCGAAAAATGAATGGGGTATACCTACAAAATTACCAATATCTTAGCTGCTAATTGCCCTAGAGTAGCAAACAATATACTTAATTTAAGTCTATGCATAGCAGTTTTACCTAGTGGGAAGATATAAGAATTAACTAATTTGTTTAAGATCAATATTAATAAAAACTTTAAAAATACAAGTAAAAAATGTATACAAATTGATAGCAGTGTACTTACAAAATTACTCATATCTCAGCTCTTATAAATTTTATACTTTTTGTCTTTTACTCAATTTTACTCAGGATTATGCTTTTTGATATAGTACCAAGCTTGTTACTATTGGGCAATTGGAAGCCAAGATATGAATCACTTTGTAGCTATAACCCCTTAATTTTCCTGTATTTTCTCTTAATTTCTTATGTTTTCGTCAATATTCATGAGAATTTAAATTTGATTTGTTATGAATTGGATCATTTTGGTAAACATGTTGTGTCTATGCATTGACTTAAAATCAGGTTTGGCACTATTGGGCACTTAACTACTGTGATATGAGAAATTTTGGAAGTGCACCCCCTTGATTTTTCCGCAATTTTTCTTTCATTTCTTCTATTTACATTAAAATTCACGAATATTCATGATAAATATTTTTCATATTATACCTTATGGTAAAAGTACAATGTCTAAGCATTAAATTGGCACTAGGTTTGATACACTGGAATACATGGTAGGTGAAATATTTGTCATTTTATATGTACATCCCTTAATTTTTCTAAGATTTTTTCTTTAATTACAAAACTTTTCATTAATATTCATGAATATGCAAATGAGACAATATCATATAGGACCACTGGATGAAAGAACTTATCAAATTGAATCTCTGAGGATATAAAAAATGGCAACAATGGTGGTTTGATGATGTTTTTGTGCTGAAATATGTTCATTTATGTTGTTTTTTTATGATTTTACTTCATTTTTGTAGGTTTTCATTAATATTCATAAATATGCAAATTAGATGATTTAAAAATCTGACCACAAGAAGAAAGACATGTGTCTAAGCTTTAATTTGACACCAATTTTAGTGCTCTAGGATAAGTAGAACCCTAGATATGATTGAATTTGTAGGCCTACCCCCCAATCTCGAGAATCATATAAGCGGTTGCCATGGAAACCATGCATTTTCACGTAGCCCATACCTAATTTCTTGTAAGGAGAACTTCATTTCACATTCTGAGGGTCCCACTGAACAATTTGGCATGAATTTAAAAGGCCCTAAGAGTGTAGGATAGATCATACCTTAACCCCTCCCTAGGCTTATAGTTTTTACGTGATTTTCCCTCATTTTTTTAAGTTTTCATGCATTTTCATGAGTATTCAAATGAGATAATATTCATATAGGACCACTAGATGATTGGACCTGTCAAATTGTAACATTGATTATATTAAAACATGCATCATGATAATATTGGGATGAAATCAGCCTATTTATATTTGTAATGATTTTCCCTTATTTTTTAGCGTTTTTATTAATATTCATGAATATGCTAATTATGCGAATAAGGTACGTTGCATATTTTAACGTGGAATGAAAGGCCTATGTCTTAGCTTTATTTTAGTACAAATTTTAGTACTCTACGACTAAAAGCAGCTGAGATATTATTGATCTTGTACGTATACCCCCATTTGTGAAACACATTTTTAATGTTTTCATAAATATTTATGAATATGCAAATTAGATAATTTCCATATGCAACAAGGGGATAATAGGCATATGTCTAAGCTTTAATTTGGTATTAAGTTTAGTAGTCTAGGATAAGTAACAGCTGAGATATGAGTAATTTTATAGGCAGACCCCCCTTCTCAAATTCGCTATGGGTTGGCATAGAAACCATGCAAATTTCACATAGCCCAAACCAAAATTTTTTTGAGGACACCTTCGTTTACCATGCAGGGGGTCCCAATGAAGAATTAGGCACCCATGAAAAATTGTCCTGGGGGGGTGCAAGGTAACCTAAATTGGATGCCGGTGTATATGTAGTATGTCCGTCAGTCAGCGTAGAAGCTTTACAAACAGAGGCCATTTTCCTATTTATTATGGCTTTAATGTGTCTGTCAATCAATGTTGAATCTTTACAGACAGACTTTATTCCTTTTTAATATGGCTTCACGTGGGTCTGTCAATCAGTGTTGGATCTTTACAAAAAGTCTACATTCGTCTTTATTATGGTTTCAGGTGTGTCTGTCACTCAGTGTTGAATTACAAATGTATAACAAACAGAGTCTACATTATTCATGACTTGGTGTATAAATTGAAGAAGATTGTTGGCTCTAATAATTTTTCAGCGCAGTTCATTAAAATAATTTCCCATTATAAAAAGATTGGCTATAACATTAATGTATTGCAACAGACGGCATGCTTGGTGGTCAACCCAATCACGGTTGGCAACTTTGCTTTCCTCTTTAATTGCACGCCGGTGGGTCAGACTTCAGACTCTATGATGGTTCCGGCTTAAAGATTTATCTATTGATGAGATGGTAGGGGCCTGATACTTTGGCTGCTTGTCGGGCCCACCGGGGTTTACCTGTTGGATTTCTTTTGCTCCGGTATTCAGTTTTATTTACTGTTGAGTCCTTATCTTTGCTTTATCTCCTTGTTATATCTTGATTTATATGTTTTAGGAGATGATGCATTGATAAGTTAGGGGTCTTTCATGCAAACCAAATATCTATGTGTCTTGATCCACATCTGAATTAAGGGTGAGGTTGGCGCCGTTAAACCGGTTTAAGCCCTCCAGTAAAACATTTTACTGACCGTTCCAAGGCGGTACTTCTTTGTGGATCTTTTATGCTTTTGTTCTGTCTTGTGTTTGCTATGTCTTTGTGCGCGTCTGTTTATATGTGCTTTGTGGTCCTTGTTATATCTTGATTTATATGTTTTAGGAGATGATGCATTGATAAGTTAGGGGTCTTTCATGCAAACCAAATATCTATGTGTCTTGATCCACATCTGAATTAAGGGTGAGGTTGGCGCCATTAAACCGGTTTAAGCCCTCCAGTAAAACATTTTACTGACCGTTCCAAGGCGGTACATCTTTGTGGATCTTTTATGCTTTTGTTCTGTCTTGTGTTTGCTATGTCTTTGTGCGCGTCTGTTTATATGTGCTTTGTGGTCACCTGCTCGGAAAGGGCTGACATCTTGGTTCTCGTTTGTGGTGTCTAACGGAGAGTTTGTCACTTTCCCATTGGTATCCTGGGTCAGGTGTGGTACTTGATTGTATCGATTCCTGATCTTTGCACCCTTATTTACTTTCATGTGTGTTGAATCTTATATTACTATTCAGTATGGCTTCATGTGTGTTGAATCTTATATTACTATTTATTATGGCTTCATGTGTGTTCATCAATCAGTGTTGAATTTTTACAAACATGGTCGATATTCATTATGGCTTCATGTGTGTCTGTCAATCAGTGTTGAATCTTTAGAAACATAGTCTACTTTCCTATTTATGACGGCTTCATGTGTGTCTGCCAATCAGAGTTGAATCTTTAGAAACAGTCCTCATTATTTTTGTTATCATGACTTCATGTGTATGAGGGTCTGGAGTGGGGGGGGGGGGTCTGGTATTCACTATTCATTAAAAATTTAGCACATTATTCATCTCATTAAAATTTTGGGTTATTCATTTAAATAAGACCGATTAATCATTAAAAGTAAGAAAGATGGCAAAGAAATCTGATTATTCACTATTCATTATTTTTTTCTTCAATTCATTAAAAAATAGGATTATTCATAACTTTGTAGGCCCTCATTATTCACTATTCATTATTCACTAATCATTATACCCCATCCAGACCCTCGTGTATCTGTCAAACAGAAACATAGTCTACATTTAATTGAGACCCAGAACAGTGCGTTACTACCTATATATGTCTCTATTATTATAATTGGCACAGACTTACACAAATAGTTTGTAAAAAACCCAACACTTTTTCTGGATATTCCTTGACAGTAACCAGTGCTGGGCTGAGAGGGTTAATTTGGGGTTTTTTTTGTGCGTGTGTGAGTTTTATTTCGGGAGTACCCAAATTACCAGCAGTGGTTCTCGTTTAAAATGTCCCAGAGATGGGGCCACAGCTTAACGTCTCATCCGAAATGGTCATGGATATAAGTGTAAATTGACTGCAACATATTGATTACATTTAGACACTCGACTACTGGGTCAGAACACCCGATATACAGAGCTATGCGTACAGTATGAATAGCTTGAATAACTTTCAAAATGCTCTGTCCTCAGATTTCAAACTTTGTGCACATTAAAGGACTGATATTTTGCATTTTATCGAAAGTAAGCATAATTTCCAGAACATAAGCAAAAATTTCTTTCATCCTCTTTTTCAGGAAAAAAATCACATTTTTGGCATAACTCTGGCGCTGTAGCTAGTATCACTCAACCAACGAAAATTTTGTTAAGCACAGCTGGATTTATAAGGGATAATAATTCGCGATAAATATTTTCAGAAGAAAAAATGACCAAATATTACCCTTTTTAACAGCTAGACACACTATTTTGTGCACTCGTCGACTGCAATCACCACGCGATGACTGCACTGTTCGAGTACAATGGTTCTCTAGCGTGGACAGTGTTGAATATCCTTTTAGCTCAGCGTCAGCACAACTTGAACTAGATCGCTCAGTCGATGGCGCGCCATCGCGAACCCCCACGCTTCCGAAGGTAGGTTACTAAATATGGGCTATGACCTAGTTTTTGGGCTTCTTTCAACCTACAGTTTGAGGGTTGGCTGAAATTTTACTTGTATCCTATTGTACTCATCATTCCCTTCAGTTTCATATGCTACATGGCCATGTTCGGAAAAAAATTTACCCCAGCACCCCCATGTCCCACCCCTGAGTCATAACCCAGGCGACAGAGTGAAAATCCCGTTCGATATGTTTTATATCTTTTATTTGTGAGAACACACACAAAGTTTGGTTTAAAATTCTTTGAAGTTGACTTTGTAATTGAAATTTAATGATATTTGGCATTTTTATATCTCCCCCAGGGCCCCAGGGGCGTTACCAAAAATGTGCTGTTGCACGCCCAATTCATGTGAGTAACTCACACACCGAATTTGATTGGATTTCGTCCAATGGTTTAGGAGGAGATATCATAACGGACAGACGGAAGAACGTCGAGCAGACGGACCCCCGTCGCTTTTTTTGAAAAAAGCGTGGGGAAAATTCTGAAAGTCCAGATTTAGGAACAGTAATTTGGTCAAGTAATATTTGGACAAGATTAAATCAAAACGGAAATTATCAAGTGGCCTGTCTTAAAACATTATACTCGTACCGTCATACGTACTTTATGTTTGAGATATTAGTGAATACTCAAGGGAGACTGCGGATGTGTAGACGCTTGTAGACTCGCATGAGCATGGCTGGTCGACTTGGATAAGCACCATTTTAATATCAGCAGGCTAATTTAATCTTAACTAAATAGAGTTAAGATTATGGTCAGATTAATAAGATTATAAGGAAACATTATTGAAACGTACCCACAAAATAAACAGGCAAATGCAATTAGTACCAAATTCGCATGAACTGACTCCAGTGGCAGATCCAGAGGGGATTCAGGGGGTTCGCTTGAACCCGCTCCCCGCCACCACCCCTCCCCCCCCCCCTCCCACCGTTTTTTTTTTAAATATTCTATGAAAACGAAGTAATTTGGTCTCACTAACTGAGACCAAATTATTTCATTTACATGGGATATTTAAGAAAATTAGATAAAATCAGCAAAGCGAACTCCCACACATTTATACATATGAACCCCCTTTCCAGAAATCCTGGATCAGCCCCTGGTTTCAGCTGCTGCGTTTTTAAAATTAGCTTTTTCGAAAAAAATCTTTCATAAACACTATCAGAGTGTCAAACGATTTCGATCCTGATCAGGACCGACTATCAGTAAGCCCTGATCTGGGCCCAAACTGTTTGCAAAGAGTAACAGCAGACGACAAATGCCGCCGCCAGCAAGGGGAAGAGTTAATAAGAGGACACAGAAAGATATTAATGAAAAAAATACTGTAGTTTTACCTTCAGGTGATAGGCGGATAAGCAAACACTATTTTTATCCAAATATGAACCAGTATTAAAATACGTTTTGGTCAATATACCGTCCTCACAGGCAATATTCTTTCAAGTTTTCACTGTATGAATAGTTTCACCCAAGTATACAAGTAATTTTATTTATCACCACATGCCGTTTTACGTATCAGCAGGTAGAAATCATATAACTTTGAATAACAATCAATGAAAACTTACAACTGTGCAATGAAAGAAAAAGTCGATCCAGGACAAAAGTAATTGTGGACACTCAATTTGTACCGTAGCTCTACCAAATAAAATGCACCGACAGTATCGAGAACAAAAGTAATTGTGGACATTCAATTTGTACCATAACTCTACCAAATAAAGTGCACTGACAGTATCGAGGACAAAAGTAATTGTGGACACTCAATTTGTACCATAACTCTACCAAATAAAATGAACCGACAGTATCGAGGCCACAAGTAATTGTGTACACTTAATTTGTACTATAACTCTACCAAATAAAATGAACCGACAGTATCGTGGACAAAAGTATTTGTGGACACTCAATTTGTACCATAATTCTACCAAATACAGTGCACTGAGAGTATCGAGGACAAACGTAATTGTGGACACTAAATTTGTACCGTAACTCTACCAAATAAAATGAACCCACAGTATCGAACACATAGGTTATTGTGGACACTCAATTTGTACCCTAACTCTACAAAATAAAGTACACGGACAGTATCCAGGACGAAAGTAATTGTGGACACTCAATTTGTACCGTAGCTCTACCAAATAAAATGCACCAACAGTATCGAGAAAAAAAGTAATTGTGGACACTCAATTTGTACCCTAACTCTACAAAATAAAGTACAACGACAGAATCGAGGAGGAAAGTAATTGTGGACACTCAATTTGTACCGTAGCTCTACCAAATAAAATGCACAGACAGTATCGAGAACAAAAGTAATTGTGGACACTCAATTAGTACCATAACTCTACCAAATAAAGTGCACTGACAGTATCGAGGACAAAAGTAATTGTGGACACTCAATTTGTACCATAACTCTACCAAATAAAATGAACCGACAGTATCGAGGCCACAAGTAATTGTGTACACTTAATTGTACTATAACTCTATCAAATAAAATAAACCGACAGTATCCAGGACAAAAGTAATTGTGGACACTCAATTTGTACCATAACTCTACCAAATACACTGCACCGAGAGTATCGAGGACAAACGTAATTGTGGACATTCAATTTGTACCATAACTCTACAAATAAAATGAACCGACAGTATCGAACACATAGGTTATTGTGGACACTCAATTTGTACCCTTACTCTACCAAATAAAGTACACCGACAGTATCAAGGACAAAAGTAATTGTGGACACTCAATTTGTACTGTAGCTCTACCAATTTAAATGCTCCGACAGTATCGAGAACAAAAGTAATTGTGGACACTCAATTTGTACCATAACTCAACCAAATAAAGTGCACTGACAGTATCGAGGACAAAAGTTATTGTGGACACTCATTTTGTACCATAACTCTATCAAATAAAATGCACCGACTGTATCGAAGACACAAGTAATTGTGTACACTTAATTTAGGTATCGAACACATAGGTTATTGTGGACACTCAATTTGTACCCTTACTCTACCAAATAAAGAACACCGACAGTATCGAGAAAAAAAGTAATTGTGGACACTCAATTTGTACTATAACTCTACCAAATAAAATGAACCGACAGTATCGAGGACAAACGTAATTGTGGACACTCAATTTGTACCATAACTCTACCAGATACAGTGCACCGAGAGTATCGAGGACAAACGTAATTGTGGACACTCAATTTGTACCATAACTCTACCAAATAAAATGAACCCACAGTATCGAACACATAGGTTATTGTGGACACTCAATTTGTACCCTAACTCTACAAAATAAAGTACACGGACAGTATCCAGGACGAAAGTAATTGTGGACACTCAATTTGTACCGTAGCTCTACCAAATAAAATGCACCAACAGTATCGAGAAAAAAAGTAATTGTGGACACTCAATTTGTACCCTAACTCTACAAAATAAAGTACACCGACAGAATCGAGGAGGAAAGTAATTGTGGACACTCAATTTGTACCGTAGCTCTACCAAATAAAATGCACAGACAGTATCGAGAACAAAAGTAATTGTGGACACTCAATTAGTACCATAACTCTACCAAATAAAGTGCACTGACAGTATCGAGGACAAAAGTAATTGTGGACACTCAATTTGTACCATAACTCTACCAAATAAAATGAACCGACAGTATCGAGGCCACAAGTAATTGTGTACACTTAATTTGTACTATAACTCTACCAAATAAAATGAGCCGACAGTATCCAGGACAAAAGTAATTGTGGACACTCAATTTGTACCATAACTCTACCAAATACACTGCACCGAGAGTATCGAGGACAAACGTAATTGTGGACATTCAATTTGTACCATAACTCTACAAATAAAATGAACCGACAGTATCGAACACATAGGTTATTGTGGACACTCAATTTGTACCCTTACTCTACCAAATAAAGTACACCGACAGTATCAAGGACAAAAGTAATTGTGGACACTCAATTTGTACTGTATCTCTACCAATTTAAATGCTCCGACAGTATCGAGAACAAAAGTAATTGTGGACACTCAATTTGTACCATAACTCAACCAAATAAAGTGCACTGACAGTATCGATGACAAAAGTTATTGTGGACACTCATTTTGTACCATAACTCTATCAAATAAAATGCACCGACAGTATCGAAGACACAAGTAATTGTGTACACTTAATTTAGGTATCGAACACATAGGTTATTGTGGACACTCAATTTGTACCCTTACTCTACCAAATAAAGAACGCCGACAGTATCAAGGACAAAAGTAATTGTGGACACTCAATTTGTACTATAACTCTACCAAATAAAATGAACCGACAGTATCGAGGACAAACGTAATTGTGGACACACAATTTGTACCATAACTCTACCAGATACAGTGCACCGAGAGTATCGAGGACAAACGTAATTGTGGACACTCAATTTGTACCATAACTCTACCAAATAAAATGAACCCACAGTATCGAACACATAGGTTATTGTGGACACTCAATTTGTACCCTAACTCTACAAAATAAAGTAAACCGACAGTATCGAGGACAAAAGTTATTGGGACACTCATTTTGTACCATAACTCTACCAAATAAAATGCACCGACAGTATCGAGGACAACAGTAATTGTGGACACTCAATATGTACTGTAACTCTACCAAATAGAATACACTGACAGTATTGAGGACAAAAGTAATTGTGGACATTCAATTGGTTCCATAACTCTACCAAATAAAATGAACCGACAGTATAGAGGACAAAAGTAATTGTGGAAACTCAGTTTGTACCATAACTCTTCCAAATAAAATGACCAGTATAGCGGACACAAGTAATTGTAGACACTCAATTTGTACCATAACTCTACCAAATTATATGCACCGACAGTATCGAGGAAAACAATAATTATGGACACTCATTTTGCACAATAGCTCTACCAAATAAAACGAACCGACAGTATCGAGGACACAGGTAATTGTGGACACTCAATTTGTACCATAACTCTACCAAATAAAATGCACCGACAGTATCGAGGACAAAGGTAATTGTGGACACTCAATTTGTACCATAACTCTACCAAATAAAATACACGGACAAACGTAATTGTGGACACTCAATTTGTACCATAACTCTACCAAATAAAATGCACCGACAGTATCGAGGACAAAATAATTGTGGACACCCATTTTGCACCATATAGCTCTACCAAATAAAACAAACTGACAGTATCGGGGACAAAAGTAATTGTGGACACTCATTTTGCACCATAGCTCTACCAAATAAAACGAACTGACAGTATCGAGGACAAAGGTAATTGTGGACACTCCATTTGTACCATAACTCTACCAAATAAAATACATGGACAAACGTAATTGTGGACACTCAATTTGTACCATAACTCTAACAAATAAAATGCACCGACAGTCTCGAGGACAAAAGTAATTGTGGACACCCATTTTGCACCATATAGCTCTAACAAATAAAACAAAAAGACAGTTTTGAGGACAAATGTAATTGTGGACACCCATTTTGCACATATAGCTCTACCAAATAAAACAAACCGACCGTATCGGGGACAAAAGTAATTGTGGACACTCATTTTGCACCATAGCTCTACCAAATTAAACGAACCGACAGTATTGAGGACAAAGGTAATTGTGGACACTCAATTTGTACCATAACTCTACCAAATAAAATATACGAACAAACGTAATTGTGCACACTCAATTTGTACCATAACTCTACCAAATAAAATGCACCGACAGTATCGAGGACAAAAGTAATTGTGGACACCCATTTTGCACCATATAGCTCTACCAAATAAAACAAACCAACAGTATCAGGGACAAAAGTAATTGTGGACACTCATTTTGCACCATAGCTCTACCAAATAAAACGAACCGACAGCATCGAGGACAAAGGTAATTATGGACACTCAATTTGTACCATAACTCTACGAAATAAAATAAACGGACAAACGTAATTGTGGACACTCAATTTGTACCATTACTGTACCAAATAAAATGCACCGACAGTATCGAGGACAAAAGTAATTGTGGACACCCATTTTGCACCATATATAGCTCTACCAAATAAAACGAACCGACAGTATCGAGGACAAAGGCAATTGTGGACACTCATTTTGTACGATAACTCTTCAAAATAAAATACGCCATTTACTTATGCTAATCTGGAAAACCGGTTCTTTCTGAAATAGAGAGAGCAGCTTATATGGGATAAGTGATATTATTCTGCTTTCTGTCAGAACCCACTATTCCAATGAACGATGGACCAGCGTGCAATGTTATAAAACTTTTTCATGCTCAACTGATTTGAGCATGAAATTTGTTATCTTCATAATAACATATTACAGACTATGAGACAATCATTAGCTTCTCCCTTAGAACAGCAGGCAATATAATTTTCTTCGGTCACCAATTTTAAAATGCCAACATTTGTTGTGTAAGTGTAAGTGTACACCAAAATGGGTGGCCTCTTTTGGTGTTAATGGCCACTTATTTTTTTACAGTGTAGCAATGCAAATTAGATACTGATATATTGTGCACGGATTACCCAATCCACCTGAAGCACACCGGATTCGCAACACTTTCAAGAAATGTAGCTCTGTCAGTGTGGACAACTTTATATGGAGCAGAAGATAAAACAAACACTTGGCATGTCTCAAAGTGTATAATAATATTTACATCATATATTTTAACATTTGACAACTTTATTAAAATTGCAGGTGATAAAACTCGAACATCAGTGTAACATAAAACAGTTTTGTTCGTAAACAGACCGGATAGGCGGCAATCGAAAACGTCAATAATATCGACGAACGTACATGTAGACCAAGAACGGTTGAAAAACAGAGCTTTCGATTGCCATTTGTCACTCGAAAACACTGTTTCTAGCGATTTTTGATCCGCGTTCGTCGATCGTTAAGAGCGTTTTCGATTTCCGCCTATCCGGTTTTGAAAACTACAACTAAAATTGCACTTTTAGGGTTATAAGATGAGACAATATTTTGATGTGACACAGAAAAAAAACTTACGTAGCTGAAGGTAGCAATAATTTTTCTTACACGCCCTGTCTAGAAAAGCATGCATTAAGCTGTTGACAGGGTATTATAGATTACAAGTATACCACCCTTACCAACTTTAACACGAACCTCTCGTAGTGTACAAGCTTTAACACTTTTGCAAACAGAGCAGACCCAGATTGTAAGAGCAGCCTGATGAGGGAATACTCTGTTTGCTCATGGAAATATGATTAGATATGCTCGTACACTGCTAGTGGACCAAACAAATAATTACTTAACACACGTGAAAGTTTATTTATATCATTATTAATAGTGGCTGGAGTTTAGCATGAATATTCATGAAGGAAAGAGCTGCCTGATCAGGGTCTACTCTGTTTATTTATGGAAATATGATATAAGTGAACTTGACAACTAATTTCTTTGTTCCATGTACCAACACGAAACTTAATTAAAATAATTATTTTAGTGGGTGGAGCCTAGCATGAATATTCATGAAGGAAAGGGTTAAATAAAGATATATGTGTTATACCTATCTATAACAGATAATTGGACCAGCTCATGCAATTGTAATAGCATATGCCTAAAGTCACGATCTAAACAAGAATGGGCAGCTACTTGGTGGGGCTAGACGGTCATCTACTTCCAAACTTTATGCATGCCAGGAGTGAAGCTTCAGGTGATACTGCGCGATAGGATAGGCTCATCTGAGCCTTCGTTGGTTGCATGTATATATGCTATAAGTAATAAAAATCATTCCTAGTGTGCTTTACATCTATACAGGGGGAACATCCATCATGACATTCGACTGAAAAAATATTTTGAGTAACTTCCCTTAACCTCTTCAGACCTCACCTTATTGAAAAATTGTTGACTGGGGCGTAAAGCATCTAAGACTACACAAACAAAAACACTTGGTGTTAGTAATCAAAGGGTAAACCAATCATAACCGAATGGAATTCCCGATTATTATCAATTGGACGACTCCATTTTGAATTTTTGGGGTTGAACTTTTTTTTATTCAAATATTATAGGCAAAAAGTGAAGACCCTGATCAGACAACGCGTTCTGGATCTGCACTGTTTGCATATGGCCCCTAAAAGTATACTCACAAGGTTTATATGGGACATCGGCGCTGGAAAACCTGATTTTGTTGCATGCGAACAACAAAGGCGCAGACCATCCTGCGCATCCATACAGTCTGATAAGCACCTCTGTTATTCGATATCTGACAAGTATATCAAACTTGCTCCAAATTTATTCTAGCCATTATCTGTAGCTTAGCTGGCTGGTTCGTGCTTTGAAGACAGGTTTTCTCGCGAGCTAATTTGACTCAACACGTTTAATTTTGTCCACGGACGGTTGTTTCTTTTCTTTAGACTTTTTACGTACTTGTACACGACGATGACACCGCTTAACAATAGACAAAAATAGAAACAATAAGAAGTCACCCATTAATGTGGCACCTAGCAACCATCCATACCTTTTCACTTCTTTGAAAGGATTCTCGCGAACCCTTACATGGAATGTCTTTTTAAGTTTCTTTTCGATCCAACAAGAATATATTCCGCTATCTCGACGTTTTACTTTTATGAAATGTAAAGATCCAAAAATGTCGAAATTCACTCGTCTCTTTGTTATATTTCGTATATGTACAGGGGATATCGTCTTTGAACTACGCATCCACACTGGCTTTCTCAGAATTTTAGATCCAGGACATTTCAGAATAAGATATTTGTCCACCTGTATTTTTATCACTTTCTTTTTCTTCCCTTCATCAGAGTCTCGCGAGAATTCTTTTGCTGAGATTGTTGATCTCTTCTTGCGATGTATCGTTTTAGAACAGGGTTCGTAACATTCAGCAAATTGAATTTCATTCGGTCGATTCAGCCATGCCCTGTGTTCAAACTCTTTTAGAAATTCCGAATGGCAAGGTAGACCATTTGTGGCAAAGTCAAGAATATTGTTAAGGTAAGCATGTGGAACATTCACTTCACGAACACGTTTCTTAATGACACACAAGCCAATTCTTTGTTTAAGTCCGTGCTGGTCACAAAGACTGCACGAGCTCCATGGCAGCCATTTTGTGAATACGATAATGTTTTCTGGAACCATATCGCGTGGTGCAATCGCCATTCTCTCAGAGTCTCCTCCAGTTTCAATCATCCGTGCCTTATCAAAGTCTAGGACATCCAAATGATAAAAATAACGCACGTGCGAGTCCTCAGTGATCCATTTCTGAAGACCAGTGGAGTTGATTCTTTTCCTGAGAAACTCATCATTTGTGAAAGGTTTACATATATAGCTGGCTGTGTCTGTCCGTCTTGTTTTTCTTATGACCAAGGTATGATCAAGGGTAATCACAAGATTATTTCTTCGTTCATCGTCATGCATGTCGGACAATATTTCTTTCAGAAGATATAGTCCCTTCCGATCCGGATTCGGATGAAGCTTGACCCACTGCATCGGCGCATATAACTCATCCGAGTCGTCTTCACATCTGTGGCATGGTAAGTGAACAATTCCGTCTTTTGCAACTGTAACTGCTCGGCTGACCTTCTCTGTGACGTTACACCACTTAGAAGACCGTTTTACACGTGCATTTCCCAATAAACCGTTCCAAGTCTTTCCAATTTCCTGTTTCGTCGAAGACCCAAACTCTTGAAACATGTGCCGAACTTTTGCTCTTGTCACGGGAACTTCAAAGGGAGGAATCTCCTTATCAACAACTTCAAACTCAACCTTTTCATTTTTCTCGCCATCTTTAATAGCAACATTGATTTGATAACAAGCCTGTCGAGAAACTGAATTTAGCAAAAGATACAATGGAACGAAGATAAGAACAGCTTTCATTATCTAGACACATTTCTTGTCAACGCTAGATTCTTACTTAATGACGTAACACATGTAACTTTCACGTTCTGGTGACGTGATTTTGACGTCATTATTACAAAGAAAGCATATGCAACATTGCTGAAACGGAGATCCTTTGTTTGTTTTTTATATATTGTTGCCTATGTGAACAACACATGCGCAGCACAGACTGTGCATTCGCTGCGCTGTCAGGTCAGCGCCTTCCCAGCCAGCACAGTTTGCATGCAGTTTCGGTCCTGTTTCGCTTGTTAGTAAATAGGCCTAGCGAGCCTCTGTTATATGTTTGCTTGATAAAGTCGTTATTTGCTGGCCCGTTCGTAGCAGCCCCAGCAGAGTGTATGTCAACGAGGTAGCAGAACTCTGAGACGACTTAAATCTTGGCACCAGAAAACAATACCCCTTCATTTGTTTTACACTTATCGGCTTTGCATTTTCCAGGCAACAGGTTACATAAAAGTAAGTGAATATGAGCAGGAAATACCACAATCACACGCTGCAAACGGACCCATGGCACCGTGAGTAAGAGATAAAGAAAACTTACAAACAACCAAATAGCGCCAAGAAGACAATTAAGGTAAAGCAATCAGCTCTCTCTTCCCCAAGCGAGATGATTGAAAAACTAGAAAGGGCACTAAGTAATGCACACAAAACAAGGAACAAACACAAACAACATAAACATAAACAATGAATCATCAACCTTAGAACGTAGAGCAGCGGAAGCCACCGGGTCTGGGCCAAGTTGGTCCTTAATCCATATTTATATAAGCCTAGCGTCCTTTATGTGAGGCATAGGCAAACAGTGCAGAACCAGACCAGACGCCACAGAACATGGCGTCTGATCATGATCTCCAATGTTTGCTATCAGAACGTTCAATTAAAATTAAAAGAAAAATGAAAAAAAAAAAAAAAAAAAAAAAAAACCCTTAAAACGGAAATGGACTGGTCCAATTGATAGTAGTATAATAGTGAGAAAATCCATTCGGCTTATATGGGTTAGTAACACTGTATTTCTAATGTACTCACAGCAAGTAGCTATAGCACAAAGCATTGCATTTATACCCGTTCCTGAATTAAGACTGATAGCACAAGTACCCTTTTCAGACATCTTCAACAGGTCCAGTTTCGTACTAGAAGCCAGATTATTTGTAATTTAATTTTCACTTCAAGTCATTTCCTCTCAATTCCCGACTTTCATGTCTCAGCCCTCCGGCAACGGCAGTTCCTACATGGCCTCGGCAATGGTCACCAGGACATATGTTTACAGCAACTTCCGTGGGAACTGCCTGGATGAAGGCTCTAACACGACGATTACGAAAAACGGACTAATGACTACTCACACACTAAACTCCTCGAAGTACCCATCTCGAACTCTCATCCTTCCTCCAACGTCCTTGTAAGTAGACTGGACTGGTCGCATCAGCCACTCGTAGATTCAAAGCTTGCTCATCACCCCCAGATGACATTTCTTGGAACACTTTGGAAGCTTATCGACAAAGGTCATGTAGAGTGGCTTGTTTGCAGACAGGCACTTCTTAATATGTCGTAGATTACTGCATTTCATCAATACAGACGTTCAGCCTGATCAGCATGAGTGGATACAGTGGGGACAGGGGGTCCTGACCCCCCTCCCCCTGAAAATCACAAAAAATATAGGTTTTCTTAGCAATACTGGTATCACAAAGCTACCAAGCCAGCATTCAATGTTGGGCATTTGTCGGCCCGCCAGCAAAACGCCATTTAAATGACGTTTCGCTGGCGGGCCGATGATGGCCTATTTACATCATCAACTAAAAAAGAAAGAGAAAAAAAAACGCTATCAAATTTTGACCCCCTCTGACAAAACTTCCTGGATTCGCACATGAAGACCTTCATCATCTCATCAATCAACCTCGTAGTTCTCCTTGCAGTTTGTAGGAACTGCGACCGTCAGAGATTTGGTTACGCAGCGTTGATACCTGATTGAAGAGCTCCCTTGTCGACCATCTCTGTAATGTTTGGCTCGCTGGGGCCTTCATTTGGGGTCTCCTCTGTCAGACCGCAAAAGGTAAAATTACAACTGGTTTGTCAGCTACAGTGACTAGCTAGTGTCTTGAAAATTTGAATATTGCGAGTATCTGTATATCTTATGACCTATATAACACTGTAATATATAGGATTATTACCCAACCGTCTACATATCGAGTAATTCTCTATTTTTTCCTATGTCATGAGTCACTGAACTATTGACCAGGCGATATTTTCGACTATTGACTGGCACTATACGATGGCCTGGTTTCCCGTTTCCCTGTTAAAACACACAGGTGCTTATCGACATGCGCGAACGACGATGCACGAACGGTTCGTTTATGAAAGGCGTTATGCAACAATGGTAAAAATGAAGCATGGTTTTGCAACTTAAAACTCCAATAATTCCGTTGTTTATGTTCAGAAACATAAAGTGTGAGTACTCGTTTTCTTACTTTGAACGAGCGGAACATTTTGAGACCAAAATTGAGCAGATTTGGTGAAATTTTCTATTTTGCAAAAAAAACCTCGCACCGTCTACAGCAACTCCATTCAAGAAACGCTGCTAAGCATTTCATCAAATATGTTGGGTAATAAAACAGTTATTTCATGCCTGTTTGTAGTATAGTCAAACTATTACCCCTCGGTACCCCTTCGGCCTCGTGCAATAGTGCATCAGGTCGTCCTTGGCACCTCGGGGTAATTGTTCTGACTATACTACAAACAGGCATGAAATAACTATATACTGTTAAGAAACGTAAAGCGACGTTCTTTCGATGTTTATTTATAATTATATTAACTATTCATTCGAACCATCTCTTGCTCCTTAGGACAGTCTATTCCACATTAGATGATTCACATGTGATCGAGCAAAAGTGCTACGAAGTCCAACATGATATTACTGATTTATTAGCTTAAATATATTTAGTCTTGTATATAGTTGAAGCACACAGACACACGAACATAGAATATGTCCATAATTCTCTTCTTAGAAATTCCCCATACATAATTCCAAATATCAGCCCAAACAAAGTCATTTCTTCTACTTGACTAAATCATAGCTAAGTCCCAATTTCCCAGGAAAACCCAACGTGGCAACACATCAGAAGTTTCACCGTAAGAGCCCCCCCCCCCTCCCCAAAAAAAAAGCAATGAGTCGCTGCGATTTTATAATCCTGGAACAGCCCATATACAGTGGCTGAACCCCAAATATGGTAATGTTCAATGAACCACCAGGCCTGATTCATACTCTAAAAATATAATTCCTCCAAAATAGCAAAGCAAAAAGTTTGCTAAATAAAGAACAAATCATTAAGGTGAAGGGCGCATGGATTCCTTTAGGTAACTTGAACAATACCAAAGGGATCCAGATCAGGATGAATTCAGACAGTGTTATAGATAATTTGGAAATGATGGCCCCTAGAGCACTTCACAGCCACAGCAGACTAGCCAGCCCCTCAACAGGGCCACCCAGAGGATATGGGGAATCAGAGGACCCAGGACCATTGGCTAGCCTGGATCACCCAGCACCGGGCCAAACAGGACAGGAAGGGGGTCAACGGTCCAACAGGGTCAGGGGCTGATAATGGCCCACCAGAACATTTTGGGTCCAACCCAACGGCAGTAAAGACAGGATAACAGCACCACCCACAGACAACAGGGCGGGGGAACAGGCCTATAATCATATTGCACTCATTCCATGAAGCATGCAAAAAGGAGTAAATCTAAAATATGACAGGAATTCTAAGAGACAAAACTACATACAGTGATATCTCATGGGAACTAGATAAGCAGGGTAAAAGACAGTACAGTGTTACAGATAAAACCTACAAATCTTCAAGGCAAAACCTTAAAGTGTATGTTCATGCTTTTTAACATTTTACTTTAATCACAAATAAATATTTCGTTATGGACTAATTTTATTTTCACAGATCATTTATCCATCTAGTTAGTTAATTACAGAAGCTTTTATAGCCCTTCTGGGAGCAGCCATCTTACAGCTATTGGTACACATTAACCTGAGTTAACCTCAATATGCTGGTCTGCCAAATGATTGAAGCGGCACCTTTCAGTCAATTTCTTTATTTCAATATTGGATAATGGGTATTCCTTTTTAATTACAATCAACAGTCAAATCAATGCAAATTAAAATGTAACAACTGTCAAACGAAAAGTATTTTGTTTTTCAATAAGTTTCATTTGATTTTATTCTGTCTTTTTGTTAGCAAAATGAAGAAAAGTGTTACAAAATATGTAGTCTGCTATAGTAATAATTAGTAGGCCACTGGCTGGATATGGTTTACCTCCCCCCCCAGGGGGAATTTTGTAGACCATATTTCTCTTGTAGCCTAATGTCTTGCAAGGATTTTGCAACATGTTAGCCCTCTGACAATGGCAGCGTTAAGCTGTAACAGCCTGTTACATACGTTACCCTACAAAAAATTTGCTAATTAAAATTCTTTTTAAGACTTCTGAAAAGTGCAAAAGATAAGGTCAGATTTCCAAATTGGTTATATTTTCTAAGTAAGCTATTACTGGGCCACAGATATTGATATTTGAAAACAAATATAGTCACCCGAGATGTAGTGTATGTTACATTTTGTCATTGAACCCCCTTTTAAATGATAAATGCATCTAATATAGTTTGTCTTAAAATTTATTGAAACCAGTTAATGTTCATTAAATTGGTATTATATTAAAGATTTTTTATTTACCTTTTCAAAACTGCAAGCATTGCGTTTCTATCTTATATACTTTTTGAGTTATTAGATGTTGAACATGGTACCCCCCATATCACACAAAAATGTAAACTGTAATTCTCTAGGCCTCACACTGGCTATATACCCCATCTCCCACAGGGGGAATTTCGTACATTATGATTTCCAGATACTACATTATATAAGTCACAAAATGAAATATGTAAGCCCTCTGAGAGTGGCAGCGTTAGCAGGTAACATCATGTTACGTACGTTATCCGCAAAATAACTAAGTTTTCGTTATAATGTCTCCAACATGAAATATTCACACTTTTCTTGAAGTCTGGCACAGGTTTAAGAATTTCTTAAAACACAGTTACAAAATTTTAGCATTTATTTTATAAATGTCTTGAATTTTGCCGTTGTATATGTTACTTAGTGTTTCATATGTTATTTCCAAGTATCAGTATGGCAGTTATTGACTATACATGAATTGCATTCGTCAGTGAATATAGTAAATCTATAAAGCTGCTATTAAAATGAATTAAAGTTCCTTATAATAGTGTCTTACACTATTTTACAGCCCAGGTTACATATGTTACTCTCTGAATACCATTAAACGTTCAAGATATGGTCTCCAACACGACCTGCTTGTAATTATTTGCATGCTGGCACAGGTCAATGTACTTCATTTTAGTCTGACTCATTTGCTGAGGAAGTAACGCAAAACATAAACTACCATAAACCCTCTTTTCTTTTATAGAGACATCAAATATAGTTTACATAATACTCATGGAAAGTTTGTAACATACAGTGCAGTGTGCAAGTAACAACTTAAAAGATCAAAGAAAACCCATCAGGTAGAAGTTATAGAGCAAATATTCGTATATTATCCAAGGTTTTAAAGGATTCTCCCATACAGCTTATTAATCCTCCATCAGATTCATCTTGCAAGGATTTTACAATATGCTAGCATTCTGGTAATGGCACCGTCACCTTGTAACAGCCAATTATATATATTACTCATCATCATCTTTGATAATTTAGTAAATGACATGACTTCTGAAAAGTGCAAACCATAGGGTAAGGTTTCCAAATTGGCTCTATCATCCGAGTAAGCTATTTTTGCATCACAGATATGGACCTTTGAAAGCAAATATGCACCCAAAAGTGTTACGTTACGTATGTTACTTGTTTTTATTATTGCTATATAAATGATTTATGAAACTAATATAATTTGATATTTTTTTTTTAATGTGAATGTGCTTACTAACTCATTTTGTATTAAAGAATGTTTATGCACCTTTTGGAAACTGCAAATATTATTTTTCTATCTTTTATAAGGTTTGAGTTGTTGAGTTTTGAACATGGTAACCCCATATCACACAAAATGTGAAATATAATTCCGTGGCTCTTTTGTTAGGGTACAATCAAGTTTTCTTTCACCCAGAGGTACCCGATTTCCTACCCATTCATTTTCCACACATTTTGTACATATCTGGAAAACGTCACTTGTTTTCATGGGAAAGAATTGATAGTTCAATCTTTGTATGTACATCTTAAGGATAGAAAAGCAGGATGGAGGTAAGCTCATGTTCATGCCATTTGAAATAGTCAGTATATGTGTATGGCTTTGTTACTTTTTTCAGAAACATGTCAAACTGCAGCTTATTCACAATTGCATAAATGGCACATGTTAGGGCTTCATATGACTGATGAGTGCCTAGAGCAATTCTTTATTAGCTCACCTGAGCCGAAGGCTCATTGGTGAGCTAATAGTATACCAGTGACTCCGGCGTCCGTCGTCCGTCCGTCCGTCGTCCGTCGTACGTCGTCCGTCGTCCGTCAACATTTTCAAACATCTTCTCCTCTGAAACTACTGGGCCAATTGAACTCATTTTTCATATGGAGACTCCTTAGGATGGGGGAACGAAAGTTTGTTCAAATGGTCTTGGTCACATGACCAAGATGGCCGCCACGCCCATATATGGTAAAAACCCTTAAAAATCTTCTTCTCCAGAACCAGAAGGCCGATGACCTTGGGACTTGGTATGTAGCATTGGGGTTGTGGGGCCTACCAAGTTTGTTCAAATGATGATCCTAGGTTGACCTTGACCTACTTAACGTCAAGGTCAAATTTGCTTCCTAATGCATTTAAATGGGAAAATTTCTGAAAAGTTGATTTTTTTGAAAACTTTGGAAGCTTTTGTCATTATTCTCACATGATATGTTTAACCTAATGAGACAATGGCTATAAATAAGTTTCAAAGGTCAAGGTTGACCTTTGACCTTTCAGCTTAGGTCGAACATATTGGAGTCCCATCAATATGTTAAAACATGGTTTTCTCACAAATCATGGGCCCAATTGAACTCAAATTTCATGTGAAGACTTCTTATGATAAGTTAGCCAAAATTTATTCAAAATATTTTGGTCACATGACCAAGATGGCCACCACGCCCATATATGGTTAAAACCATTTAAAAATCTTCTTCTCCAGAACCAGAAGGCCGATGACCTTTGGACTTGGTATGTAGCATTGGGGATGTGGGGCCTACCAAGTTTGTTCAAATGATGAACCTAAGTTGACCTTGACCTACTTAACGTCAAGGTCAAATTTGCTTCCTAATGCATTTAAATGGGATTTTTTTTGAAAATTGAATTTTTTGAAAACTGTTGAGGCCAAAGTCATTATTCTCACTTGATATGTTAAACCAAATGAGACAATGGCTATAAATAAGTTTCAAAGGTCAAGGTAGACCTTTAACTTTTCAGCCAAGGTCGCTCATATTGGAGTCCCATCAACACTTCAAAACATAGTTTCCTCAGAAACCACTAGGCCATTTGAACTCAAATTTCATATGAAGACTCCTTATGATAGGTTGGCCAAAATTTATACCAATTGTACTGGTCACATGACCAAGATGGCCACCGTGCCCATATATGGTTAAAACCCTAAAATGTCGTCTTCTCTGGAACCAAAAGGCCAATGGCCTTGGGACTTGGTATGTAGCATTGGGGATGTGGGCCCTACCAGTTTTGCACAAATGACTAAACTAGGTTGACCTTGACCTACTTTATGGCAAGGTCAAATTTGATTCCTTATGCATTTATTTGGGAAAAATCTTGTATTTAGTACCAAATTTCAAGCTGACCTGTGACCTTTTATCCAAGGCCACTCGTTTGGACTGCCACACACCTATCTAAACATCTGTTTCTCAGAAATCACTGGGCTGTTTGATGGATTATTCATTAGATTGTTTAAGTCACTTGACCAAAATGTCTGCAACATATATGGTAAAACAATATTTGTTCCATTATAAGCTGTAGTTGACCTTGACCTATTTTAACATTATTAAGGAGATCAGGTGAGCGCCTCAGGACCTTCAGGTCCTCTAGTTTGTTTTCATACCCTGCAGGGAATGTTGATGAACTAGTAGCGGAGGGGTTCTCTATCAGTTTGGTAGGAGTAACCTTTCCGTGGTACTAACACATCGGCACATTGGTAGCGTCGCAATCTGTTAAACAATGAAATACTGTAGATCTCTTCCCCCATATCCTGGCCAATGAAATTCAGAAGGTGCACCTTTTGTTGCATACATTATTGTTGAACAAAAGACCCAGGTTATCCTCTGTGAGAACGTTTGTAAGACTTTATAGACTGCTGCTTATACATTGTAAATTATGTATCAGTGACAAAAAACCAACATGCCCTGCCTTAGTGCCTGGTTGAGTACTGGTGCCATCAGATCCTTGAAGGTGACAGGAAAATCTATTATGGGATTACCATCAAAGTAATGTGCAGCACTACATGGCCAGTCTTATGTTGTTTCAATGTGTGATTGCAAGCCATGTAGAAGCTTGGGCTTGTCAGTTTTGGTGGAAATTCTATCAGGAGTTGGCAGGGACCATGGTACAGGTCCCAGAAGGAATGGCAGTGTCAACTCAAAGTCAACATTATGTCCAATATAAAGAAGGTCATGCTGACCAAAGAGGCTCCTTTATGCTCTCATCTGGGTGTTTACATTTTGTAAATTGGGCAATTTCTTCTTGCTTGACCTCGCAGGCCTCAAAACTTTATAAGTTTGTAGCATTTGATGGGGCTGTGAAAGACAGATTTTTTAAACTAAAAGTGAGTCAATGAAGTCTGCAACAGCCTTCCTGCCATTGTCATCAGCCTCAATAAGATACTTAGCTATGCCAGGCTTAGCAGGAACACCGAAAGACAAAAAGTACAGTTCATCGTCTTCAAAACTAGAACTAAAAGGATTGGTGAAGCCTGAAACTGCTTCTAGTACTCGTCCTACTTTGCATCTGAGCAGATTAAATATTTTTCATTTCAGTGCATTGAAGAGTTGTTTCAATATTTTGAGCTATGGTGTGATGAGTAATACACCATTCCATCTGTAGTACGAAACGTAGTTCTAGTTGCTGAAGCCTATAATACCTCTTTATTATTTGCCTGATAGTCATGTCAAAAGCATTTCTCAAGCAAAGAACCAATGGTTGTGACACAATAAACCAATTTTGTTCGAGAAGTTCTTTGCTTCTACGATGTGTATCAGGCAAATTTATGAGTGTAATCAGTTACACAGGTACATATTATGCGTAGTTGTTGTGTTTGTTTGCAATGAACATTGGGAACAAGGCATACAGATAGAGCTAAAATGCAATTCAAAGTTGTTTTCTCTGTAGCCCTAATCAGTGTCAACACCATCTGAATTATATCCATATACCCTGCCCAGAACTGAGCTGTTTCACAGTGACTGTCTTTCAGAACTTCCGATTTGAATACATGGTATGCAAGCAGCGAAGTTTGATAGATCACATTATATTATTAGTTTAAGTCGCCATAAATTAATAAGGAACTTCAAATTATTTCAGCCTTATAAATTTTCTTAATTCTCTGACAGACTTTATACATGTATAGTCAACAACTGCTATACAGATACTCAGAATAACTTATGTATCATTTGGTAACACACATAACAGTTAAAGCTCAGAGCATTTATTAAATGAATACTTAAAATAGGTTAACCTTGTTAAAAGAAGTACATAAACCTGTGCCAGCATGCAAATAAGTATAAACAGGGCTTGTTAGATACATTAACTTGAATGTTTAATGCTTTTTTGAAGGTAACATACATAACATTGGCCTGAAAAATCGTGTAAGCGACCATAATAAAGAACTTTAAATCATTTAAGTAGCAGCCTTATAGATTTACTATATTCTGTGACAGATGTAATACATGTATAGTCAATAAATACCATACTGATACTCGGAAATAACGCAGGAAGCACTAAGTAACGTATACAACGGTAATAACTCAAGACATTTATAAAATCAATACTTAAAATAGGTAACTGTATCATAAGAAGTTCATAAACCTGTGTCAGCATGCAAATATGTACGAACACAACATGGTTGAGACATTATCGGGGACGTTTAAAGCTATTTTGGGGGGTAACGTATATAACGTGATGCTACACGTTAACGCTGCCACTCTCAGAGGGCTAACATCTTTTATTTTGTGTCTTATATAATGTAGTTTCAGAAAATCATAGTGTACAAAATTCCCCCTGGGGGGGGAGGGGGGTCTATAGCCAGCTCAAGGCCTAGGCCACTGGCTGGATATGGTTTACCTCCCCCCCCAGGGGGAATTTTGTAGACCATATTTCTCTTGTAGCCTAATGTCTTGCAAGGATTTTGCAACATGTTAGCCCTCTGACAATGGCAGCGTTAAGCTGTAACAGCCTGTTACATACGTTACCCTACAAAAAATTTGCTAATTAAAATTCTTTTTAAGACTTCTGAAAAGTGCAAAAGATAAGGTCAGATTTCCAAATTGGTTATATTTTCTAAGTAAGCTATTACTGGGCCACAGATATTGATATTTGAAAACAAATATAGTCACCCGAGATGTAGTGTATGTTACATTTTGTCATTGAACCCCCTTTTAAATGATAAATGCATCTAATATAGTTTGTCTTAAAATTTATTGAAACCAGTTAATGTTCATTAAATTGGTATTATATTAAAGATTTTTTATTTACCTTTTCAAAACTGCAAGCATTGCGTTTCTATCTTATATACTTTTTGAGTTATTAGATGTTGAACATGGTACCCCCCATATCACACAAAAATGTAAACTGTAATTCTCTAGGCCTCACACTGGCTATATACCCCATCTCCCACAGGGGGAATTTCGTACATTATGATTTCCAGATACTACATTATATAAGTCACAAAATGAAATATGTAAGCCCTCTGAGAGTGGCAGCGTTAGCAGGTAACATCATGTTACGTACGTTACCCGCAAAATAACTAAGTTTTCGTTATAATGTCTCCAACATGAAATATTCACACTTTTCTTGAAGTCTGGCACAGGTTTAAGAATTTCTTAAAACACAGTTACAAAATTTTAGCATTTATTTTATAAATGTCTTGAATTTTGCCGTTGTATATGTTACTTAGTGTTTCATATGTTATTTCCAAGTATCAGTATGGCAGTTATTGACTATACATGAATTGCATTCGTCAGTGAATATAGTAAATCTATAAAGCTGCTATTAAAATGAATTAAAGTTCCTTATAATAGTGTCTTACACTATTTTACAGCCCAGGTTACATATGTTACTCTCTGAATACCATTAAACGTTCAAGATATGGTCTCCAACACGACCTGCTTGTAATTATTTGCATGCTGGCACAGGTCAATGTACTTCATTTTAGTCTGACTCATTTGCTGAGGAAGTAACGCAAAACATAAACTACCATAAACCCTCTTTTCTTTTATAGAGACATCAAATATAGTTTACATAATACTCATGGAAAGTTTGTAACATACAGTGCAGTGTGCAAGTAACAACTTAAAAGATCAAAGAAAACCCATCAGGTAGAAGTTATAGAGCAAATATTCGTATATTATCCAAGGTTTTAAAGGATTCTCCCATACAGCTTATTAATCCTCCATCAGATTCATCTTGCAAGGATTTTACAATATGCTAGCATTCTGGTAATGGCACCGTCACCTTGTAACAGCCAATTATATATATTACTCATCATCATCTTTGATAATTTAGTAAATGACATGACTTCTGAAAAGTGCAAACCATAGGGTAAGGTTTCCAAATTGGCTCTATCATCCGAGTAAGCTATTTTTGCATCACAGATATGGACCTTTGAAAGCAAATATGCACCCAAAAGTGTTACGTTACGTATGTTACTTGTTTTTATTATTGCTATATAAATGATTTATGAAACTAATATAATTTGATATTTTTTTTTTAATGTGAATGTGCTTACTAACTCATTTTGTATTAAAGAATGTTTATGCACCTTTTGGAAACTGCAAATATTATTTTTCTATCTTTTATAAGGTTTGAGTTGTTGAGTTTTGAACATGGTAACCCCATATCACACAAAATGTGAAATATAATTCCGTGGCTCTTTTGTTAGGGTACAATCAAGTTTTCTTTCACCCAGAGGTACCCGATTTCCTACCCATTCATTTTCCACACATTTTGTACATATCTGGAAAACGTCACTTGTTTTCATGGGAAAGAATTGATAGTTCAATCTTTGTATGTACATCTTAAGGATAGAAAAGCAGGATGGAGGTAAGCTCATGTTCATGCCATTTGAAATAGTCAGTATATGTGTATGGCTTTGTTACTTTTTTCAGAAACATGTCAAACTGCAGCTTATTCACAATTGCATAAATGGCACATGTTAGGGCTTCATATGACTGATGAGTGCCTAGAGCAATTCTTTATTAGCTCACCTGAGCCGAAGGCTCATTGGTGAGCTAATAGTATACCAGTGACTCCGGCGTCCGTCGTCCGTCCGTCCGTCGTCCGTCGTACGTCGTCCGTCGTACGTCAACATTTTCAAACATCTTCTCCTCTGAAACTACTGGGCCAATTGAACTCATTTTTCATATGGAGACTCCTTAGGATGGGGGAACGAAAGTTTGTTCAAATGGTCTTGGTCACATGACCAAGATGGCCGCCACGCCCATATATGGTAAAAACCCTTAAAAATCTTCTCCTCCAGAACCAGAAGGCCGATGACCTTGGGACTTGGTATGTAGCATTGGGGTTGTGGGGCCTACCAAGTTTGTTCAAATGATGATCCTAGGTTGACCTTGACCTACTTAACGTCAAGGTCAAATTTGCTTCCTAATGCATTTAAATGGGAAAATTTCTGAAAAGTTGATTTTTTTGAAAACTTTGGAAGCTTTTGTCATTATTCTCACATGATATGTTTAACCTAATGAGACAATGGCTATAAATAAGTTTCAAAGGTCAAGGTTGACCTTTGACCTTTCAGCTTAGGTCGAACATATTGGAGTCCCATCAATATGTTAAAACATGGTTTTCTCACAAATCATGGGCCCAATTGAACTCAAATTTCATGTGAAGACTTCTTATGATAAGTTAGCCAAAATTTATTCAAAATATTTTGGTCACATGACCAAGATGGCCACCACGCCCATATATGGTTAAAACCATTTAAAAATCTTCTTCTCCAGAACCAGAAGGCCGATGACCTTTGGACTTGGTATGTAGCATTGGGGATGTGGGGCCTACCAAGTTTGTTCAAATGATGAACCTAAGTTGACCTTGACCTACTTAACGTCAAGGTCAAATTTGCTTCCTAATGCATTTAAATGGGATTTTTTTTGAAAATTGAATTTTTTGAAAACTGTTGAGGCCAAAGTCATTATTCTCACTTGATATGTTAAACCAAATGAGACAATGGCTATAAATAAGTTTCAAAGGTCAAGGTAGACCTTTAACTTTTCAGCCAAGGTCGCTCATATTGGAGTCCCATCAACACTTCAAAACATAGTTTCCTCAGAAACCACTAGGCCATTTGAACTCAAATTTCATATGAAGACTCCTTATGATAGGTTGGCCAAAATTTATACCAATTGTACTGGTCACATGACCAAGATGGCCACCGTGCCCATATATGGTTAAAACCCTAAAATGTCGTCTTCTCTGGAACCAAAAGGCCAATGGCCTTGGGACTTGGTATGTAGCATTGGGGATGTGGGCCCTACCAGTTTTGCACAAATGACTAAACTAGGTTGACCTTGACCTACTTTATGGCAAGGTCAAATTTGATTCCTTATGCATTTATTTGGGAAAAATCTTGTATTTAGTACCAAATTTCAAGCTGACCTGTGACCTTTTATCCAAGGCCACTCGTTTGGACTGCCACACACCTATCTAAACATCTGTTTCTCAGAAATCACTGGGCTGTTTGATGGATTATTCATTAGATTGTTTAAGTCACTTGACCAAAATGTCTGCAACATATATGGTAAAACAATATTTGTTCCATTATAAGCTGTAGTTGACCTTGACCTATTTTAACATTATTAAGGAGATCAGGTGAGCGCCTCAGGACCTTCAGGTCCTCTAGTTTGTTTTCATACCCTGCAGGGAATGTTGATGAACTAGTAGCGGAGGGGTTCTCTATCAGTTTGGTAGGAATAACCTTTCCGTGGTACTAACACATCGGCACATTGGTAGCGTCGCAATCTGTTAAACAATGAAATACTGTAGATCTCTTCCCCCATATCCTGGCCAATGAAATTCAGAAGGTGCACCTTTTGTTGCATACATTATTGTTGAACAAAAGACCCAGGTTATCCTCTGTGAGAACGTTTGTAAGACTTTATAGACTGCTGCTTATACATTGTAAATTATGTATCAGTGACAAAAAACCAACATGCCCTGCCTTAGTGCCTGGTTGAGTACTGGTGCCATCAGATCCTTGAAGGTGACAGGAAAATCTATTATGGGATTACCATCAAAGTAATGTGCAGCACTACATGGCCAGTCTTATGTTGTTTCAATGTGTGATTGCAAGCCATGTAGAAGCTTGGGCTTGTCAGTTTTGGTGGAAATTCTATCAGGAGTTGGCAGGGACCATGGTACAGGTCCCAGAAGGAATGGCAGTGTCAACTCAAAGTCAACATTATGTCCAATATAAAGAAGGTCATGCTGACCAAAGAGGCTCCTTTATGCTCTCATCTGGGTGTTTACATTTTGTAAATTGGGCAATTTCTTCTTGCTTGACCTCGCAGGCCTCAAAACTTTATAAGTTTGTAGCATTTGATGGGGCTGTGAAAGACAGATTTTTTAAACTAAAAGTGAGTCAATGAAGTCTGCAACAGCCTTCCTGCCATTGTCATCAGCCTCAATAAGATACTTAGCTATGCCAGGCTTAGCAGGAACACCGAAAGACAAAAAGTACAGTTCATCGTCTTCAAAACTAGAACTAAAAGGATTGGTGAAGCCTGAAACTGCTTCTAGTACTCGTCCTACTTTGCATCTGAGCAGATTAAATATTTTTCATTTCAGTGCATTGAAGAGTTGTTTCAATATTTTGAGCTATGGTGTGATGAGTAATACACCATTCCATCTGTAGTACGAAACGTAGTTCTAGTTGCTGAAGCCTATAATACCTCTTTATTATTTGCCTGATAGTCATGTCAAAAGCATTTCTCAAGCAAAGAACCAATGGTTGTGACACAATAAACCAATTTTGTTCGAGAAGTTCTTTGCTTCTACGATGTGTATCAGGCAAATTTATGAGTGTAATCAGTTACACAGGTACATATTATGCGTAGTTGTTGTGTTTGTTTGCAATGAACATTGGGAACAAGGCATACAGATAGAGCTAAAATGCAATTCAAAGTTGTTTTCTCTGTAGCCCTAATCAGTGTCAACACCATCTGAATTATATCCATATACCCTGCCCAGAACTGAGCTGTTTCACAGTGACTGTCTTTCAGAACTTCCGATTTGAATACATGGTATGCAAGCAGCGAAGTTTGATAGATCACATTATATTATTAGTTTAAGTCGCCATAAATTAATAAGGAACTTCAAATTATTTCAGCCTTATAAATTTTCTTAATTCTCTGACAGACTTTATACATGTATAGTCAACAACTGCTATACAGATACTCAGAATAACTTATGTATCATTTGGTAACACACATAACAGTTAAAGCTCAGAGCATTTATTAAATGAATACTTAAAATAGGTTAACCTTGTTAAAAGAAGTACATAAACCTGTGCCAGCATGCAAATAAGTATAAACAGGGCTTGTTAGATACATTAACTTGAATGTTTAATGCTTTTTTGAAGGTAACATACATAACATTGGCCTGAAAAATCGTGTAAGCGACCATAATAAAGAACTTTAAATCATTTAAGTAGCAGCCTTATAGATTTACTATATTCTGTGACAGATGTAATACATGTACAGTCAATAAATACCATACTGATACTCGGAAATAACGCAGGAAGCACTAAGTAACGTATACAACGGTAATAACTCAAGACATTTATAAAATCAATACTTAAAATAGGTAACTGTATCATAAGAAGTTCATAAACCTGTGTCAGCATGCAAATATGTACGAACACAACATGGTTGAGACATTATCGGGGACGTTTAAAGCTATTTTGGGGGGTAACGTATATAACGTGATGCTACACGTTAACGCTGCCACTCTCAGAGGGCTAACATCTTTTATTTTGTGTCTTATATAATGTAGTTTCAGAAAATCATAGTGTACAAAATTCCCCCTGGGGGGGGGAGGGGGGTCTATAGCCAGCTCAAGGCCTATAGTGCTTTAAGACTTAAATTTTAGAATTATTTATTAAATATGGGCCAAGTATCAAAATATACTCATCAATGCACACACTGCTAAAAGCATTTCTCTGAAACATTGTTAATTTTTACCTTTTGACTGATTTATAATTCTGCTTTGGTACTGTGTAAGCAGGTGGAAGTGATTCCAGTTTTGGTGTGTAGAGATTATTGACCTGAGAATGACCAGACTCCCATTAAGAAGCAAATGTAATTAATTACAGGCTAATAGAAGGGCATTCACAAACATTGAATGAGGGATTATTCCTGCCATACTGTAAACTCTATAATAAATGCATTTAAAAAAATGAGAATTATCCCTTTAACAATACTATTCAGGGAATAACAAAGGATTCCTGAGGATGATCTGAGCATTTGCACAGGATGATCTGAGCATTTTTCCCCCCGAAAGCACTCCAGAATTTCTCATGCCCTGGCCGCGAGGTTATTAAACTTTTTTCATGCTCAACTCAGCTGAGCATGAAATTCATCCTGCTCATAAATGTTAAAATGCCAACAATTGTTGACATTTTAACATTTATTAGCATGATAAATACAACATCTGGGAGACTAAAGGCAGGAAACTTCTTTTGTCTGTATTTTAGTTTTTATGAGCATTTGCGATTTCATGCTCAGTTGAGTTGAGCATGAACATTTTTAATAACCTCAGTCAGGGCCAGGCCCATTTATCTAAAATGATTCACATGAATCAAAAGACTAAAAGCATTTTGTCATATGACGTCGCGTCTGGGAGTGAAATAACGCCATGCAATAAAATCGTTAAACCACTAGTGGTCTATAGATTTAGGGAAACGTTATGACGTCCATAACAACGTTGCGTACAAAAATGACAAATTTTAAAGGTTTTTACGCCCGAAATGAGATTTCTAAGTATATGTCATATGATAAATAGAATCTAACAGTCGTGCTCTTGTATTATTGAATTTATTAAACTCGTTGGGAAAAAGAGATAGAATGCTCGGCAAGCCTCGCATTTTATCTCTTTTCTCCAACCCGTTTAATAAATTCAATAAAACAAGAGCACTCATGTAAGATCCTCTATGTCATTGATGATGTGTATGTACAGCTATATGATCCTCATCATTACAGAAGTTCTAATTATTTCACTTCATATCATAGATAGTTCCCTAGCACACGGTGGTCATACCACTACGGAAATTTGGGTCTCGTCACCCACTCTGGTGTTATCGTAAAATTACCTTCAAATAAAGGCTGACAAAAATGAGAACTTTCGAATATTTTTGCTTCGAGATTATTCCTCTAGTTAACAACCTCTGTGTTGTCTTGCTAAACCGGAGATAAAATCAGATTTTAAATGTGTTTTTTTTACAGTTAAATTATACAAATAAATTAAATTAAATTTTACAGTCATAATTATACGGTTTTGCCATTGATTAATTATCCGCGATGACAAAACCGTAATTGGTTATTTCATGGCTAGACAACAAGCGTTAAAGTTTTCAATTAATTGATAGCTAAAAGAAACACTGTGAATATGATGAACAAAAATAAATCGGAACCCAGCATTTTGGGGCGTTTATCTATGATTAAATGAAGAAATTGAACATGATGAGAAAGTTACCTTCACACCGAATTAAGTGATGAGACCCAAATTGCCGTAGTGATATGACAACAGTGTAGCAACATTACAAAAAAGGTCAAATTTGTCCTACCTAGTTCAATATGATTACCTTGGTAATCAAACATCACATATTTACATAATGTTGTGTTATAGCCTGAAGGACGTATTGATGTGTCTATATATGGATTTTATATAAATTTCTTTTAACTACAATGTAGAAAAATAACAATTCATATTTAAATAACACAAAACAAAGGATACCATTTTAGCAGTTTTCAGACAGTGTGTGTCTTTGTTTCCATGGCAACAGATTTAGGATGCACAATAAAACCTTTTTCGCAGATAAATTACTAAACAATTATATATACGTAAAGTCTACACTAACATTTAAAGTTCTAATAACACTTAAACTCCAGCTGTTAAGTTTTTAGACTTAATTTTTTGCAATAACTTTTTTGTCTTCAATTTTAGTAAAATGTGTTCGTGATGAAAAGTATTCAGGATCATCTCCGCCAACTTCTCCAAATGGTTCCAACATCCTAGATGCTGCAGGCTCCTCTGTGCTAAGATGCACTCTTTGAATATTTTAAGCAAAGCGCAAATAAACAAAGTCCAAGATGTCAGTCAAAAATATACATTGCACCGCCCTAATTCAATTACTAAAGCGATGGATGGCTTGTTCAAATATAATAGAAATCGCGCCTGATTCGCTCGTGCGTTAAACTAGTAGGGTCATCTCAAAACCGTTCATTTCATAGCACGTGCATAAGAGAAAAATTGCACGCCATGCGATAACCCAGCCTTTGTTCCTACAAATGAGCCTGCTTTAAGTTGATTATGCATATGCACGGAAAATTCAGAGTATGTTAACGGCAGTTTTATGTTATGCACAGCCTTTGAAGAACGGGATATGAACCGCTTCCGTATTTTTTTTGAAACCACCCCTTTCTGTCACGCCTATACAAATTATACCTGTCATTAAAAGACTTAAAAATTTAGGACGAATTCAATTTTTTGCAAAATCTTCATCTATATACACAAAAATCTGTTTGCGCCACAAGCACAAGACCTTTTGGAGAAGTTGGCGGAAATTCTCCTCTACAACTTTTATCGCGAACACAATTTGATAAAATTGAAGACAAAAAAGTTATTGCGAAAAATTAAGTCTAAAAACTTAACAGCTGGAGTTTAGTACCATCTAAAGTATGGGGTTTGAAGTATTGAATTTGTTACCCGTGTTCGTTGTACCAAAATTACGTTGATGACCCACGTTGAGTAGTATCAAAGTCTCATCGACCTTGAATTAGCGAAATTCAAATTTGTGTTGTCACAATTTTGTTTCAATATCTGTCCGAAGTTGAGTATTATATACTGGCACATGCGCAAGTGTCATAATGTCTACTTCAATCTGTTCCACTTCAACACCAAACAAAGGCGATGAATGGAAACCACGATTTTTCAATAAAGGAAGGCCATTGAACAATTTCTGTTCAAACCAATGATCATTCACGTTTAGACTCGCATGTGAACTTAGATATTGTCTAACTTCCTTGTCCAACTTGTCATCAGCAACTTCATCCCCAGCAACTTCTTCCTTAATAACCACTATGAAGTGATTGCTTCTCTGTCGTAGTGACATATGCTGTTCTGAATGTAAAATAGCTACCACTCATCTAACATTATTGAGTATAAGTGAGTATTTGATAAAATAAATATTGTTCGTTTGCTAAATTGTATGGCAAATAGAATGTTTTCTTCCTTCGATGAATCTGGTGTGTGTGTGTGTGTGTGTTTAGCGTTTTACCGATCAAGGATATATTATGGAAACTTAAAAGAATCGTCTCCCTGAGGCGATTCTTTTAAATAGCCATAAAATATCATTATGCGCAGATATAAGATATGTTTTATTGGCCAATGATTGGCATATCAGATATTAAGGTTCTGTATTCCATACAGACTAATTCCTTATAATAAATACACCGATAACTGAAAGCAAAAACCTCAAATGAAACCTCCTAGCCTCAATGAATTTGAATAAACGAGATTCGGCTTTCAATCGTCACAATTTTGTTTCATTGTCTGTTTGAATCTAAGTATGATACACTGGCACAGGCTTAGGAGTGACAAGGTCTACTTCAGTTTGTTCCACTTCAACTTCAAACAAAGTAGTGAATGGAGACTTTCATGATTTTTCAATAAAGGAAGGCCATTGAATAATTTCTGTTCAAACCAACGATCATTTGCGTTAAGGCTCACATATGAACTTAAATATTGTCTAACTTCCTTGTCCAGCCTGCCGTAGGCAACTTCATCCTCAGCAACTTCTTCCTCAAAGCTGCATACTCTGTAACTATGAACATTTTTCGAAAATTTTTATTTTCTTTTTAAATCATTTGTAAAAGTAGAATTAAGCTATGTTTCCACAATAAAATGTTCAGTACAGCTGAAAACTGCATGGAAAAGTGAATTAGCTTATCAAATAGACGTTTTTATCTCTTGTTGGTAATTATTTGCGTCCCTCCAATAATTCTAGACCGTTAAATTTTAACATAAATGCAGTTGTTTTGATAGTGATAACTTGTTAAGATTTGCGAAAATGGTAAAATGTTTACCTGATTTTGAGTATTTTTACTGTGTTCTTGAAAAATAAAAACATTATTTTTAAAATTAGAAGATCAAAAGTTACAGACTATGCAGCTTTAATAACCACTCTGTCGTAGTGACATATGCTGTTCTGAATGTAAACATAGCGACCACTCATCTAACACGTGAGTATTTGATAAAATAAATAATGTTTGTTTGCTAAATTTTATGGCAGATAGAATGTTTCTTCCTTCGATGAACCTGTTTTATATGTGTGTTTTAGCGATTTACTGATCGAAAGATATATTATGGCTACTTGAAAGAATCGTTTCCCTGAGACGGTTCTTTTTAATAGCTATAGCATATCATGCTGCGCAAATCTAAGAAGTGTTTTTATTCACCAAAGATTAGCATATCCGATGCTAAGGTTCCGTTTTCCATACAGACCCATTCCTATAACTAAATATACTGATATCTGAAATCAAAAACCTTAAATCAGGCCTTTAGTTAAGAGTGCGTACCAGGAAAATAATTATCTTATTTCTCAACCAAAACATATGTTGTGAATACTCAAAAGAACCCGTCTCGATGTGACGGTTCTTTTGAGCATCCACAATCTATTCTAAAATTATGGATAAGAAAATATTTACAATTTTACGTTGGATTTTTTTGTTTATCTAAACCTATATCAAATGCCACGTTTTGGAATTAACGAGATTTCACTTCGTGTCGTCACAATTTTGTTTCAATATCTGTTTGAATCTGAGTATGATTTACTGGCACAGGCTTAGGAGTGACAATGTCTACTTCAATATGTTCCACTTCAACACCAAACAAAGGCGATGAATAGAGACTTTCATGATTTTTCAATAAAGGAAGGCCATTGAATAATTTCTGTTCAAACCAACGATCATTCGCGTTTAGGCTCACATATGAACTTAAATATTGTCTAACTTCCTTGTCCAGCTTGTCACTAGCAACTTCATCCTTAATAACTACTATCAAGTGATTGCTTCTCTCTCGTAGTGACTTTTCATACGCTGTTCTAAATGTAAATAGCGACCTCACATCTAACACGTGAGTATTAGATAAAATAAATATTGTTCGTTTGCTTTTTATGGCAGATAGAATGTTTCTTCCTTCGATGAACCTGTTTTATGTTTGTTTTTAGCGTTTTACTGATCGAAAGATATTATATGGCTACTTGAAAAAATCGTTTCCCTGAGATGATTCTAAGTGGTGAGCAGATCTAAGTGGTGTTTTTATTCACCAATGATTAGCATATCCGATGCTAAGGTTCTGTTTTCAATACAGACCCAATCCTAATAACCAAATATACTGAAATCTGAAAGCAAAAACCTAAAATCAGGCATTTTGTTAAGAGTGCGTACCAGGAAAATATTTATCCTATTTCTCAACCAAAACATGTGTTGTGGGTACTCAAAGAACCGTCTCAATGAGATGATTCTTTTGAGCACCCATAATATATGCTAAAATTATGGGTAAGAAAATATTAACTATTTTACGCTGAAAATTTTTGTTTATCTAAACCTATGTCAAATGCCACGATTTTGAATTAATGAGATTCCACATTGTGTCGTCACAATCTTGTTTCAATATCTGTTCGAATCTGAGTATGATTTACTGGCACAGGCTTGGGAGTGACAACGTCTACTTCAATTTGTTCCGTTTCAACACCAAACAAAGGCGATGAATGTAGACTTTCATGATTTCTCAATAAAGGAAGGCCATTGAATAATTTCTGTTCAAACCAACGATCATTCGCGTTTAGGCTCACATATGAACTTAAATATTGTCTAACTTCCTTGTCCAGCTTGTCACTAGCAACTTCATCCTTAATAACCACTATCAGGTGATTGCTTCTTTCTCGTAGTGACTTTTCATACGCTGTTCTAAATGTAAATAGCGACCACTCATCTAACACGTGAGTATTTGATAAAATAAATATTGTTCGTTTGCTAAATTTTATGGCAGATAGAATGTTTTCTTCCTTTGATGCTCCAGGAATGAAATCTCTGTCAGCAATACATAACCGATAGCCCTTTGATTCTAGTAATGGCTGCATTTCTTTTATGATATAGCCAATGTCCTCAGTTGAATAGGCAATGAAAGCATGACAATAGTTTTGATGCTCTGACGACTCTACACTAGTGCTACTTTCATTCCATGATAGGGACTTGGGAAAATATGGTAAAGCTCCTGTTGTACAATGCTGATTGGCAGTTTGATTTATTTGGTTCTGCCTAGCACGTTTTCTGGGCATCGAATATATCACTTTTTCAGCAAAAAGTCTTTGAGAAGAGTCAATGAATCGTTCTCGCTTAATGAACCTCAACAATTTTTTGTCTGTAATATTATTACTAGCAATTGTGTGACCAACAATTATTCCAAAATTAGATTTTGTTTCTTTAATTTTCTGTTCGGCAATAATCCATGCTAGTTTAAAATCATCATCTGACGAATTCCAGTCGCTGGTGAGACAAAACATAATTCGCTTACTTTGTTGTACCCTTCGTGTCAAATTTTCTTGAAAGGAAAATCCGACTACAAAATCGCGATCCATATCACACACCTTAAACCCATTTGACTCATGTTCTAACCGTTGGACGATGTTTCTCATAACCCAGTCTGTTGCTGCTTTAGAATGGACAATAACACAGTCAAAAGTTTCATCGACTTTATCATCACGTTTGTCAAAGGGATGAAATCCAAAATAAACGTACATCAATACTTTGCATTCTAGCCGAAATGTATACACAATTGCTCCTACTATTCCAAATAACAGAACCATCACAGAACATGTTACTGATGGAACTAAATATTTGTTATCATTATTGTTTAACTTAGGACATATAAAGTCAGAATCCTCAACATCTATTATTTTCTTCCCAGTAGCTTTATTGCTACACGAAAGTTTATCCCATTCGCTAATTACATGTTTATTTTCTTTAATCCACGATTTCATCCACAGAGATTTACAGTCACAAATAAAAGGGTTTTTTCTCAATGTAACAGTTTCCGAATTCAGTCGAGATATGGACTCTGGCAAATATGATAGCAAATTTGCATTAAGATATAATTCTCTAAGGTTACCTGCAATCTCAAAAACACTGTAGTCAATATCTATAATTGTATTACAACTTACGTCAAGCTTAAGTACATCCTTCCAATATTGATACGATGTAAGGTGGGAAATATTGTTCTTTTCATATATTAGTTCAAGTTTTCCTTCAGGCATTTTGTCATGTATAGCTGCAAGGTTCTGATAACTGCAATCAACTATAATGTTTCCCGACACCGATCTTCTAAAACAAGTACATTCTGAAGGACATCCTGAAAGATTTCTTACTGGACACTTTGTCAGTTCGTCCTTGACTGCTAGTACAGGCTGATTCCAAAGTTCTCGAGGACTTTTGCACAACCACTCATGAAAGTAATACTCTTCAGCGGCAACAGTACCATTATCCCTAAGACCACGTACAAAATTTGCAAATGGGATTATTTTGCAATCACAGAGTAACGGATTTTCTGTTAGGATAAATCGAAAATGTTGCAATAATAGAACGAGAGTTTCTTGCATATCTTCTGAAATTTCTTCCAAATACAAAGACTGAATTTTGCACCCTGAAAGATTTATATCGCGTAGGTGCTGTGCCCTCTGAGTTAGGTCATCAAAGTTAGAATCACTAGCAGAGTCTATTATGCTGATAATAAGGCGAGATTTGTCCAATGCTTTTATAAAAGCAGTCAGATTAGCTAAAGTTATAGTCGTATTTTCTAAGTCTGCAATAGAGAGGCCTCTTAAATAGAATATAAATTCTGGAAATTCAGTAATTGGATTATCCTTCGCATAAATCTCTCGAAGAGCAGTGGAGTCTATAGGAAAAGCGAATGAATTCAAGCTTTTAAGTTGGTTAGATTCTAAGTGTAGCACTTTCAAAGAACCTAATTTAGTAAATAATCCAGAGGGCAGGCTTGTTAAATGGTTGTGTCCTACGTTGAGTAATTGTAGAGCTTTAAGGTCATCAAAAAGGCCAACAGATATGTTACTTATCCTGTTATGGCCTAGATCAAGTTTATGCAGCTGCCACAACTTTTGAAAGAGAGTTTTTGGTAAATTCTGTAAATAATTATGACTCAGGTCAATGTTTTGCAAATCAGTTACATTCTCAAATAAGTTAGGGCCAATGGCCGACATCATATTCCCCCTTAGGAAAATCAATTGTAGATGACCATGGAATTTGTAATCTGTTAAATTGTGGATCTTATTAAAATTCAAGTTTAAAAGTCGCCTGTATGTATTTGCTGGTGAAATCAGGTAGAAATGCTTACTGTAATGGTCCTGCATGTATTTGCTTCTTGACATATTTCGTGGAAGAAGATATGAGGTGTTAGTCCAGGGAAAAGAAGCGGGTGGGAGAATAAAATTGTTATTTGGGAGCTCCAGTGTTTGTAAGTTAGGAAATATTGATTCAAATTCAACAGGAAATTCTGACATGGAAAAGTTTTCAAACATAACTTCTGCCACTTTCAGATAAACCGGCTCACATGAAAGTTGATCTAAAAGTTGATTTTTGCTTGAATCACCTTGATTCCGCCAATATAAGGTCCCGATATGTTTTATATTCGGACATTTTGTAACTGAACAGTTATCACAATTTTCTGGCCATTTGTTGTTGAGCAAGTTTAGGACCCGAAGATCAGTAGCCGCCGATAAATGGTTCCAGTCAGTAATGGTTGTCTCACAGTTATCTTTTTCAGCTTCTTGAATGTCACCTATCTGAAGGTAAGATATTACGTCAAACACAGGCCCTGAATACGGTAACATGTTGACACGCACAGGCTTCACACATATTAGTTTAAGCATACCAATCACAGGTTGTTGAGAGAAATTAAAATGACTCCAGATTTCGGTTGTATTTAAGTAGCACCCTGTGGTATTCTCCGTCTTGATGATCACATTTCTGAAACAAGTTAAAATGAAATTCATCATTAGTCAGCTATTAGAAGTTGTGTTTTGATTTTTTGAACTATATTTTATCGTGTGGCAGATTGAATGTAGATAGCTATTTCACGGAAAAAGCTACAATAAAATATGTACATCAAAATGCATATTTTTAGCTTAAATTCAGTCTGAATTTCTTAGATAATTATGTTATTACCACCCTTTAATTGAAACTGGCTTACTGTTTTATCTTAAGTCAACACTAAGAAGCAAATATTCGGTGTACTTATCGTTATTATAATTAAAGCACTCTCAAGAGGTGAAGATACTTTCCTTATGAATATTAAGCCAAGTTTGCAAATATCAAACATAATACTTTAAATATGTCACAGAGCATTATATTTAATGGCGGGGTCGTCTATGGATATTGCAATGCGAATTTCCCAAGTCGATATCCATATTGACGCCCATTACTACTATAGCCAACTGTATGCAAATATAATGCATTACATAAAACCCAATTAGTACAGTACATACAGCTGAATACCAGATCAAAAGAATTCCAACAGTTAACCCCTAGTGGGCCTGACAAAAGACACAATATAAGGCCCCAACCCTCTCATATAAATACTTAAATCAGAACCGTCTTAGAGTCTGAGGTCTGACCCACCGGCATGCAATGAAATAGGAAAGCAAAGTTGTCAGCCGTGTGTGGTTTGACCACCAAGCAAGCAGTCTGTGGCAATACATTAATATTATATCCAGTCTTTTTATAATGAGAAATTATCTTAGTAAACTGCGCTAAAATTATTTTATTAATGTTCTTTAACTTAAACACTTAGTCGCCATATAACTCTGGCTCCAAAGTCTCCAATGTATTCATACCACAACTGCAATTAGGGTTTCGTCACTTATTACGGTGTTAAGGTAACTTTCTCATCAGGTTCAATTTCTTCACTTAATTACAGATAAACGCTCCAAAATGCCAGAGTTCCGATTGATTTATGTTCATCAAATTCAAATTGCATCTTTTAGCTTAGAAATTGTATGAAAACTTTAACGTTTGATGTCTTCCTAGAAATTACTAATTACCGTTTTGTCATCGTGGATAGTTAATCTATGACAAAACCGTATAATTATGACTAAACCGTAATTGACATTTCTAATATAACTGTTAAAACCTATTTAAAATCTGATTTTTTCTCCGTTTTGGCAAAACAACACATAGGTTGATAACTAGACGATGCAATCTCGAAGCAAACATATTCGAAAGTTCTCGTTTTTGTCAGCCTTTATTTGAAGGTAATTTTACTATAACACCGGAGAGTGTGACGAAACCCAATTTGCCGTAGTAGTATGGCCACAGTGGTCTCTGGCACAAAGAGAGATTTGAGTCCCACATAGAATTTATATATCAAATCACGGTATCAGCGACAAAATTTAAAAAAAAAAAAGTTTTGCCAAGTATATGCTACCGATAGCCTTGTTTAGAAGGTTTTTTTAGTTAAAAGCTTATTGCGAGTGTTGAAGTCTTCAACATTGCTAGATGCTCTAGCAAACCGGATCATTTGAGAAATATAAACTCCATAGAATATAGAGCGGAGAACAATCTAAAATTGGAAATTGACAATTTACAAATCAAAATGTATGGTTGTTATTAGCTCAAGACTTGGCCTAATTTGGAGCTTAATTGACTGACCTATATTGAGGAAACTTACCTTTGTAATGAGGTGACCTTCTGGCCATGCACTTCAAACAGATCCAACTGATCGGGTGTTCGGATGGTTATGTCACAAGGAACTGCTTCTATGCAGAGAACTAAGTATACAAGCACCAAGAAGAAAACAACTAGATATGCCATGGCTTCAGACTGCAAAATAACAAGTATACAGTATATTATACTTAAGGAATAAAGAAACGCAACAAACACTTCGAGTCATTGTTAGCATACAATATGATTCAAGTTTTTAACGTAAATGATATTCATCCATGGGAGCAGTATGTGTCCGTCAAATTACAGCAGGTGCAACGTAATTATCGATTACGTAATCGTTTTGGTATGCGCGTAACCAGCCTGACCCCGACCCCCCCCCCCCATCCCGTATTGAACTGCTTAAACAGGGTCAGTATAAGCAAAGTTCGAATCGACCATCGGTTTATATTTTTTTTTTTAAAAGTCTTTGCATAGATTGCGGATCAAAGAAATGGTTAAAATGGAGACGTTTCTGTTGGATTATAAAACGGCTTAACGTCATTAATGTCAACTCTGAATACTGCGTGAAACGCGTAAACTTTCTTTTCTGCTTGAGATTTATTCATTACAATGACGTTTTGTTTAAGAATTATAACTTGAGATCTTCAGACCTAAAAAAAACTCAATTCTGACGTCGATATCCTACGTTTAAATGGTTTCCATGATGTTTTTGTGTTTTTCTAATGATAGAATGGTCCAGTGACAAAGTTTAGGCTACTGTTAACAAGTTTTGTGTTCACTCTCGGCATGTAATGGCACAAGGACAAGTGCATTATTAATCACTCACGATAATGCAGGAGGTGGGGTCGCTAGCGTTGTAAATTTTGGTCTTCATCTACATTCTTTATTTGTATATACGAGCAGCGAGGGCTCTGGAAAGTCTACCTACACATATGCACATGTTCGCCTGGGTCTTCATTGCTCAACACTACGACAAGTACTAAAATCAAATGGACTTGTTATATCTTGATTTATATGTTTTAGGAGATGATGCATTGGTAAGTTGGGGGTCTTTCATGCAGGCCAAATGTCTATGTGTCTTGGTCCACGTCTGGGTTGAGGGTGAGGTTGGCGCCGTTGGGCCGGTTTAGGCCCTCCAGTGGGATGTTTTGCTGACCGTTCCGGGGCGGTGCTTCTTTTGTGGATCTTTTATGTTTTTGTTCTGTCTTGTGTTTGCTGTGTTTTTGTGCGCGTCTGTTTGTGTGTGCTTTGTGGTCGCCTGCTGGGGGGGGGGGGGGGCTGGCCTCTTGGCTCTCGTTTGTGCTGTCTTCTGTGGGTTTGTCGCTTTCCCGTTGGTATCCTGGGTCAGGTGTGGTACTTGATTGTATCGTTTCCTGATCTTTGCAACCTTACTTACTTTGCTCTTTTGATTAATTCTTTCGTAAATAGTAAATCTAAATAGTAAATCTGTTTTGTTTGATTTGAAATATGCAAAAAATACAAAGGCTGCAATTTTGTATCAACGCTAATGTTCATATTTGACATGCTAAGACTAATGAGTCTAATTGATAGAATAATGTAAAACAAATTAAACAATAATTTATTTTGCGTCCATTTATTTAGCAATGACTACAATATAGACCAATTATACATGTAATTATACTAACAATGCCAGGGAACTTTTCTAAGTGATACATATATCTCTTTCAAATGTATGACTAAGATGAACCATTAGAATGATTCACACAATTTTGTAACCAGCAGAACAGATTATTAGTGTAATATGTCCTTAAAATTCTCTTGTTATGCATTTTCAATCTGGACGTCGATCTGATATAAAGCAATTATAATCATGGGATAGGCTTGGCGTGTGTCATACCATTGGGCAAAAATCATAACGTTTCCAAATCATTTCAGTTAATTTTTTCAAAGACAAGGATAAAGGACTATTTTAAATTTTAAATTCTCGATTTTGACCCACGCTTGCTTTAAATATATTTACTCAAAACTGTATCAAAACACATACACAAAGAAAGTACAGCATAATGAGAGGATCTGAACAAAAGCCTATTGCTTATAGAGTTCATTTCCTCGTAGATAATTAGTTACAATATCATGTATGGCGATATAACATGTCTAATTTCTCTGTTACACGTATGAATGTAACGTTCATATTATACTATAGGTAAGATTCAATTTATCACAGGGAAGCATTGTTATTTATTTATTTTTTGGTTCAAGCTAATCTAAGAAAAAGTAAAAAAGGAAAGAAAACTGGTCATCTCTCGATCACTCCGTTGGTCCACAACCCCACTTGATGCTCAATTTAAACCTGACAATTTTTTAAGATTTAGCTAGATAGCATTGCAAATCTTTAGTTGCCAAAATATATAGTTGCACCTGCTTGAAAGTAAAGTTGTTTTCTTCTGTTGTTGCTTCTGGAATTCCAAACAATAATTTAGGTACTGACAATGGTTGTGGGATGAGGTATAGATAACGTATCTGTTGGTTTCTATAAAGATCACATGAGAGGTGGTTTCTATTGCACCACATGAACACCGAGAATACTGAACAATGTGTTTGTATACAAGTGATTTTAAAGGCTACTACATTCTAATTTTAATCTTGAGTGATATATTTGGCAAGATCTTGACGTATGAACTGTGTCAAAGTATTTAGGATATTGATTTTCGTTACGAGTTTGATTCAATTGACGTTTGAAGCTATTCAATGTAGGGGAGTTACGTACTATTAGGTCTAAAGAATTCCAATCTCTGAGGGTTGATGGAAGGAGGGAGTTTGCATAAGAAACTGTGCGAGTGGGTGGTACATTAAAATTGTTCATGTTACGTAGCTGGTATCTAGAAATATTTTGGACTCGCTGGGGAATTAGTGACTGTAAGTGTTGAGGTGTTAACCCATTTAAAATTTTATATAACTGGAATAATTTGTGGTTGTTTCGTCTCTTCTGAAGAGTTTATATTCCTGTATCGTCATATAGTTTCTGTATACTATATAGTTTCGTGGCAACTGTAATTATACGTGCTGCTTCAATTTGAATGAATTCTAAGCTTCTTTTATTTTCAATAGAACAATTATCCCAGATTATGTTGGCATATTCAAAGAGTGAACTGATATAAGTTGTATACAGTTTTAACAGTGATAATCTATCTAACATGAATTTGTTTCTTCTAAGCGAACCACTATTCTTTTCCAAGCCCTTTCAACTATATATGCAATATGTTCTGTCCACGTGGCGTCACTACTAAATATAAGTCCCAAATGTTTATGTTTAATGAATTCATTAATTTGTGTAGTACCCATGTATAAAGGGGGGTGGAAGGGTTTGTAACGTTTTCTAGATTGAATCAGGGGACTCAGTTTTGTTTTGAAGAAAGTCAACTAACCAAGTTTTGGCCCATTTGTATAACAAGATGAGATCTATGTTGAGTTGGAGAGTTGTGGTTACTGGATTTTCCACTATGACATACAAACAGCCTTATATTACAACGAAGAAATTTAACTATATCGTTAATATAGATTTAAAAAAAAGGTTGGACCCAAATTGGATCCCTGAGGGACACCTGCTGTGATGAATTTCCACAACTATGCTACCCCCTTTATGCAGACACGTTGTTGTCTGTTAGATAAATAATCTTTAAACCAGCCAATAATATTTTCAGAAATACGTATGCTGCGCAATTTAAACAAAAGACCCTTGTGCCAAACCCGGTCAAATGCCCTGCTGATGTCACAAAATACTATTCGAATTTCTTTGTTCCCATCAAGAGCCTTTGAAAATTCATTAATCATTAAAAGTAACTGATTGACTGTGGAATCACCTCGCCAGAAGCCAGATTGAAATGGAGAAATAACATTGTTTAAGATGAGGTAATCATTTAGTTTCTTATTTATTATTTTTTCCATCAGTTTACCTTGAATACTATTAAGTGAGATTGGTCTATTATTTCTAGGATTCGTTTAACTATCCTTTTTTTAATAGGTATAACATTAGACAATTTATATGGGTCGGGGAGCTTTTGAAGCCTTATTGACAAGTTGAATAATTTGGTGTAAGGATATGCTAATTCTTGCTTTCCTTCTTTAGAAAGTCAGCCTCATTTATATCATTGTTGATTTGAAGATACCGTTCTCAAAAAGTGGTCGAACAACGGTACATGCATGAGGTTTGAGTGATGCTCATTGGTGGGATGCACAGTGTCTTCAAACAGGTTATATTGTCCTACATATATATGTACATGCTCGCCAAATGTTCTTGAATTTGTACGTGTTTGCTTTCATGTCAACGTACTCAAATATTATCTGTTTGTGTATTGTATGTAGCTCATAGGCCAGTAGGCCTTTTGCGAATAAAATTATCTATCTATCTATTATCTTGTCCCCATTCCTTTTCTCAATGTTCATTAATGATTTGGAAGATGAATTAATCCTTAATAATGTTCAGGGCTTAGATTTGGAGCATTTTAAAATATTTCTATTAATGTATGCTGACGATATCGTAGTATTTTCAGAAACTGCTGAGGGGCTTCAAAATGGGTTAAATTGTATGTATCAATATTGTCAAAAGTGGAAATTGTCAGTAAATACCCAGAAGTCAAAAGTTATGGTTTTTAGGAAGGGTGGGGTGCTTAGAAGAAATACACATTTCTATTATGGAGAACACGAACTTGAAATAGTTAGTAAATTTACTTATCTAGGAATTGTTTTTTCGACTGGAGGTGCCTTTACTGAAGCACAACAGGCCTTGTCAGGACAGTCTCTTAAAGCTATCTTTATGTTAAATAAGTATATTCGTAAATTCGTCAATTTGAAGCCCCAACACATTCTGGATTTATTTGATAAGCTAATTCGGCCTATTTTGACTTACAGTGCGGAAGTCTGGGGGTTTACAACATCTATGATAACTGAAAGGGTACACCTTCAATTTTCTAAGAAACAATTAGGGATTAAGCAATGCACCCAAAATGATTTTGTATATGGTGAATTGGGTCGCACATCATTGTTAGTAGATCGCCATCTCCGAATTATAAAATACTGGTTAAAAATATGTAATGCTAATAGAAATAAGTATATATGGCATGTTTATAATGTATTATTGTCAGATATCAACCAGCATCCAAATTGGGTTAATTGGGTTTCATTGGTAAGGGATTTGTTGTCACGTCTAGGATTTTATTATGTATGGATACAACAAGGTGTAGGTAACACTAACGCTTTTATGAGTGAGGTTCGACAAAGGTTAACTGACAATTTTGTACAAAACTGGAATTCACGCTTACTTGATTCAAGCCGAGCTTCGTGTTATAGAAATATATCACTATTTGGTCATAAATTATATTTGGAATGTGTGACTGTTAAAAAATTTAGAATTGCTTTGTCCCGTTTGAGAACATCTTCTCACCGTTTGGAGATTGAGGCAGGCCGCTGGTCGAGACCTGTACGGAAACCAATTGCTGAAAGGCTATGTTTTCTATGTAATACACTAGAAGACGAGTTTCACTTTATTTTAGAGTGTCCAGTTTATAGTGATTTTAGATCTCAGTATATTAAGAAGAAATTTTGGAAACGACCAAATATGCTTAAGTTTATAGAATTAATGACCTCTGAAAATCAAGCAGTCTTGCAAAAATTGGCATGTTATGTCCATAAATCGTTTGAATTAAGAAACGAAATGCTGTATAAACGGTGATTTTATTAATTTCTTATATGATAACTCTCAAATTGTGCCTTCTCCCAACACAAGATCTTCTTTTTGTATGAAAATTGTATGATATCCTGGTTGTCGAACATTTTATTATGAAATAATAGCAAAACAAGTCTAAGAACTCTGTAAAACCTACAATTACATCAATTTTATCAAGTACATTACTGTATGTACGCGTAGCTCTGGAACTATTATATGTAGAAAGCACATGGGTGAGTGCTCTGGGATTATTACTGAATTCAGGATTCTGAGACTGTCATTCCCTAGAAAGTCAGCGTCAGAATTCTGAAATTGGCAAAAGTTAAAGCATCTATGATTAGCTTTCAGTATCTCTGATTAATTTTAGTCTATCTGAAGACATTTCATCATTCAAAAATTTAAATTAATGGTATAAGTGTTTTGGTATAATTAATCAATACATGGACGAGAGATGTATGATTATCCCCAAATTCGGAATTTTGAGACTGATCGTCTTTAGAAAGTCAGCCTCAAAATGCTGAAATTGGCAGATGATTATAGCTTCTCTGAATAATTTTCAGTCTGTCAGAAGACAATGTACCATTCACACACTTACAATGGTTTGTTTTTTGAGTAATTTGAGGTTTTAGTGCCAATAGTTCATGATGTCTGAAGTTTTAACTTTTGCCCATGACATTACGATAATTTGAGCCATGGGCTAAGAAGTGCGCCTACCATGAGCGAACATCAAAGGCGCAGATCTCAGAATACGTAATGCCTAGTCTAGGTATGCAGCTTTGATGTTCAATAGTGTCGACATTCAGTGTATGTGTTGATTTGAAGATACCGTTCTCAAAAAGTGGCCGAACAACGGTACATGCATGAGGTTTGAGTGATGCTCATTGGTGGGATGCACAGTGTCTTCAAACAGGTTATATTGTCCTACATATATATGTACATGCTCGCCAAATGTTCTTGAATTTGTACGTGTTTGCTTTCATGTCAACGTACTCAAATATTATCTGTTTGTGTATTGTATGTAGCTCATAGGCCAGTAGGCCTTTTGCGAATAAAATTATCTATCTATCTATCTATCATTAGAGGTTAACAATGCACCCCAGTTAGCGTCATTAAGTTTCTGATCTTAGTTTCCCCCGTCATATAACCAAACGTCACGTTTGAAAGTTTTCTGTATTGATTTTACGAAATTTTAGTGTGACAAGTATCGGACAGTGGAACCGGACTAGTTTTGGCACAATGGGAGAAATAACATTGCTAAATAAAACGTTAGAAGGATTGTTTACTATGGCAAGATCGATTGGTGACGAGGAATTATCTGTAAAATGAGTCGGTTCATCAGTTATCTGATATAGATCATATGAAAGAATCAAATTTTGCATTCTATTGGGAAGGTTGTTATTATGCATATTGCAATTGAAGTCCCCTAAAATAACTATATCTTTGGTCGATGAGGTGGTTAAATTCTCAAACGTACGTTCAATAGAGTCCCATAGTTCAATCCCTGCGTTTGGAGGCCTATACATGCCACATAGTAAAAAATTATGGTTTCGGATATTAATTTCGACACAGAGCCCCTCAAGATCGCCATAAATTAGATTTGTTAATTTATGAGATGATAATCCACTTTAAATATAAATAGCTACACCACAACCAGGTCGGTCATTACGATCTTTTCTATAGGGGGCATCAAAATTGGGAATAATAATATCCTTAGATTTTTTTGGGGTGACAACCATGTCTCCGTTCATAGTATTGTATTTCTACCTCGAGTATATCACGTTTGGGGTACAGGCTTTGTATATTAAGGTGCACGATATTTAAGTGGTACATTAGGACAGACATGCCACGCTTGAAATATCCTACATTTTTACGACTTCTGAAAAAGTTTTTGTTCCTGAATTGTATCAAAATAGTTGTTGTAATTTAAACCTGGCTTACACAATATGTGACAGATTAATGCTTAGTATTGTTGTGCTATCTAAAACAAGGTGTAGTCAGGGAAGAAAAGTGTCTTGTATATATCATTTTATGTATAAAAAGATGCAAATATATGAGTGTCAGTGAGATTAAAGATATATCATTTATTAAGCATTTAAGAAGATAATGCTGTTTACATATTTGATAAAAAAAAATACAGACTTAAAAAATTACGTTTTATTTACAGTAACATATGTCACTATAACATCATGGTAGTATATTGTTTAAACGCATACTGGTTGTTTCCTACTTTTAAAACAATTTTTAAGGCAATCAGCATGTTGATGATGAATAAGGTAAAACTTAGTATTTGCAAAATAGGATTTGAAACTATAAGAAGGTAACGTAGTCAACATGACTGTCTGTTGTAGGTCGAAGAGCTAACGTGTGTCATTTTGCATCTTATATAATGTAGTATCATGATATTATAGTGAACAATATTTTCCCTGCTGTGTGGGGAGAAGGGGTCTATCCTCTAACGATCCAACGTCATTTAAGCTTTCACTATAACAGACTTTTCAGTTTGGTACTGGCGTCATTTTTTTCTTGTACAGGCATCATTTTGAAGTTAATGTAACCTCTCTAAAACTCTGAGTCAGAATCTATGCTCCAAAATCAACATGTTGCCAGTAATATAACCACAACTGATCAAACAGTACATGTTTATGCCAGCTGGAAACCATAGCCTTTCACGCCTTAAATAGCCTAAAAATAGTTATGTCAATTTGTGACGTCACTGTGACATTAAAGCGTCAAGAAAAAAATGAAAACATCTCTTTTCTTCAACAGGATACATTGTTCTACAAGGAAATGTATGTTTGACACAGTTACCATAAAATTCACACGGAATTACACAGTGGCCTACACCATGTTCACTAAAGTTCGGTCCTTATATCACTTATACAGCCTCAAAACCAAAAAGCTCACAATGGCATTACGTAATGACACTGTGAGCTTTTGATTTTTAGGCTATAAAGGTGTCATAAGGATCGAACTTAAAGCGGCTGTGTTACAACACAAGCTCCGGAGCAGTGCGATGTGGGATTGTTTATTTTATTTAATTTTTTACATTCTATGAGAAAGCAATGAAACCCATTATCAGACGGTGTAGACCAGACCATTTACCTTTTAACAACAACAACAACAACAACAACAGCAGCAGCAGCAGCAGCAACAACAGCAGCAGCAGCAGCAGTAACAACAACAACAACAATAATGATAATAATAATTTTAATAAATGATAATATGTGTAGTACAGTAATGATGATATTGTGAGGAGCGTAGTGGGTTAGACTCTTGCTGGTTCGAATGTGTTATGTCCTTTCAAAGTGAGCAAGACACTTTATCCTCTGCTTTGCAGTGGTTCAACCCAGGAAGAAAGGAACATGTGAAGACATGACTGAAATAGTGTTGCCTGGGCCGTATAGCATCAGCACAAACATGCATATATAGGAAATATATTCTAATAATCTTACCATGTACAATCCAATATTATATCATTTACAAGCTGATATGAAAATACCAGAGTAATCAAATATAAAGCCCCGGAAGCTATAACATTGATAAACACCTAAACGAGCCCAGTTCATTTGCCACAACAAGAAAAATGATCCCTGACATCAGAGTATGTTACCTAAAAAATCTCTGGCATTTTGATTTGTTACCGAAACAATCACTGACATTAGGGTATGGTACCCAAAACAATTTCGGATATCGGGATTCGCTAACCCAAACAATCACTGACATAGGGTTTTGTTACTTAAAACAACCTCTGACATCAATCTTTTTACGAAATGCACAGGCGACTGATCCGCTTACTTGTTTCCAACCAGAGTAAGACTGAACCCAGCTGAATCTAAAACTTGGATGTGACGCGTAAATATATTATTACCATATTACGTTGATGTGCGCAGGCTCATCTGCGCCTGTCGCTGTTCATTTCGTCATCTGAGTCGTTGCAGCTCGCCTATGCAAAACTTGTTAGTATCATAATATCTCATTTTGTAAGTCAGTAAAGCCTCGAAAATCGAGTAGAACGTCCTTGCTATTTCGAAATAGATTTGGGACACATGAGATTCAGAGACATATGCTTGATCTATTTTGATAACTGTCTATAGTAACGCACCCAAAACTTATGTTTGGTCAGGGAAAATGATAAATGGGCGTTGGCCCAATTATCAAGTAGTTGTATTTCACTCTCTTTGTCAAATTGCATGCGCGGATCCAGAAGGGAGCGGGAAGGGGTGCGGATCCCCCTGGAAAATCACAAGAACTATAGGTTTCTATAGAAGTTAGCATTTCGTCCCCCTCCTCCACCTAGAAAAAGTTGGACCCCCTCCCTCCTGAAAAATGTTGGATCCCCTCTGGAACCTTAAAATATTATCGTTTTTCCTTAAAATAAATTATTGGACCCCCTGTAAAATCAGTTGAGGACTAAAAAAAAACGAAAAAAACGTTGTCAAGTTTTTTTTCTGTCAGTTGAGCCCTGGACCCCACCCTGACGAAAATTTCTGGATCCGCGCATGAATTTAAGAAATATGGCTATCGGAAGCAAGCAATTCGTGAATCTTATTTCAACTTGTGTTCAAATCGTTTTTTGACCTTTTTTACTATTACTAAAGCTAAAGGGCTAAAACAATGCTTGTGTTAACCCTTAAAGTTAACCCTGGAAATGTCGTCTGCTGAAGTCGTCTGCTGCAAATGATTGCCTAACATTACTGACGAATTGAGTATAGAAGCAAACAGCGTGGACCCAGAACAGACTGCTCCTATAAGAGCAGTCTGATCTGGGTCCACACTGTTTGCCATAGAGGCTTCTTAAACATTTCAGCAGACGAGAAAAGCAGACGACTTTTGTTGCGATTGGTGCTTTAAGGGTTAAATAACTCCGCGAGATGTAAGGTGTGGTGCCAAATAAGTTTTCCTGATATCATGATAACCGATTTATTTTTGTCCGAATGAGCCAGCTCTTAAGAAAAGTAAAGAAGAAGACAAAGGGACCCTGCTTACGACACATGTAGGCAACAAAGTCACAGGTCAGCATGAGCATCTACACAGTCATGTCACCATATTCGTACGTATGTAGCGGAGTCACTGAACCCATTTCTACAGATTCTGGCAAGTCACTGTAGATACATGTACATGTAAGTAGTCCGGGTTCAGCCTTACTTGGGCGCAACCCTCAAAGGCAAGTTTTCTAATGATGTTGCTCAAATGACCTCTGAGATTCGCCATATAAATTGAACCCGGAAGAAGATTTAACCTGTTTCAACCACAATCATTGATATAATATCGGGTAATTCATCATACAACGTGCCCATATTTGTAAACTGTTCTCAGCCAGGGCTTCGCTGGCGGACTAATTGTGGCCCGCTCATGCGCGGATCCAGAGGAGGTGGGGGGACACGGGGTCCGGACCCCCCCCCCCCCCCCTGAAAAATCACAAAACTAAAGGGTTGACGGTCTGGCGTAGCTTTAATCGGTGGGTTTGTGCCTGATGCTTATCTGTAGCTGGACCCACCGTGACTCAACATGAGCTTTTCTTTAGCTCTGACTATCTGTGAGTCGTTAGTACCAGTAAAATGCGTTTAAGTCCCCCCCCCCGGTGGCTTAGGCTGCTGTCCGTTCTAATGCGGTGGTTCTGTTGTTGTTGACTTTTTTTTTTGTTACTCTCAATCTGTGAGTTGGCTGCAATTGTTCTATGTTTTGCTGTACGTTACTTTATATTCATTCTAGTTTTGCAAACATCTTGATTGAGAAGAGAGAGCCGTTGCTTTGCTTAATTTGTCTTCCTGGTGTCTCGTGATGGTTGTGTGACTATTCCTCGCGGTGCCATGGGTTTGTCTTCGGTTTGTGATTGTGGTATTTCCTGATCATACTCACGGACTATTTTTCTTAGCAATGCTGGTCCTGATCCCAAGAAAATCAGAAAGTTTCCGAACCAGCATTCATTGTTGGGCCATCATCAGACTGTCTCATCATCATCCCGCCAGCGAAACACCATTTAAATGGTGTTTCGCTGGCGGGCCGATGATGGCCCGCTTTTAATGGTATTTGGATCATCTCCCCTCATCAACTAAAAATAAACTTTCTGGATCAGAGCATGCAGCGTTTAATGCAGTACGAGCGTGTAGTATGTAACAACAAAGGCACAGGTCGTTGTCTGATCATGATCGGTGTAGGAGCCGCCGTGGTGTAGTGGATAAACCGCTTGCCTTGTAAACCAGGGGTCGCAGGCTCGATTTCTGGTTTCACCAGTCTGTCGGATGAGACTTTAACCCGTGGCCCCGTCTCCATATGACCTTAGCTGTTGGTGGGACGTTAAACACAAACACAACTTGACTTCAGTCGATGGCAAACCATCGTAAATACCCGCTTTTGATCTAACCAAAGCATCTGCAAAGTTTGAAGTTGATACGTCTAACGGTTTATTATTTCACTATTGACCTTGGCCTTAGTTTAAGGACAAACACGAACTATTGCTGCGTATCATCTACATCATATGACCTATGCACCTGCAAAGTTTGAAGCTGCTATGTCCAACGGTTTAGTAGGAAATGCATTTACAAGAAATTTTTGATTTGACCTTTATCCAAGGTGAAGGTCACATGAAGCATTGCCCTCTACATCATGTGACCTAGGTACCTGCAAAATTGGAAGTTGCTACGGCCAATGGTTAAGGAAATGCATTACCAAAAATACATTATTTGATCTTGACCCCAAGGTCAAGGGGTCAAGGTCACACAAAATGTTGCCCAGTTCCCTCGGCATCATGTGACTTATGAACCGGCAAAGTTTGATGTTGCTACATCCCATGGTTAAGGAGAAGATGCATATACAAGAAAATACATTATTTGACCTTGACCCCAAGGTCAAGGTCACACGAAATGTTGCCTAGTACCTTTGACATCATGTGACCTATGCACCAGCAAAGTTTGATATTGCTTCATCCCACAGTTAAAGAGAAGATGCCTTTACAAGAAAATACATTATTTGACCTTGACCTTTGGGTCAAGGTCACACGAAATGTTCTTCAGTGCCCTCTACATCATGTGACCTATGCACCTACAGAGTTTGAAGTTACTACGACAAAAGGTTTAGGAGGAGACGCATTTACAAGAAAATTCAATATTTGACTTTTGACCTTGACCTTAGGGTCAAGGTCACACAAAATGTTGCCCAGTATCCTCTATATCATGTGCCCTATTCAGCTACAAAGTTGGAAGGTGCTACTTCTAATGGTTTAGGAGGAGATACATTTACAAGAAAATACATTATTTGACCTTTGACCTTGGGGTCAAGGTCACATAAAATGTAGCCCAGTACCCTCGGCATCATGTGACTTATGAACCAGCAAAGTTTGATGTTACTACATCCCATGGTTAAGGAGAAGATGCATATACAAGAAAATACATTATTTGACCTTGACCCCAAGGTCAAGGTCACACGAAATGTTGCCTAGTACCTTTGACATCATGTGACCTATGCACCAGCAAAGTTTGATATTGCTACTTCCCCCACAGTTAAGGAGAAGATGCATTTACAAGAAAATACATCATTTTACCTTGACCTTTGGGTCAAGGTCACACGAAATGCTGCCCAGTGCCATCTACATCATGTGACCTATGCACCTACAGAGTTTGAAGTTACTACGTCAAAAGGTTTAGGAGGAAATGCATTTACAAGAAAATTCAATATTTGATGTTGCCCAGTACCCTCTTCATCATGTGATATTCAGCTACAAAGTTGGAACGGTTTAGGAGGAGATATATTTACAAGAAAATACATTATTTGACCTTGACCTTGGGGTCAAGGGCACACAAAATGTTGCCCAGTACACTCTACATCATGTGACCTATTCAGCTACAAAGTTTGAAGTTGCTACGTCTAACCGTTTAGGAGAAGATACATTTACAAGAAACGTGACGGACGCACAACCGCACGGACGCACAGACGCACGGACGGACGGACAGACGGACGACGGACCGACTTTTGTACGAAATTAATATACACTTTTTTTTCTAAAGAACAAAACGGGTATAACAAATGATCGGTTGTTTCGGCATGTATTCGAGTTGAAGTACGTGTATCTAGGCGTCTTGTTTACCTTAGTATCTCATTGTAGGCTATAATTTCTTTTGGTAAATAGTCCTCGAGAAAAACTAGTTCACAAGTAATGCATAATTAAAAGAAAGACAAAAGTTTATCCCGCTAATATTTTTGCCCTGAAAATGCCGTCTGTATTTTACGTCTGCGGCATAAATTCCAGTGCCCTTCCACAATGGGGCCAAATCTTAATAGCAAACTGTAAATACAATACTTCATCTCATACACAATAGATAGAAATCGAATTATGGAGCGTTGAATGATGTTTGTTTGTTTGATTTGATTCTTTACGTCCCATCAACAATCTTTTAAGTTATAAAGGGACGGGTCTTCCTGGTTTGAACCAGTACTAAGCTAGAATTAATGTGTCTTGCTCAAGGACACAACGCAGTGACGCTGGTGAGGCTCGAACCCGTGGCGAAGCGTTGAATGAAAAAGAACTCTTTTCTTAAGTGAGGTGTTCAGCAAGATTGAATTACGGTGACTTTACGGACCTCTACTTGAGTGACACTGTATTAGTTGATTTACGACAATTTGCTATGGTTCTGTCACGAATTCCGGTTTCATTGATAATACGTGCATGCAATAGGAGGCCACCATAAGTGTTTATGTACCTTTTTGTCATATCTCTGATAATGGTAAAATGCTGATCAAACATGAGCAGCTGAATGGCTACAGTAACACGCAAACAGTAATTAGGCTACATAGTTCTAGCATTTACATGAGGGTTTCAATGGAGTATACTGATTACCGAATTATGGCCATAAAAATTTAACGATTAGCGAATTATGGCCCTATATTTTAATGATAAGCGAGTTTTAAGGATGAGTTTACCGAATAGCGGAATGAGCATTGCTAGTGATTAGCGAATTTTGTGCGAAAAAATACCGAATAGCGGAATGACGCATTTTAACGGTTAGCGAATTCTATGAAAAACTCCAGTTTACAGTATACCCTCTCAAATGGTAAGAAAATGAATGTTTTAATTAAATTCCACTGAATTGTCTATATTTTACCGTATACTGATTGTTTGGCCTAAATTTTACTGAGTATCATTTTAGGCTTAAATTCTACTGATTTACCTATTATCGAATAGCGGAATGACGCATTTTAATGGTTAGCGAATATAATGAAAAACTCCAGTTTACAGTATACCCTCTCAAATGGTAAGAAAATAAATATTTGTACCCGAAAAGCATGGGTTTAAAATATATTTAAACGATTTTTGGGCCAAAAATTTACTGATCAACGATTTTTGGGCCTATATTTTAGTGATTACCGATTCTTTGGCCTAAATTTTACTGATTAACAAATTTGGGCCTTTAATTTTACTGATGAAAATAAAACAAGATAAAAGACGAAGAAAATAAGAAGGAAAACTAGAAAATAGTGCTTGTGAAAGACTGTGCCCCAACCATATGCCGTCTTATATTGATATTACTCAACCAGGGTGCAATTACTTAAGCTACGTTTACACTATGTTTCCGGCAGCCACGACAGTCACGGCAGCCCGAATTTTGTAGCTGGCTGTGGTGTTTTGGTCATTTTTGTCTTCGTATTCACGTGCTGTTACGTCTCCTTGCGTTCTCTCACGGACTATCAAGGTATCCGTGACCGACCGTGGATGCTGAATCCAGGAGAGTCCACAGTACACTACGTTTAGGCGAACGGTCTGCCACGGTTGATTGTACGTTTCCTTCCAACTTGTCACGTTCTGTTGGGACCTCTCACGTTTCGTCACGTTTCGATCAAGTTGAAGTTTCCTACGGTGAAACGTCGACGACGGGTGGTGTTTGAGCCCGTTTGTGCCCACGGTATAAAAATGATGTCCAAAAGCTGCTTCAAGCATTGTATTCTGAACTTTTAATCTGAAAATATGAATTTCAATGCCGATAATTTCGAATTTTGATCTTTGCAAATTGCTTGGCGTGTATACCCAGTCTTTGCGAGTAGAAGGAGGCCACCAGCAGTTGCAGAATGAGGTGAGCAGTTACAACAGGAAGGTATTTATAGACTTTTCGCTGACTGTAAAGGCGGCAACTTTTAATATTCACATCTGGGTGTGGTTCGGCTATTTCATCTGCTAAACAAAGGAAATCAGGTTCTATTTATAATTTGGTAAAGAGTTCATAAGCTTTTTGGGCCGCAAACGTGCGTGCATTTCATGAAATCCTATTATTCTGCCAGCCAAGAGTAGAAGTGACGTCCTGTTTTGTTTACAAAGTTATGGGACTTACCTTTCATGACAGGATAAATACACCATTGATCTATAGAACTGCGGTAGCTCAAGTGGTAACGAGGAGGATTACTGAACCATAAAGGACATTTTTTAGGTTCGAATCTCACTGGCTGCTATTTTTTATTCATTTTTTTTTTTGGGGGGGGGGGGGGGGTGGAGGTCTGATTTTATTATTCTCTTCATGTCTTATTTATTTTTCTTTTTATTTATTTTTATTATTATTTTTTTTATTTTTTATCCCTTTAACATGTATAAGGAACATATTTAAAAAAAACTTCTGTAACAACACAAGCTACTGTAAATTATGAAATACACGCGAATGTGAGCGTTAAAAGACATATTTGCGACGTCAAAATTTGTGACTAGGGCAAGTAAACAACAGAGTGATTTCGCCATTTCGCGATAATTTTATTTTCACGAAATTTTGCATGTGGGAAGTTTCGCGAAAATAAATCTTCGCGAAAACTTCCGAATTTACAGTAAGCTGAAATAATGCCACCTGTTCCTTTTGAGCCTAGTAAAAATATGAAAAAAAAAACAACGTCTAAATAGGTTCGATCCTGGTACGCCTGCGTCCAACGCCGTAGACATAACCACTACACTACAGTATCTTCTAACGTGAAGTACACAAGTTAATATTTTATGGGTATCATTGTACTATATACTCAGCAATTGTAAACAAAATATCACGTGACTGTATACACACTGAACTCATATTTATTAACCCTTAAAGCGCATAATCACAAAATGTATTTTTTGTCGTCCACTAAAATATTTGAAGCCTCATAGACAAACAGTGTCGACCAAGATCAGACTGCTCCTGTAGGAGCAGTCTAGTCTGGGTCCACAATGTTTGCCTCTATGCTTATGTAAAATAGACATTTTCAGATGCAGTTATTTTGCTGGCGTTTTAGGACTAAATAATGTGTTTTGCGTCCATACTGAGGTAATGCACGGCCTCCAATCTCGGCCTCCTTCTCCAAAAAGAGCAGAACGTAAAGTGAGGCGAAGGCCCTTCCGGGAAGCAGGCAGTGGGCAAAACAATGGAATACGGTAAGTTGTGTTGACACATTTTCAATCATAAGTAAATTTTCAGCGCAAAACTCGAAAATCTAAGAATGCTATGCTTCGGGCAATTGTTCAAGCTATCCGTAGAGCATGCTGTTTGCACATTTGAACTTAGTTTGCAAGCGTGAGAGTTTTTCTCCCGTTGCACAGTTGTCCAAGAAACGGTGGTTCCCGCATGGTTTTGCCTTCTAACCAAACGTATAGTAGCGTTTGGACCCTTATTCATACTACCGAGGCCCCACCACACCCATGTTGTCCCAAATGCAATTTTTCAAGATATTTCAATGATAATTGAGTGATTTAGAGCCAAATTTCTTTAGGAGCAGGAGGCGAAGGGCAGGAGAAGCAGGCTGGGAGAGGAGAAGCAGGCGGCGATGAAATCAAAATTTGCATTGATTTTGCTTATTTTTAATAATATACTTATCCAATCTATATCAAACTTGCATGTATGAATATTTTAAACCATTTAAATAAATCGAAATTACTTCGCTTTAAATGCCACCACCAACGTAATGTGTGGTTCACTTTTTTTCTCATTGGAATCATGTAATGCTCACAGATTAGTGATACTTGTGAATTTCTCCCTAAGTTCTTGGGAAAAGGATTATCAAAAATCTCAGACTGGGTCGAACCTCTGTTTTATACCCACCCCCTCTCAAGCTTTGATTAAGAGCAACAATTACTGATGGTGCGAAAGACTTAGACGCAGAAAAAAAAAGGAATTCAAACCAAGTGTATTAAGGAAGTTACCGCCTACATCGCTGTTTAACTAAAATTGGAAGTTAGAGTACGGTTTTAAGCTCCTCCTTCGTCGTTATTCTAGGGTGTCTGATTTAAACATCAGCAAAGATCAAAGAAAAAAAGCATCAGCCATACTACAATGTATAAAAAAGTGTACTTTTTGAAAATAACCATGCTGTACGAATACCTTGCACATCATATAACTGATATAACAACTCGTGTATAAGAGCAGTCTCAAAAGATGTTAACTTAATTATTGCAAATCTGATAATGTCCGTACACGCTTTATAAAGGAAACAAAAGCGTTTCGCTTATTCTCTCATTGTGTTGTTTGTTTAACCCAGAATGTCATGAGCTTGCTAGAGGTATATATATATATTATAAGAGAGGTATATATAGCAATGTTTGTGATCAGAATAATTCCGTTAACAATAGCGTTTAATCATTCGTATCATACATGCAAGTTTGATATAGATTGGATAAGTATATTATTAAAAATAAGCAAAATCAATGCAAATTTTGATTTCATCGCCGCCTGCTCCTCCTCTCCCAGCCTGCTTCTCCTGCCCTTCGCCTCCTGCTCCTAAAGAAATTTGGCTCTAAATCACTCAATTATCATTGAAATATCTCGAAAAATTGCATTTGGGACAACATGGGTGTGGAGGGGCCTCGGTAGTATGAATAAGGGTCCAAACGCTACTATACGTTTGGTTAGAAGGCAAAACCATGTGGGAACCACCGTTTCTTGGACAACTGTGCAACGGGAGAAAAACTCTTACGCTTACAAACTAAGTTCAAATGTGCAAACAGCATGCTCTACGGATAGCTTGAACAATTGCCCGAAGCATAGCATTCTTAGATTTTCGAGTTTTGCGCTGAAAATTTACTTATGATTGAAAATTTGTCAACACAACTTACCGTGTTCCATTGTTTTGCCCACCGCCTGCTTCCCGGAAGGGCCTTCGCCTCACTTTACGTTCTGCTCTTTTTGGAGAAGGAGGCCGAGATTGGAGGCCGTGTAATGGCGCAAGATGATAAGTTACTTTTGAATAAAACCACGCCTCATTTTCAGCTTTTACCTATGTCTAAGGTTGACCAGTCCTAATTACGCATTCATGCGGCGCCGCCTTTACAGTAAGCGAAAAGTCAAAGAATACATGTAGGCGGTGAAGAAGGTGGACGCGAAGTCCTACGTCACTTTGGGTGCGGGCATGATTGCCAGATGAACGAAGGCAGCAGCTAGGGTATTCCTCAACATATATTACAAGAGAGCGCCATACTGAAGATGTTAACGCCTTTTATAACTATCTGAGACTGCCCCAGAGCTCTCCGGTGAGATTCTTGAAATAATAACACCAGCCATCGTATCAGCATTAACCGTTTGTAAACTAGTGACTCCTGAACATGCTGAATAAGTTAAGTTTGGCAAACAGTAACGACCTTGATTAAATGCCAAATAATGAAAATATCTAGAAATTATAGCCTGAGACCCCTAGATATACATGTATGCACAATGAAACACCCCAAGGTGATTGTCAGATCAAGCCAGAAGATAAAAACCCATTAGTACATATAGGGTAATAATGGTGTCGGTTTCTAACTCGCCAAGGAATATCTTTTCTAACAAAAATATTTTTCTTAATATTAAATTCAAACAAATGAAACATTAAAGCAGACGTTAATCCTTGTCATATGAAAAAGAAAAATGATTTCTAGTCTTAATGGCTTCAGCCTCACATGTAGCATATGACATGCCTTTCTTTATGGTTATAATCGCTTTATATCAGAAGCATATCCAGAAAAGGGCATATGAGCCGCGACATGTGATTTCCAACAATGTGGTATGTACGACCAGCAAAGCCTCAGATCAGCCTGCGCATATGCGCAGTCTGATCAGAGCCTTTGCTAGTCGCTTGAATAATCTACGACTATTAACCCTTAAAGCGCGAAGAAAAAAATGCATCTGAAAATGTCGTCTGCTGAAATCGTCTGCTGCAAATAATTGCCTAACATTACTGATGAATTAAGTATAGAAACAAACGGCGTGGACCAAGAACAGACTGCTCCTATATGAGCAGTCTGATCTGGGTCCACACTGTTTGCCATAGAGACTTCTTAAACATTTCAGCAGACGAGAAAAGCAGACGACTTTTGTTGCGATTGGCGCATTAAGGGCTAAGCTACTGACTGAACATAATTTTGGAGTTTCTAACCTTTAAAGGAGGCTGCACAGGCTTGTCTGAGTCTTCACTAGTAAAAAAACACCTTGTTGGAAATCACATGTCGCAGCTCATATGTAGATGAAGACACAGGTAAAATAATAAGAATGCTGGCTCTATTGCATTAGCATGGGTGATTAAACAATGCATTTGCTCATGTGTGATAAGTACAACAATCTCATGTGCTGGTCAAAATTTTCACTTGAGCATTTATAGATTAATATAAAAAAGTTCAAGAAATTTTTTGTCTAAAGGCATTGAAATTAATTCGTTTTCTTCTGTCAAAGAACAAATCTGAGATAAGGTATTCAATCTTTGATACCGTTAACAATGCTGTGACACGCTGGATGAACTTTAGACAAAACCATTTGCATGAACATGACCTACAATTATTCGACTACAATGTTTAGAAGTATTTTCGCCCAAAATGTACAATTTCTGGTAGAAAAATATAAATTTTCAATATTTGCTTATGAATTTGTCAAGGTCAAATTGAAAAATTGTAAATAATGCCAGAAATACATAATGTTTGGGTCAAAATACTTCTAAACATTGTAGTTGAATAATTGTAGGTCATGTTCATGCAAATTGTTTTCTCTAAAGTTCATCCAGCGTGTCACAGCATTGTTAACGGTATCAAACCAGGAAGTAACTCTAAAAAGACTGATAGGCATGCTGCCGATTGCTCAAAAGCTGTATGTCGGGGCGTAAAGTGATCTATGTGAGATGCATAAGGTGTTCATACAACAATGTGGTCAAAGGTATCCATCTCCTTGACAAAAAAGCAATTCTTGTTTATACAGGAAAATTTTCATGCAAGTTAGAGCTTTTAAAAGATATATCCCCTTAAAATGCTGACCTTTACAAGTGAAAGAAATATTACTAAAACACCATATAACCACGGACTGGACTATGGTAATCCAGTTTTGGAACTACAAAAGCAATGAACAGTTTCTAACGATTGAGTCCTTATATTTGTTTTATCTCCTTTTGTAAATGTTGATTTGTATTTACTAGGAGATGATAAATCAATAAGCTTGGGATCTTTCATTTGAAACAAACATCTATTTGTCTTGATCCACATCGGAAATAAGGGTGAGGTTGGTACCATAAAACTAGTTAAAGCCCGCCAGTAAAAATATTTTTAATGACCATTCAAAGGTAGTGATTGATTGTATAGATTCCTGATCTTTGCCTTCTTCCTTACTTTCATTGGTTTTTATTTCAAAATAAAGTTTATAGATAATTAGGACTCATCCACCATCACACACCACATTTTCTAAGTTCAACACCCCTAAAAATAAGACAATATTAATCAGATATGCACAAAATAGAAGGTGCACATCTTCAATGAGTGAACAATCAATTTGGAAAATTTGAATATAAAGGAATGAAAGGTAATGGAGTTTAAGACAACACAAACAAGACACAATCTAAGTATTTTGGAAGGGAAAATGTCGAATTTCAACCCCCCTCCCCCCCACCACCCCCCCAAAAAAAAATAAATAATGAAATGCGCACAAAATAGGAGGTGCACATCTTCAATGTGTGAACACATATGGTGCAAAGTTTGAATATTAAGGAATGAACACTTTTGGAGTTACAGATTACACAAACTAGGCACCCCAAAAGTGTTGCAGACTGACAGACAGACGGACGGGGTGGACCCATTACTAGACCTGCTTTCCCTTAAAGCACACTGGTAAATAAAATGGCGAGATAAAAGTTAAAGGCTTTTATTTACCTCATCCAAATATGAAGAAAACGAATCATTTTCAAAGTTTATTAATAAGAAGACTTAACAGAAAATGAACAATGTAAAGTGGTACTAACATTCATCTATCACACTTTATTAAAGCAGAAGAAAAAGAATGGTCATCAAAAACTATGGCATAACAAAAATTAAAAGCATCACAGACACTGAATGATACCCAGCCACAGAACCAGGATTCCCGCAGAAAGTCAAAAACAAAATTCCATGATTTTTCCATGATTTTCCATGATCAACAATGTAATTTCCATGACTTTTAAGGCACGATCTCCAACCTCCTCTTTTAGCCGCATTTTCACCACGCAGAGCATAGATGCGGAATGCAGGAACAGTAATGTGTTTTAATATGCATGCTTGTAGACCATACATGAATTTTGAAAAACCACCAGTAGCCAGGAAACTAGCTGTCAGACACACAAAACTTGTGTGTCTGACAGCTAGTTTTCTGGCTCCTGGTAACTTGTGTGTCTGACTGTTAGTTTTCTGGCTACTGGTGGTTTCGTAAACTTATTTCACAAAATTCCATGGTTTTCCATGATTATTCAGGCTTTTTCAAATCCCATGATTTTTCCATGCATGGATTTTTTTTTCATGATATTCCAGATTTTCTTTGATTTCCCGAGCTTGTGGGAACACTGCAGAACACACTTATATAAACGAATTTTGCCTTATGTAAGAGGGTGCAAAAATATATTCACTTCAGTTGAGCTCTGTAGTATTGTTTTTAAAACTGCACATTGGGAAATTTATATTCATTGTAATCAAGGGCAATTAGAAAGATTTAAAAAAAATATGGTCCATCAAATGAAAGAAAACATAAAGAGAATCATTTTGTTGAGAACAAAACATTGAAACTTCTAAACCATTTCAAAAGTAATGCTGAATTGTTCATTGCATATACCTAAGAGCGACAACCCGTGATTTGTCATTGATTTAGACTAACAATGAAAACTTAATCCAATTAGAAAACATAAAACTGTGAGATTTTATTGGGCATAAATAAGTGAAACATTGAGAAAGAGCCATTTAATATCAATTCTGTGGGCATGAAGATTTAACTAAACAATACAACTTTGTCTTATCAGTATACTTGAAAGATGGGAAACTGAGTGGGGAAGGAGGGAGTTATAAAACTTTACCAAATTGCATCAGTTGATAAACCTGGGATGTTTTTCATTTCACACGTGTCAAACTATAGAACAATTAAAAATTCAACCTGATTACCCTACAAATCAAATTACAAAGTTTGACTAATAACAAATGGATTATTATCATTGCGCATTTTAGCAATGTGTTAACTCAAATCACTCTCAAGTTACTTGAAACTTACCAATCATTCCAGGAAAAAAATTGAGTTTGAGAGTGGGTTGCCAAAGTAAGTACAGAGGGTGGCAAAAAATCACTCAAAGCTCCAGATATTTCTGGGCTAACCCTCAAACGCCAATCACGACTGCAGCAGAAGACAAATTTTGCGACATTTTTCCTAATTTTCGAAAAAAATAAGGTATGATATTTTATGAAAATTGTCTGCCAGCAGACAATTCTCATAGAATATCATGCCTTATTTGTTATTTTTGAAAAAAAGCAGCAAAATTTGAAATTGTCATCTGCTGCAAGTTATTGGTGGCACTTTAAGGGATAAAAACAACAACGTCATAGCGTAGAGATTACCCCCATCCACCTTCTGTACATTCATAGAAAATCCTCACAAACTTCTGTTTAATATATACTCATGCTAATAAAAAGAAAAGTATCATATCAAAACTTGCTACAAGCAAAATTTCAGATTTCTAGCTAGTCTCTGTAGCTGATGAGACTGTCTTGAGTCTTGCTTTGTCGGAAACCCTGAAGACAGGTTTTCTTGCGTCGAGACCCATATAATCTGTCGTCGAGGCTTTCATCACAAGATGTTGCAGGTGGATGCTTTCTTAGCTCCTCTTCTCATCCTGTCACGAACGGCTTGTCTGTGAGCGTCTATCGCATCCATTACTTCTTGATGACCTTCTCGTTCAGCGAGTTCATATGCAGTTAAACTCTCCTGAAGATACAATTGTATTTGATACTGTAAATTCGGAAATTTTCGCGAGGGTTTATTTTCGTGAAACTTCGCACATGCGAAGTTTCGTGAAAATAAAATCTTCGCAAAATAGCGAAATCACTCTTTTGTTTACTGATATAGAGAAATCATGCCCTAGTCGCGAGTTGTTAGCAACGCAAATATGTCTTTTAACGCTATTCGCGAAAATAAAATTATCGCGAAAATTTCCTAATTTACAGTATATAAATTGCACAGAACTAATTATAAGACAAGTTAGCAAGCAAATGCATAAATTTGATTCTGTCGCTAGGAGTTGAATATCTGCAGGCATCTGGATAAGAGTGCGTCGTTTAAATTATTTTTCTTATTTCTCAGCTAAAATATGTTGTGGATACACTAAAGAATCGTCTCAATGCAATGAGACGTTTCATTTGACAACCCAAAACCGAGGTTAAAACTTACGGATAGGAAGATCTTAACTTTTTTACACAAAATTATTTTGTTTATCTAGAACATGATCTGTCAATCGCATCTTGCAAATGGGTGGTAGTTTATAAATGCAATGTGGAATATACATTATACCACATACAATAAAACCTGTCTAAAGCAGCCACTAAAAAGAAGACACAAAATTGGTTTTCAAGACCGGTTATTGCTTAATGTAGGACAAAACGGAGAGAATTCTGCAATACCTTCCATCTTCATTAAGCTACCACTTTGTTTTGTCTATTTTTGAGTGGCCGCTTAAGACAGATCTTACTGTAGTAGATATCATCCAAAATGAAGCGTTCTCTAAAGCTTTAATCCGTCACTTGTCTTTGGGTGAGCCCACAGTGGTTCAACTTGAAATTTTCTTTAGCTCTGGCTATCTGTGAGTCATAAGCCATTTTCTTTGTTTCATCATAGTGTGTTAATATGATTAGATTGTTTCTCTGTGACGATGCATTGCATTAGTTAGGAAGCTTCCATGCGAGCTAAACAATTTTGTATTTAAACAACAGCAAAATATAGGGCAAAGGTTTTGCACCAGTGAAATACATTTAAGTTTGCGGGGTTTCTTTTTTGTTATGCATTACTTAGTATCCATTCTAGTTTTGCAATCATCTTGACACGAGGAATAGAGAGCTCTTGTTGATTTGCTTTAATTGTCTTCATGATGTCTTGTTACTGGCAATGATCTGTGGCCCTCAGTACCGTAGGTTGGTCTGCAGTGTGTGATTGTGGTATTTCCTGACTTTTTAATTTGATCTTGTTTTATCAATATCTTAAGCTACTTCTTCATTTTTCAAACATATATGCATAGCTAGCTGGTGACGGTACAAATAATCGTTGGTCTTAGCCTTTATCTACTTCAAAGTCTCGTGAGACTGTGTAGATGCACATGCTTATCTTTCTACGCTCGCATGTGCAATAAGTACCAAAATATCTTAACTCTTTGCCTATTTGGATAATTTTTCATGCTTATTTGTCTTTTGCTGATTTTTTTTTAAAATTCATTTTTCGACAGTTTCTCTCAGGAATACCATCAGAGTGTCAAACAGTTTGGACCCAAATCAGGACCGACGTTCTGTCGGTCCTGATCTGGGTCCAAATTGTTTGCAAAGGTTATCAGCAGACCACACTAATAGGCAGAGTTAAACTGAGTCATTTATTTCACGTGTTTCATTTTTACTTACATGATTCTTGTCATTGTAGTTACATTTGTGTGTATCCAAAAGCTGCTTTGCTGTGACTGGCTGCCCATATTCAGCTGCAAGATGGAGTGCTGAGTTTTCTGTCTGTAAAGAACAAAAAAGTAAGTAGCCATGCCCAGTTAAGCCGTTGTCATACCAAGCCCCGTTTACACTGCGATGGCATGAAGTTGCTTAATTTTCCAGAATGCCGTGAGATCGCAAGAAAACCCTGATAATTTTCGTTAAAAAAGGCCTGTCACGGCGTCCTTACAGCTTCCTTCCAGTGACCATGGCGTTGCTACAGAGATCGCATGGCGCTCTGTCGCGTTCCTATTGTCGCGTTCTTGTTGGTGATATGACGCTTTCACTGCGCTTTCACAGTGCTCACAATGCGTGCACTGTGCTTTCACAGCGTTCGCACTGCGCTGAGGGCATGTTGAAGACACAGTGACATCTCAAAATACACCGTACAATCGCCTTGCAAACGCCCAGAGGACCAAGGCGTTTGCACAACGACCCTTGTGCGCGCCCTTGGGCCTCGTTTGATGTTCTATGTGATCCCACAGCGTCTACTGGCGATGCCACTGCATTGCTGCAGAGATGCTTAGAATCATACTGCACAAACCTCAGCGTTCTGCATTTTTCTTGGACGCCGTGGGATTGCCGTGTAATTGCTGCTCTGGTGTGACAGGGGTTTAAGCGTTTGAAATTGGGCCACTATCGACCATCCAGCGAAATGAGTTGGCATATTTAGCCTATGGGCCAATAGTGGCCAGAAACTGTTAGGCCACAGTAATGTTTACCAGTATCCAAGAGGAAAATAGTTAATGATTCCATTGATGCAACACACCCAATTGTGGCAGTCATTATTTCACACCATTTCATATTAGAATTCAAAAAACGTCAGCATTAACAACCTTTAAATTATATATACACCATTCATTTGATATTATAACATTTGTCTTTCTGCAATTTGTTCTTTCCTAATTACTTCTGTAACCTGTACATTGATGGCTACACTTTCTTCAATAAAAACTATTATTTGTTCCATCTCTTCATGAACACACACTTAACAGCTTTTGAAATGTATACACAGGGCAAATTATATATTAGATTCGATTCTACTTACATCTGTAGCATGTACATTGACATGTACACCAGCATCAATAAGAACTCCTATTATTTCCTCTTTCTTAACTACATCTGTAGCCTGAACATTGGTATCTACACCAGCATCAGTTAGAAATATTATTTCTTCTACCTTACTTACATCTGTAGCCTGTACATTTATATCTACACCAGCATCAATAAGAACTCTTATTGTTTCCTCTACCTTAACTACATCTGTAGCCTGTATATTGATGTTTATTACCCAACCGTCTATATACGGAGTAATTGTCTATTTTTTGCTATTTCATGAGTCACTTAACTATTCCACCGGTCAATAAATATGACTATAGACTGGCACTATACCATGGGCCTGGTTTCCCGCTTCCCCGTTAAAAACACACAGGCGCTTATTATCATGCGCGACGACGATGCGCGTACGGTTCGTTTATAAAAGGACACGTTATGCAACAATGGTGAAAATCAGGCATGGTTTGGCAACTTTAAACTCCAATAACTCCGTTGTTTATGGTCAGAAACATAAAGTGTGGGTACTCGTTTTCTTAGTTAGAACGAGCGGAACAGTTTGAGACCAAAATTGAGCAGATTTGGTGAAATTTTTCGTTTCGCATCAAAACCGCATCGTCTACAGCAACTCCATTCAAGGAACGCTGCTAAGTATTTCATCAAATGTGTTGGGTAATAAAACAGTCATTTCATGCCTATTTGTAGTATAGTCAAACTATTACCCCTCGGTAACGTGGACGACCTGATGCACTATTGCACTCGGCCTTCGGCCTCGTGCAATAATGCATCAGGTCGTCCACGGCACCTCGGGGTAATAGTTTTGACTATACTACAAACAGGCATGAAATAACTGTATACTACACCAGCATCAATAAGAAATATTATTTCTTCTATCTTACTTACATCTGTAGCCTGTACATTGATGTCGACACCAGCTTCAATAAGAACTCCTATTATTTCTTCTCTCTCTTCATCCTCAATTTCCTCACGAATAACAGCGTGGTGAAGCGCTGTTAGTCCATCCTACAAATACAATTCCACAGATGAACCATGTAGTGTTGGTACTATGATGTCATTAGAGATTAATAGCACAGAGTTTTGGTTATCGCCAAAAGTATCAACCTGAGACCCCAATATCAGCCTGATAACTTTAGCTCGATGTCTGATAATAGTCGAGGGTTGATACTGAGGTCTATAACCAACACTACATGTTATATTCTGATTATCACATATTCCAATTCACAGTTTTAACACATATTACATATTTGGAACACTATTGGCCACGATAAACCAAAGTCTGCATATGCAAAAAAACTCATTCAAGCCAACTGATAATCTGCCTGCCTTCATGATAACAAGAAGTGATGTATTTTGATGCAGAGAGGTTATCATGCCCGACTCGAGAAGTTGTTTATAAGAAGACATAAGATGTAAACAAGTGGTGTGACGTAACATAAATTTACTTTAATCCTCTGTTTTATTTACACTTTTGTACGTCAAACGCGTTAAAACAGTGAATTGGTATATGTGTTGAACAGATTATAACACAGAGTTTTTATTATAGCCTTCAGTATCAACCCATGACCATTATCAGCTCTCGAGCTAAAGCTCTCAGGGTGATTATTGGATCTCGGTTTGATACTTCGGGCAATAACCAAAGCTTTGTGCTATGATATCTAATTATTTCATATGCTGGTCCATATACTGACATTATTGTCTCTTTCAAGGAATGAGGCTGTTTAAGATGTACAGCCATTGGAAATTTACAAAATATGAAACCTGTGAATCTTGCTCAGGTTTCATATTTTGTACATTTTCTGTGACTGTAACAGCAACATAGAACTATCACATGCGTTTTAAACAGTTTCTCTTTTCTAAATATTTTCAGCACGTTCATGGAAGATTGGTAAACTGCATCGCTCCCACTGTGCTTTAGCATAAAACAAAAGCGACCCACATAATGAACACCAGCCATTGCGCAATTAAAAAAAACAAGTGAGTATGATCAGGAATACCACAATCAACACTGCTCTAGTAAAATTGCAAATGTGGTGGATAACATAGCTCACGACTTAAATGTGTTCAACATTATTTTGCGAAGGGGGGGGGTTCATATTGGCACGAACTTATAATTTATTACCCCCCCCCCCTTCTAATTAACGATTTTGTTTTTAATTGTGTGAGAAACGATATTTTAACATTGTATATCCTTAACCCTTTGTATATTAATGGGTTCATCCTTCTAGTTTGATACAGTAGACTTGGAATAGTCCATTATACATATCAAGAGGTGTCAGGTTATAATTTTCAAAAAATATTATATTATTTTTGTCTGTAGATCTTTTTTACCTTACCAACAGTGTAGACCCTGATGAAATGCAGCATCATTTCTTCACTGTTTGCAATAGTACTCGTTGTTGGGGTTTCCTGAATACAAAGGGTCACTGAAATCGCCAAAAGTTATTTATCTTTAAAACATAAAACAAAAATGTTATTAAATATGATTTCATAATATCCATAGAACTTTTTACAGTACCTGGTCCACTTGGTTAGGGTCGGCTTGTAGTTCTTCTAAGGCATACCTGACAGCATCCGGATCCTCCAAACGTACAGCATTTATCAGATGAGTCTGAAAGTATAGAGTTTAAATACCATTAGTTTGTGCAATATTATTAGGTGAATCCCGAAGATCATAAGTTGCCCTTACCACACTGCAGCTAATCCAGGCATATTTAAACATTAAGAATAATCTATGATGTTTTCTGCAAACCACAATTAACTAATAAGTAAATAAAATCCAAATGGGATAAAGATTCACAAAATTTGAACGCCTTTCTTCTAATTCCCATTATATGCTGCTATTGTATTGTACTTCATGTTGTTTGTTTTTTAATGAATAAATTAGATCTTGATCAAAAAAAAAGATTTTACACAAGTTGAAAGTCTTTCTTCTGAATTATAGTATATGTAGATTATCTTCAAATTATAATAAATGAGAAAACGAAATCTAAATAGGATACAGATTAGCATGAGTAGAGGGTCTTTCTTCTGAATTTTGCTTCCACGGATTGGTTTCCAAATCATGATATGTGAGAAAAATGATTCAATGTGATACAGATTAACATACTTCTAAATCTCATTTGCATACTTTTACTGTAGTATATTATATGTAGATTGTTTTATTGCTAATCACAACAAATGAGTAAATTAGATCCAAATAGGATACATATTAACATAAGTCTCAGGTGTTTTCATTCAATTTGTATAATTTTATTGTATCAAAAGTAAGATGTGTGTTTTTCAAGTAACAATAAATGAGTGAATTAGACCCAAATAGGATATAGAATAACTCCAAAGAATTTTTCCTGATATCCAACTTGTATACTGTAATTGTATTGTATTTTGTTTAAAGATTTCATTTTAAACCTTTGTAGATGGGAAACTTTTGCAAAGAGTGAAGACCGATTTGAAATGCCTCATACTGTGGCATTTCATTAGGGTCTGCACTGTTTGCTAAGAAAGAAATACAATATATTTTGGAAATTATAACCTTTGGAAATTATAACCTGTGACCCCTCAATAAATACAATGGACCATACTGACTTAGCTGTATAAAACTTTCTGGAAATGTTCATTGGTCTATAAAGGGTTAAATCATAATAAAATGTAAAGGATATCTTAATCAGATAAAAAGAGAACACTACTGTCCTGCCAGCCAAGAGTGACAGTGACGTCGTTTTTTGTTTACAATCGTTAAATAAAACATTTTTTAAAACTTGCACACTCCACTTGAGCTAATGCGAATCGATAGATCACATGTGTATTAATCCTATCCTGTGGATAGGATTAACACACACGTGATCTGTCGATTCTAAGTCCCTGATAACTTTGTAAACAAAACATGGCGTCACTGTCACATTTGGTTGGCAAGACAGTAGGTGAGTGTCTTTTGATATCAAGTTTACCAGGCAAGGCTTTGCATAGGCTTGTTGACATCGGGAGGCTTACCGAGCGATTCAACATGCGTTCTCAAAGCAGAGCCTGGTAAACTTGATATCAAAAGACGCGAACCTGGTATTCTATTTACCAGTTACCCTATTGTTTCTCTCTTCAAACTAGCAATTATGACGTAATTATCGATGATTGTGTCGATTCAGCGTCATAAGCGATGTCATTCAAAAAGTGCCACGTCATCATGACCTGATAAAGGCACATGCTGTGAGATAGATAACGCTTATCAGGCAACGTGTGACAATGCAGTTAATATGAGAGGTAACTGGTAAATATTCTTATATCTCCTGAATCACATTTCTACCCTGTGATTGTATTGAATTTCTTTATAGATTTGTTCTATGTAAAACTATACAAACGTGTCAGAACCTTCATTAACAACTATGTACACATTTTAACAAATATGTGCATTTATTATCATTGGTCTTAAATATATGAGTTTCATTTTTTTCTGAATAAAATTGCAATGAATCATTCAAACTCATACGACAGAACAATAGTGACGTCAATGGATACTTACCTTCAACAGTTTTAACCCTTAAAGCATAATCAAAACACTATTGCATTACAGTAAAACCTGTCTTGAGCAGCCACTCAAAAATAGACAAACCAAAGATGATACCTTAATGCATGTCGAAAGTATTGCAGAATGCTCTCTTGGAGCATTTTGCAATATTTTTGACCTACATTAACTGTCGAAAGTATTGCAGAATGCTCTCTTGGAGCATTCTGCAATACTTTTGACCTGCATTAAGCGATAATCGGTCTTGAAAACCAATTTTTGGCATTTTTGGGGATTGGCCGCTTAAGACAGGTTTTACTGATAAAAAGACACATTTGTGATATCGTTCTTAATTGTTGGAGAAAAAAAAAGCTTGACACTACACGTGAATCCTCTGCTGGCATCTCAATAATTTTTTCAAGTCTTATTTGTTTTTCAAATTAGAATCAAAGTTTAACACTGTTATCTACAGCAATATATTGGTAGCGTTTAAGGCTTTGTCCAAATATAGGCATTTTAGCATTTCTAGAAACTCAAACTTGTATAGCAGTTGGATATTGCATTACATGTATTGGGCAGATCCTGACTAAATATACATCAACAATAAATGAAAACTATTTCTGTCTTAAAATCTCTTCATAATTATTTTCCAACTATTCAACACTACACATACATGTACTTTTTAATTGAGTGGCACTGTCCATCGCCATTTCATATAATTATCATACATAATTTATATCTATAATACCCTATCCGACATAATAAGAACACACTGAGTATGTACTTTACGGGTAATTTATGCAATATCAGTTTCTGATTTCCTGTCAATCCAGCAGTGTAGAGCCGATGTCGAGCAAAAGGTACACGTTGGCATCTGAGCAGTCTGATCGTAAGTCTTCAATGGGCACTCCATGGGTAGTCAATGGTTCACCGTTTTATAGGCAGAAAAAATAAGACTATAATCAAACTTTTGACCTGTATTAAGGGATAGATAATCGGCCAGATAAACAATTTCGGTCTTTTTTGGAGTGGCTGCTTAAGATAGGTTTTACTATAGATAATTGCGTAGAAGTAAATGCACATAATGCTTAATAGGTCGAAAAGGTAATTATCATTCAACATTGATATGTAATAACTGAAAATGAACTCAAACATTAAGAAATACAAAATAATGCAAGAAAATTGGACTATGACTTAAAGTGCAAAAACACAAGCTGGTGATTTTAAACATTCATTTTAACTGGTTGATGATGAAAAAATAATATTCTGTTTCTAACATACTACATCGTACCCACGTTAATGAGAAATATTTAGTAGTATCTAAGAAATGGGCTGCAGCATGAGATTTCCAACAATGTGGTATGTGCGACCAGCAAAGCCTCAGATCAGCCTGCGCATACGCGCAGTCTGATCAGGGCCTTTGCAAGTCGCTTGAATAGTCTATGACTGTTAAGCTACTGACCGAACATCATTTGGAGTTTCTAAGCTTCAAAGGAGGCTGTACGGGCTTGTGTGAGTCTACACTTGTCAAAATGCCACACTGTTGGAAATCACATGCCATGGTTCAAATGTGAAAACATGAGAAGACCAACAACATGGCTGTATGTCACGATACGACTCAATTCAGCTTAGGCAACGTTTCAGTCTGATCAGTGTCTTTGCTGTCCGCATACAGAGAGCTACAGTCTTTAGCTACCCACTCATCCTTGCAAGCCAAAGGTACTAAGTCCTGTGTCGTTCCTTACGCACGTAAGGAACGAACAGGACTTAGTACCCTTGGCTTGCGAAGATGCTACCCACTGAGCGCAAGCAGAGACTCTTATCATACTGCGTGGATGCCCAGGTTGATCTGAATCTTCACATGACACACACACACACACATCTTGTAAGTTATTCATGTCAAGGCTCATTTGGATGTTTATTGGCGATTTTATACTTTGAAGTAGGGGAGCAGATAATTTTCTGAAATGGTAATGATATCAGGAGTACCAAATGCGACCTGACTTTGAGATGAATAAAAAAAACATGAGTTTCTTATGAACCATACAACACAAGTAGGGTTGCCACTCAATATCCATTTCAGCATTCCCTGACTTTTTACTGACTTTTCCCTGACTTTTGACCATTTTCCAGACCCTTTTGGAAGGCTGAATTAAGCAATTTTCATCCATCAACAATTCGAAAAGTTGTACAAATATTTATACATGATTTAATCTTTAAAGAAAATCCTCAAATCAAATATATTAGTAAAGGAATGTTTCTGAACATAAATTGCTTGCAATTTGTATAAAAATAAAATTTCCAGAAGCCTGTAAACTGGCAACTTTTTTGGAAAATTTTGAAATTATCTGATTTTTCCCTGACTTTTTTTCATATTTACTTAAGAGCTACGTGCATTAAGAGGCTATTTTGACCCCCTATGAGGCCAAAAAATGAAATTAGCTTTTCACCAAATTCTTCTTACTAGTTTATTAGAACAATGGCCCAAGTGTATAAGTCTGGTATTAGTTTGACTTTTACTGTTCGTCGCTTCAGTGCTATAGTGTTCTATCTACCATTGCACAAGTTTTGAGAAAAATGAGTTTGAAAATTTAAGTATCCTGATTTTTGATGCCTCATTTACCACAGACCTTTGAATCATTCCAGAGGGTTTAAATATATACATACAGTGTAAATGACCTTTGTTTGAAGAATTTTTCACAGAAATATGGAAATTACAGGCATTTTACAGTTTGCAGATAGAATATAATGCCCTAAAAATCGCCTTCTGCGTTCAGTGCTATAGTGTTCTATATGTTCCTTCAGCTTATTATTCTGTTCATGGAGTCTTTTTGTAGACTCTTCTCAACAAAAATGATTATTTATAACTAAAAGTAGCATATTTAGTCATTTGCTTGGCACAACGCTAACAAACCGCACGGATTATGCCATTAAAATGTATGTAAGGGAGGTAATTTTTTTCTACAGTTAATTTTTCTGTCAATGCGGTAAATTAGTATAATATTTTGGACTTAACTGATTATTTGAACCTAAAAGTAGCAGATTTAACCATTGATTTGTAACTACGACGACAAATTACTTCAATTAAAGCAGTTAAAATATGCGTAAGGGAAGTAATTTGTTTCTACAGCTTATTATTTTGTCAATAGATCAATTTGCACAAAATCTTTGACTGAGCGGATTATTTGGAAGAAAAAGTAGCAGATATAGCCATAAGTTTGTTATTACATCGACAAACCGCTTCAATATCGGAAATTTTAATTTATATAAGGGAGGTAACTGCAATTTTAATCCAATATATCCAAGGGTAGTGATTTTCGGTAGATAGAACAGTACGGCACTGGAGTCATCCAGTCACGTGACATAATGATCATTTGCCATTGGACGAAAATCACTTAGAACACTATAGCATTGAACGAAATTGTCTTTTTGTAGATAGAACAGAAACGCACAGCGATTTTAAGCTTACTGGGATGAAACCTTCACCAGTAGATAGAACATTTGATCATCTTTCCAACGGTATGCATAACTCATTTTTGACCAAAATGTCACTTAGAACACTATAGCACTGAAGCGACGTGTTGCTATGGTAACAAAAATGGTCGCCAAAAAAGGCTGAAAATAGGAAATTGACAATTTTGGAGCAAATTTGAGCCGTTTGACAGAGCAATTAACACAGAGCACAAGCAAAAACCAAAAAGCTATTTTAACAGATGATGAATATTATCATAGCACACAATATATTAAAAGGATTTTTTGGTATTTAGCTGTGCTGATATCTAATAATTCTTAGAAATTCGGTCTCTAAAAGCCTTAAATTTGGTCAAATGGCAAATTCTCTATTATATGCCTATTTTGTCGGCCATTTTTGTTACCATAGCAGCGGTAAAATTTAAATGAATGCCAAAATTTTACACTTTAGTCATTCTTCTAATAAACCAATCAAGTGAAATTTGTGAAAAGGAATTTTCAGTTTTGGGCTCCAAAGGGGGCCAAAGTAGCCCCTTAATGCACGTACCTCTTTCACATACTGAAAATGAAATTCCTGGACTTTTCCCTGACCTGATTTTTTTTTTCATTTTTCAGAATTTTTACCTGACCGTGGCAACCATGCACAAGCCACGACTGCAATAGCCAATGTTTTTGCCATAGTTATCTAGATATTCTGGGTAAATAAGTCTTAAAGTTCAGAAAAAATGTCTGCAGACGATACGCATAAACATGAGGGTTTAGCCTGAGGCAATGAGATTAATTTGACACAAATCTACATATATTTTTTTCAAAATAGTCACCTCACTCTTGACCACTTTGTCTAACTGTGGTTAAGGTTTGGATACCTTTCCTGTAGATGATGACATTTTAAACAGCTTTTATAACGCCATCATCAGCGTGGAAACGGCAGCTGCCTTTTATTCATCCTGGGAACCAGGTGGTAGTCAGAGAGTGCCAAATCAGGTTAATCCTTAAAGCGCCAAGAAAAAAATGCATCTAGAAATGTCGTCTGCTGAAGTCGTCTGCTGCAAATAATTGCTTAGCATTACTGACGAATTAAGTATAGGAGCAAACAGCGTGGACCCAGAATAGACTGCTCCTATAGGAGCAGTCTGATCTGGGTCCACACTGTTTGACAAAGAGGCCTCTAAACATTTCAGCAGACGAGAAAAGCAGACGACTTTTGTTGAGATTGGCGCTTTAAGGGTTAATATAGTTTTTGATCAACCAACTGAGGACCAAATACATAGATGTTAGTCTTGTAAAATGGATCATTGTCCAAATGAAGAAGCACACCTGCTGCCAGTTTAAACATATTGTCTACTTGATCTTTTTCACGAAATTATACCAGAAGATAACCATTGTGCCTTCAGTTATAGTATGTGCTTCTTTCAAAGTAGTTCACAAGCAGCATTTCACATTTCCAATAGATGTCACGGACCTTTTTGCAGTTGATGATGCTTTCACTGCTGTGATTGTTGTTTTGTTGCAGACTAAGCGTGACGAACCCATATTTCATCAACAGTTACAAATTGGTAGAGGAGCATCTCAAGATCCACCTGATTAATTATGACAAAAAGAACCCTTGCATTTGTTGTCAGTCATTGTCTGGATCTATCTAGAAGAAAACTTTGTCATTTGCATTTTGCCATGTAGAATTTGCATAAACCCTTGAAGCGCCAAGAAAAAATGCATCTGAAAATGGTGTCTGCTGAAGTCGTCTGCTGCAAATAATTGCGTAACATTATTGACGAATTAAGTATAGAAGCAACAGCGTGGACCCAGATAAGAGCAGTCTGATCTGGATACACACTGTTTGCCATAGAGGCTTCTTAAACATTATAGCAGACGAGAAAAGCAGACGACTTTTGTTGTGGATTAACATATTTCTATGATATACCAGGCTGTGTAATTTGCTGATATCCCATGATCATATCATGGATTTTATCTGTAGCATCCTGTGTGTGTACATTTAGTGGCCTACCCGGATGGGGTCATCTTCAAGTATTTCTCTATCATGCTTTAATTAAAATTCACAAGTCCTCATGAACTCTCGAGGCCAAAGTTTTGAACAGCCACATGATGGCTAATGTTGTCGATTTGCTAAGAAGTACTCATCAAAAGCAACTTCAATATAAACCTCTGGCAAACAATTAAGAGATGAAATGTCTTGTTTCTCTCAATAGTATTCATGCGCGGTCCAGAAAGTTTTGTCAGAGGGGGGCCCAACTTTGACAACGTTTTTTTTTTGTTTTGTTTTTAGTCGATGATGGGAGGTAAGATCCAAATATCACTATAAGGGGGCCATCATCGACTCGCCAGCGAAGCGCCATTAATGGCGCTTCGCTTGCGTGCCGATGATGGCCCAACATTGAATGCTGGCTTGGTAGCTTTGTGATTTTTCAGTGAATCCGGACCAGTATTACTGAAAAAAACTATATTTTTGTGATTTTCAAAAGGGGGGGGGGGGGTCCGAACCCCCTGTCCACCCCTCTAGATCCGCGCATGGTATTGAATCGCCTAAAACAACGACCCTTCAACGACCCTTCTTTTCTGACATCCAGAGTTCCTTTATCAAACCAGATGAAAGAACCCATCAGTATACAAAGGATAAAAAAGCCGTGACATGTGATTTACAACAATGTGGCATTTTGACAAGTGTAGACTCAGACCAGCCTGTGCAACCTCCTTTTAAGCTTAGAAACTCCAAATGATGTTCAATCAGTAGCTTAACAATCATAGAATACTCAAGCGACTAGCAAAGGCTCTGATCAGACTTCGCGTATGTGCAGGCTGATCTGAGGCTTTGCTGGTTGCCCATACCACATTGTTGAAAATCTCATGCACTGGCTCAAATGGTCAACATTACACTTAACAACACTTAAAAGTGTGCACATATAAATGGACCCATAACTTCATAAATAAGAGTCAGATCATTTTGAAATTTTCAACAGATATAGATGACTTTCTTGACACGATATTCCATAAATTTTAATTTTTATAAAACTTTAACTTTTGAAATACGAAATGAAAATCTAAATATATCATAATATCAAAGTTCACAGCTTTCTTCGTTTTAGAATTTATCTTTCTATGACAGTTCTTTATGCATATCATTTTATAGTTAAGCATTTTTGAATAAAATTAGGTGGGGTAAGTTCTGGCTCAGTTCTAAGGAATATCCCGTGGGAATTTTCCATGATAAAACGTGCTCATGGTTTTGAGATGAACTAAACCGCCGTGTAAGGAGAACAGGGGCTGAATCACACTGAATCAACTTAGAGCAAAAATTATCTACAACAGAATTACGTTCAGCGTTATGTGACGTCAATAAGACGCCGTTGTCTTGTGGTTATCTTGCCGTAGTGAACAGTGTGAGGGGCATACCCGCTACTAAGTTTACATGGACATGGACGCCGCTGCAGGATTTGATCTAAGAATATTGTGATATTTACTTTGTGTTGTGATATATTCGATCAAGTTTGGTCTCTTCTAAAGTATTTGAAAAATGTGAACTTTGATTTTACCATAAATTTGAATTTTGCATTTGTATTTTTTAACTTTTTTTATTTTATTCGCAATAAAATAAATGCAATTTTATAAAACACATGTCGTTTAAATTTGTTAAAAATTTTAAAGTGATCTGACCAGTATTAGCGGAGATATGAGCCCATTTATATGTGCACACTTATAAGTGTTGTTAAGTGTATCAAGAAAAGGTAAAAGTAATACCTTTTGCCAAAATAATTCAGAATGAAGCAATAAAATGTCAGTTGCGAAGAGATTCAAATAAATGTAAATGTAATAAAATTATAGAAACATTCCAGAAGTAATAAAACGCTACTGAAGAAATATGAAAGAAATATAAAAGAAAACGCCCACTGCCAGTGCACAATGCAGACGATCATATTTGCAATATTTGCCTAGCTTTAATGGAGAAATGATACAATAAACATGTGTTTTTTGCCTTGGGTAAATAGTCTTAAAATTTTCCATGACATTCAACATTGATTTACCACGTGATATATTAGTATCACGTGACAATTTCAGAAGTTGGTGACATTTCCTTAAATTACAGTTAACCACCTTGTAAAATTATCTAATTAATGTTGTATGAGCTTCAACTCTGCAAAAGGGTGGGGCCATTTCACCCCAAAAAGCAGACCAACCCACGGCACCAAGTCAAGTTTAAGCCAATAACAACTTGATAAGAGCTGCCAAAGTGCAGTTAATCTAGTTCATACTTCGCCTTTGAAATTTAATATTACATTTGGTCCCATAGAAAAAACTTCTGAGTTTGTAATATACAATTTATAATATCAATAATTTTGTAAAAAGTGTTACAACATTGGATGGTTGCTCAAATATGGACTCCATCTCAACTTGAGGTTTTCTTTAGCTCTGACTATCTGTGAGTCATGAGCCCTTTTCTTAGTTTCATCATGGAGTGTTAATTTGTTTAGAGTGTTTTCCATGATGATACATTGCATTAGTTAGATGGCCTCCATGCGAGCTGAACATTTCTTGTACTTCAACAACAGCAGAATCTAGGGCGAAGATTTGGTGCCGGTGGGGTGCGTTTAAGCCCCCCGGTGTCTTGGGCTGCTGTCCGTTCTGGGGTGGTGGTTCTGTTGTTGTTGACTTTTTGTTTATTGTTACTCCAATTGTGGGAGTCTGTAATTGTTCTATGTTTTGTTGTACGTTACTTTATGTCCATTCTAGTATTGCAATCATCTTGATGGGGAAGAGAGAGCTGATTGCTTTGCTTAATTTGTCTTCCTGGTGTCTCGTGATGGTTGAGCGGCTCTTCCTCGCGGTGCCACGGGTTGGTCTGCAGTTTGTGATTGTGGTACTTCCTGATCATACTCACTTACTATTTTTAACAATGTCATGATTTTGCCTTTACTTTGTACACTGGCTTGATAAGTTTATAAATTAAGCTAAATTTCAGAATTGCATATTACATCAACAACCTGTACTGAATATAGTGACTGACTCTCAGTTGACATTGCCGACGGTGTCGGCGTCTCATAAGGTGTTGGACTTCTGACCTGAAAGATGGTTTATCATTAAGTTAATAAGCGCATATGATAATTACCCCTCGTTTCCTACCGATTTCACAGTATGTAAACTGAAATAAACATCCTGTACCCATTCCTCCCAGCTCTCGCCTTATAAATAAGAAATTCCAGCACTCGTGCGTAACCAGTTGTCGGTAATTGTGATGTGAGAGTTGTTGGTACAGCTGTAATTGCTAGGGTCCACCTATTAAAATTCATATTTCCATAGATCTTAGTAACTTTTACAGTTACAACTATGTAATCATGTACACATGTGATTGCCAATTTCACGAAAACCATGCAAACTGTCATTTAAGCTCGTTTCGGTACAGAACGGCTCTGATTGTGAGCAAGTCGTTTTTAACAAAGCAAAAAGCAAAGGAGGAAACCGTTAAAATCATGGAACAAAACGGAATAAAATAGATAAAATGGCTTTTCTTACCTTGCTTGAATGTGTATTGTCGGTATCGCTAACAATATAAATCGAAACGTGTACATGTACCTAAATACACGCATTTTCCCGACTACTGGTTACGCACGAGTGTTGTTATTCATGTTTATAAGGCGAGAGCTAGGAGGAACGGGTACAGGATGTTTATTTCAGTTTACATACTGTGGATTTACCTGTAGAAAGTTTACGGCTTTGGAGAGGTACATTTTTTCTAGATTTTAAATCAAAAAATGAATTGTTTTATGTACTTGTTAACCCTTGTAAACTAATGGATTATTCCTTCTAGATTCATACAATAAACTTGGGATAGTCAATTGTATGTATCAAGGGGTGTCAGGTTATATTTTTTTAAAAAAAATATTGTATTCTTTTGTCTGAAGATTTTTTTACCTTTCCAAACAGTGTAGACCCTGATGAAATGCAGCATAATGGTGCATTTCATCTGGGTCTGCACTTTTTGGAAAAGTACTCGTTAAGGGGTCATCCGGATACAAAGAGTTAAATTAAAAGTACCATTGAAACAGTTCTCACAAGTATCTGTGAGAATCATTTCAATAGTGTGGTTCAAGAAAGCTCAGACAACTGGTCTTTGTTTGATTTGAGACAAAAAAATACCTCTACAAAAACGAACTTATGTTTGAGCTAAGTAAGAAAGTACATGAATAGCATTGGGAATATACCTAATAAAGTAATCAGCAAAGAATCTTGCTTATAAAATTTACTGCCATTCGGTGTCTTAAACTAAAATAATAAACTCCATTTGAATGCATGGATAATACTATTAATTTACCTACCTCCTACAGAGTATATATCTTCTAATATGCTACAAACCATGGCAACGCTGTTTTCTAGAAATTGGTTTCTTTTGATATGCAATAACCATGGCAACGCGCTGTTTTTTTCAACTGAATTGGTTTCTTTTGATACGCAATAACCATGGCAACTGAATTATTTTTGAAATATTTTTATAATAATGGGGCTAAATAAGTTATTACCTCATATATTTCATATACAATCTCGTGTATCAGATCTGATTTAGTTGTCTATTAAATGAAACCAAATCAGTACAAAACAATGCTGCGATTGGTTATTGTTTATTAAAAGAAAAACATTTCAGTAGAAAACAGCACATTGCCATGGTTTTTTATATATTAAACAAAACTAATTCACTAGAAAACAACTTTTTCTCATTTTTGTGTTGTTGTTTTTTATATTAAAAGAAACTAATTCAGTAGAACACAGCGTTGCTATGGTTTATTTCATACTTAATGAAACTAATTCAGTAGAATACAGCGTTGCTATGGTTAATTGCATATTAAAAGAAACTAATTCAGTAAAATAATACAAAAAAACCCAGCGAATTGTCATGGCTAATGCAAATCAAAAGAAACCAATTCACTAGAAAACATCGTTACCATGGTTTATTGCATATTAAGAAACACTAATTTTGTAGTTGGTAAGTAAATATTCTGGAATTGTTTTGCTTCCCAACTGCCATGAAGCAAAATGTTGATACAGTGTTCTAAGAGTGTCCTTATGCATGCCTACAATAAAGATACAAAGTAATTATTCATGACATTATAAGAAACAAATTTAGTTCTATTTATTTGAGATATTGAACCAAAATGAAACATTTTATTACATTATTCTTGCCTCTGTAAATGTTATCAATTGAAAGTCCAACCGTACATCTTATTTTACTAGATACATTCCTATAGCTGCAAAGAAAACATAACATTACCAAATGTACTAATTGTGAAAGCTAGCTCTGAGGAAATATCGAAAGCTATTACTCGTAAAATTAATTCACGCAGCCCAGTTTAATCTTGATTCATTTTACCATAAACAATTTTGACATTTTGCTGAGAAACGAAACCCTTTGTAAAATCGAAGTATTATTTCAGCAACAGAAGAAGCAGAAAATTTATGGTAATTACTACATGTATGTGTTTTAGATACTAGTAGTGTATATTATAAGACACGTCTTGCTAAAATGCACAGTCTTCTGTATGTATAGAAGAAGGACCAATGTTGTTTACCAAACATAGATTTATGTACAATATGTGCTTACTCAAAGAAAGAAGTGGGCTGGTATTTTTAGTCGTTTTCTATCAGTGCAACAAAAGGGTTGGAAAAATAAACCCGTTTCAACAGCAATTAAGCATGTGGTGATATACTGCGTAGAGCTCGTTGTGACCATGTTAATTTCAATTGTTATACCACGTGTAAGGTTAACCATAGCGAGTGAGTTACAAAAGCGTGATATAAGATTTTAGTACAAAATATTTATAGCTGTTATAGTTGTGTTTAAGATCGAGCCAATTTTAGTTTAATGGTTTGAAAGTCTTCAAAATGCTCAAAAATTTCACCAATATATATGAAAGCTTGTTTTCATGATTAAGAAACACATATAAAAACTACATTGTATTAGTTAAATTATAATGAAGAATTATTTGTCCAAAAAAATATGTGAAAAATAATAACTTCAATTATAATTGTGGGCCAAGAGGGGGTCAACAGACATGTTATTAATCAACACAAATGGCTCTTTCATTTTTTTTTCAAATACTTGTAATAAATAGATGGTTTTTCTTATGGATGAAGATGGGCCTTTTTGAAATGAATAAATCAATAGATGGTTGATACATAATATGAAACAATTCAACCAGTTAACAAGAATATGGTACATATCAAACATATGTTAACTGTATTTTTTTTATTGTTAACCATCCATGGCAAGTCATCTGAAGAGTCATCTACTTTCATATTGTGTGTACATGCAGCAAACGCTTTAGTACAGTCATCTGAGCATTGGCTTGTCTCATATATGATAGGAACCTTAATATCATGTATTGGTTCTATTAAAAAATAAATTTCATTTTTCAGATTTTCAAGAAAGTGTGAATGCCTCTGGTTCAGTTCAAAATACTGTAAATTCGGAAATTTTCGTGAGAATTTTATTAAAAGACATATTTGCCATGTTCAAAATTCATGGCTCAGGCATGGTTTACCTATATCAGCAAAAGACAGAGTGATTTCGCCATTTCCAGAGGCTTATATTTTCACGAAATTTTGAATCTGCGAAGGTTCACAAGAACAAAACCCTAGTATTTTTTTGAATTTAAAGAAAGTATGTGAGCAAGGGTGTAATTTTAATTTAGAGCTCAACCTATAGCATTCATTGCTTTCAGGGTCCTCTGAAAAAAGTAATGAATTTCTTATATTTAAACCTTTAGGAGAAAACTTTATGACAAACTTTCAAGAGTAATTGAATGCATCTTTCAAATTTTATATTTACATCGTTAATGATAAAACGTTTAAGGCAAGGTTTATACATAAGAAGATACATTGAACCTGTAAATATTTATATGTGTTAGGTTATACAAAAGCAGAAACATCAAAGTGAGCAAAACAATTGCTACTTGTGAACAATGTGAGATTTATTTAAGTATTTTTGTTTACCCATTCATCATTATCATCATCTTCTCCAATATTTCCGTTATTGGCACGTGGTGTTAATAAATCACCTATTATGAACTAAGAAGCAGACAACATAATTAAGAAATGAATTATATAGTTATGCACTCATAAAATGCTCTCCTTCTCTCTCTCCCCCCTCTCTCTCTCCCTCTCTCTCTATCCCAGTTCTAGGTCTCTCTTACGTTTATATATTATTACGCAAATGTAATTACTTTTATGCTTCAACTACTTATGATTAAGCATTTATAAAATCCTATAACTGTGTTTATAAACAGGTTATAAAATGGTTCCCACTGTTACCATTAACTAATACAAAAACTAAGTAAATGATACATATATATTATAAATCAACGACTAAAGCAAAATATTGAGTCAATCATTAATAAATGTAACAATACTGACATTTAGTTTGCAACTCATGAAGATAAAGAAAAACGGTACGCCATTGCAATACTATATATAATTCTTTCACATTATTGCATGTAATTGTCAACTATAATTCGCTTAACTGTTTTCTGAAAATCAAATAAGTATGTCTCAGCTGATATAATAAGCACATTCACAAATGTTACTAGAGTTAATCCAACTCACACATGAATGTTTAATAGACTCAGCTCACATGAAAATTCCAAATATCCCATATGTATAGACGATTCATTACTTCTACACAAAGTATGCACTTAGCAGGAAGCACAAATATAAATTCAAGAATCTTAGTTAAAGCCATTTTGCCAATCCCAAATGATAGTTTAAGCCTAAAGATTTCAAATAAACATTTGCCATCACAAATGCAATCACGAACTTTTATATTGACCAAAGCAAACAAAATCAAATACCTATTCAGTGATTAAAAGAAAAGACATACATAAGAAATTGTCAAACATGTTGACTAAATTAGATATGCATTTTCTTTTCTGCCCTAAATGGATTATATAGTTTTCTCTATCAATATTCTAACATTGCATTAATTAGGAAGCATCTGTGCGAGTTAAACACTATTTGTGTTTTACCAAAAACAAAGTCTATGGCGAAGATTTGGTACCAGTAAAATGCATTTACGCCCCCCCCCCCCCCACATCCCCAGTGCCCAGTGGCATAGGCTGTTGTGAGTTCTAAGGCGCTGGTTCTGTTGTTGTTGATTTATTGTTAATTGCTGCTCCCATTGTTTCTGGGGTTTCTGGGTTTGGTCCTTAGTTTGTTAAGTAGTACCTAGTTCCCTTTTAAGTTTTTGGAATTGAGATAGCTGTTTGCTTTACTTTAATTGTGGTAGCGTTCTATGGCTCTTCCTTACAGTGCCATGAGTTGGTTTGCAGTGCGTGATTGTAGTATTTCCTGATCATGCTCATTTACTTTTTTTTCTAATTAATGATCATATTATTGATATCCTTTTTTTATCTGATTATTTTAGTATCTGTTAAATTATGCACGTTTTAACGGATTTATTGTCTTTAAGAATAATTACACATTCACTATGAAAAATGCATCAACGCATATAAGATAGATAATGGTGCATGGGGAAAAGCAAGTGAGCATGACGACTAGGAAATGCCACAATCACATACCAACCCTTATTACAGCAAAGAAGCGACAAAGAACCACTAACAGCAACACAATTTAAGTAAAGAAACAAAATGATATGTGCGCCCCATAACATTTAGATCAGTCTCAGCATCCAATAGTACTATCCATAAAGCACACAACAAAGACTCAAATCAGAATGGGTCTATATCGCCTAGGCTAATCTGAGTCTTTGCTAAGAGCATAGAACATTTTGTTGGTTTGTCATACAATGAATCAAAATAGTACAACTTTCATGTGAGCTATTTCAATAGTTAAAGCAGATTAATAAGGCAGTTGAACCTGCTGTGGAGGTGGATGATTCCGTGGTGGTGGGTGGTCTCTTGGCGTTGGGTGCCCTCTTGGCGTTGGGTGCCCTCTTGGTGTTGGATGCCCACTTTCCCGGTTTTGCGGAGCACGATGAAACTATCATAACATAAAATCATGTATATGTCTACATATTTATAACATTGAAATCACCAACCAATTACTCCTGCTATGTTAACAAAAACAGATACTTGGTTATAAGTCACATTAAACAAATTGCATTGTTCATATATAAACTAGCTTTTAAACACTATAAAAACAACTAATTGTGAACAAAAAAGCTGAAAATAATACTAACCAAAACTATCCAAAATGTTAGCCATAGAAGATGTTAGTAGGTTATTTGAGAATGTAAATGATTTGGAAAGGCATACAAACAATGAGGATTTCATAAACTCAAAAGATTTATAAGGCATAGAATATTGGTTTTGCTTTTTTCAGTTCTATACTCACTTGTTTTTTTCTTGAAATCTGCATTTTGTAACATTTTAACATTAGTCTTTGTTATTATCAACAACATTGATTTGAATGAAAAACAACTCTGCTGAAGGAAGTAACTGTGTACGATTAAGACTACTGGCTAATGATACACAAACGTATATTTATGTCCCCCATATATAACTTGTTTTGGTGTGGATACCCTCTGTGTCAGCATCCATTAGCTTCTTTCCCACACTCTACCTTCGGAACCAGTAAATGGATTTCAACCAAGCTTGCATATATTGGTTATTGTGAAAGGAAAAATAGTTGATCAGCTTTTGGTGATCTTGAACTCATTTTCAAGGTCACAACAGGACTTTGAAATGTCAAATTTAGACCTGAATAGTGTTTTTGCATGCTTTCTCCTGAACATAATGATGGATTCTGGACAAACAGTATACATGTATATAATTTTTATTGTATTATTGTATGTCAATAAAGAGTTCATTAGATTTTAGTGATATTGACCAAATTATCAAGGTCACCATCCTATTAAAGCCTTTCCCACACTCAAACTTCTGACCCAGTGGATGGACTTTAAACAAACTTGCATAGATATATTGTTGGAAAAGAGGTAAAGATCATTAGATTTTGGTGACCGTTACTATATTTTCAAGGTCACATCAGCACTTTGTTATCTAAAATTTCGACTGAAATTGTGTTTCCGAATCAAATGATAAGTTTCAACCATACTTTATATACTGACAGACTTTAAAAACGCAACACTTGGATAACAGCTTTAATGTATGTCTCAAAAAAGAAGGCAGAACAATTATTTTGATTGTATGTTAAAGAGCATTCATTTGTAAGTAAAACATGGAAAACTTGTCCAACTAAGATGAAGTGTATGCATTAAGATGTAAAATTTTTGAGATAGGGGTCAACTGTTTCATGTGACCAAATGTTATGAATGGAATATTCCCTAATTCTTTAAATCAAGAGACACTAGAAGCATCAAATTTGTATCATGGACTTTGTTAGTCATCGAGGAATCACTCTCATATTGATTGGCAGGTCCGCGATACAGCGTACTTGCGTAAATGGCGTTTATCTGGGTGTACCCTCTCATTCAATAGCTTAAAATCTCCTCTACTTAAGAAATGTTTAAATTGCTAAATTCATACGGAGCAAATAATGTTGTCCAGTTTAGTTGTACAATTAAAACTAAAGTGTTTCCTGAAGAAGCCAACTCATGATGACATTATCGAAGCAAAGGAAGTTTACATTCAACAGTCTTTTGGAAGATAAAAGGGTAAGTTAGTGTTGCGTAATTAAAGTCCGTCAGTATATATTGTATCATTATGAACGAAATATGTAGATAAAGCATACATATTCAAAACTAAGTAAGCATCAATAGCGTAGCTCCCATTACGCAGGTTACGCACATGCCGAATAAAAATAGTAACATTTAAGGGATGTCACTTAATGTGATAAAAGTGTTTTCCAAACTATAAGAAACTGCTCATACAAGGGGGCCAATAACGTGATACACATGTGGTAATCTCACACGTTTTGTTTAGTTTTTTCGCTCGATTCAAGGTATGTTTCACAATAATTTTGCTGTTTTTTGGTGGCTTTCAGAAATGTCACCTAGTGCAGAGTACCCAGACTAGGAAGCTCTTCCTTATGACGCTTAAGTTTTAGACAAGAGTTATATAGTTCTCTTAAAGCTGCATACTCTGTAACTGTGAACATTTTTCGAAAATTTTTATTTTCTTTTTAAATCATTTGTAAAAGTAGAATTAAGCTATGTTTTCACAATAAAATGTTCAGTACAGCTGAAAACTGCATGGAAAAGTGAATTATCTTATCAAATAGGTGTATTTTTCTCTTGTTGGTAATTATTTGCGTCCCTCCAATAATTATAGACCGTTGAATTTTAACATAAATGCAGATGTTTTGATAGTGATAACTTGTTAAGATTTACGAAAATGGTAAAATGTTTACCTGAATTTGAGTATTTTTACTGCGTTCTTGAAAAATAAAAACATTATTTTTAAAATTAGAAGATCAAAAGTTACAGACTATGCAGCTTTAAACATCGCCGCAAGGTTGTGCAATGTTAGTTGGTAGGAATCACATGTTTGCCAAGCAATACTTTGTTAGAGCGTTTTTAGCTGCGCACAATATTCTGCAGCAACAGTATTATATTTGTTAAATTACAATTGGCCAATAAATGATGAAAGACATATATTCTACGCAGTTAAAGCGGGATTTGCAGCGAAATCTAGAAAGGAATGTCACTGGTAGGAATCACACTGTATGATAGGAATCACACTGATTATTATTTATCAGGGTGGATAGGTCTCACATGCAATCAAAATGGATAGGAATCACACTTGTAAATTGCTATTTGAAAATTGCATGGATTGTATACTACACGACTGTTGTGTATGTAATGTACATGGTATAAATGGCCCAGGTAAAATGTTACATAAACGTATCATAAACATGGCATCACATGGTAACAAAATTCAGAACAAGGATAATAGGTAGATTGTATCAATTAAGAATGAACACTGAATAAAATGCCCACAAGAGCTCAAATTAGTGGGGAAACTTGAGACAACTTCAGTCCTTATGAGCCACTGGTCTAAAATATATATGGTTTCTCACAAACGTTCCCAAGTATTCCCTCTTCCAGAATTTTACAAATGTTTGCACTCTTCTGAAAAAAACCCTGGTCACTTGAGCTAAAACAAAAGAAAATAAACCTGTTGAAATGGCACTTTCTTTTAAACCCTTTGTTCAAAATTACTAGCACAAACATATCTATCCAAAACCTGGAAGGACTAAGGGAGATAAAAATCAGCCTTGTGTTAGTCCATCAGTAGTACATGGATGTTTCTTCACTCCATATCTTTTATATCCTTTGAGGTATTCTGATTATATTTGGCAGGAGTATGTACAAGAATGCTCTCCCTTGCTTCCAATTTGAGCTGTTTCCCTTCATTGAGCTTGAATGGTGAAACCTTGTGTACTTAATAGCTTACATCTCCTTTGAGACGTTTTAATGCAACTTGTTAAAGACAGTATGTTACATGAAATAATGGTGGTTACTAATCATCCTTTCAGTGTATGCTCCATAACTTTCATTTCCTATGAAATGTTTTGATGTTATTTCATAGAGATATATTACATGTCAAGATGGTAAGAAAAAAGTGCTAAATCATGCCACAAAATAATAAAACAGTATCTGATCTGGTTTTGCACTGTTTGCTGATGTTTTATAAAATGGAGTAAGGCTATATGGGTTAAAGGTATATTTAAACTTTGTTTCAGGTGTTTAAAGATGGTTAAAAAGAAGAGCAAGCTCAGTTTGCACAGACGAAAAAGAAAAGCAGTAATTGTCTCACCATTCAAAAGATATGAAACAGAACTACCAATGAATGACTGCTCTCCATTTAAATCACCATGGCATAAACATAGGAGAATTATAAAATAACCAGGCAAAGCACCAACATTTTCACCATACAAATCACCTTGTGGCCTCGTCTCCATATGACCTAAGCTGTTTGCGGGATGTTAAAGACAAAAATAACAACAATAACACTCATCTTGATGGGGAAGAGAGAGCTGGTTGCCTTGCTTAGTTTATCTACCTTGTGTCTCATGATTGATGTGTGGATCTTCCTTGCGGTGCCATGAGTTTGTCTGCTGTTGTGATATTTCCTGATCATAATCACTTACTTTTTTTTGAACGTTTTTACTATTGTTACTAACTTGACCGTTTTTTGTGTTTGTTTGTTTTATTGCAGCAAATTTGTTGCTAAGTTGACCGTTTTTCGCCCTAGCAATACACACCTTTTGGAAGCTACACAGAATTGATCAACTCCAAAGTTATCCTAACTGGATACACATATTTTTACTGTGTAGAGGACACGCGTGCGCTGACACGATGGGTCAATATGATCATTATCGAATAAAATCGATGTTTATGAAGATGAGCTCAATGAACTCTTCTTGAATCAGTGTGTAAATAGGTAAATAAGCAAGCGGATCCAGGAGGATGGGCAAAAAAACTATGATTGCCAAGATTCCAGAGCTCCAAATTTTTCCATTGAACTTGAGATTTTCTTTGGAGAGGGTCCAGACCCCCCTTTCCCCCCCCCCCCCAGAAAATCTCAAAATAAGTTGAGGACTAAGAATACCACCCCCACCTCAAAAAAGTTTTCAGAATTTCTTCTACTGTCTGTTTGGTCCGGTGGACCACCTCCCCCATCCACACACACACACACACGCGCGTGCACACGATGGAAATTCTTTGATCCGCACATGAAATAAGTCCGAAGGAAGTTTCTATGCCACATGCCATTGAAAGGACGTAGTCTTAGCACATTATCTGCATCCCTTCTATGTCGCCTGTGGCGGTGGTATTGACAAATAGCAGTTTGGACCTTAGTCTTACAAGAGGGACTGATCTGTATACAAATTGTTTGACATCCTGTTAAGTTGGAAACAACAGGAATTGGTTGAATTTTCCAACAGGAAGTGAGTTAAAAAATACCGGCACCCATTGACTTCTTGTATTATTATGTTTAATCGCTTTAGCTTTTTATGATTTATATTATACCTTATCTTGACTAAATTTGGAGAGGATTGCATGGTTTGGCAGGGGCTGCTTATCTGATCCACTTGCTTCCAATCTTGCCACCCCTTTAGATCCAAGAGGACCAGAATCACTCACCTTGATGAGCATAATCAATCTACTTTGAAAAAAATGAATGCATGATTCTAGCAAATCTTAATATCCATAATGTCCAAATGTCTTCCACAAAGTTACAGCTCAATCCAACATATGGCTTAAGAGACGAAATTATGAAGAAAATCGAAATGGCTGCCATATAAGATATACAAATAGAGTCATAATGTCTAATTTAAGATTCGAACTTGTCCACAAGCCCCTCCCCCTACCAAGGTTTGGCTTAATCAAACATATTGTGCGGGAGGAAATGTTGTTTTAAGAATTTCATGATGACTGCTAGGGTATTAAAGCGTTATTATTTAAGCATAGTGCCAGAGTGCGCCAAGCCAATTTTCAGTTCTATATAAGATTAAGTTTTCGAGGAGATTTCAAGATTGCTGTCACTGCAGCCATCTTGATATCGTGGATTATAGCAACTATAAATCTCAATTTATGTATTAATGCCTCCACAAAAGTTCCAGTAAAATCTGACATTTAGTTGGAGGGAGAAATAATTTGAATAGTTTAAAAGAGATTCGATGGTAGCTGTTTAGGAAATTGGTACTAAACGATTTTAGAACTCCTCAAAATCCATTTTGCCTGGATGCTTCCAAACAAGTTTTTGCACAGTCCAACAAATGTTATGGAAGTAATGCTTGAAGAATTTAAGGATTGCTGCATGGTCGACCAAATACCAAAGCAAATAATTTTATCAATTTGGAATGTTCATACTACCTAACTGCTATCTAGCAAGTTTCATCTTATAATTATGCTTCTTCTGTTGGAGATGTCGAATATATCATGCGTTGATCCAGATAGGAAGACAGGGGGTCAGGACCCCGCCCCCCCTGAAAAATTACATAGCTGTAGGATATTTCAGCAATACTGGTTCGGATCCCCTGTAAAAATCTCAAAGCCAGGATTCAATGTTGGGCTGATCATCAACAGTGTTCTGCTGGCGGGTAGATGATGGCCCGCTTTTCCAGTTATCTCACAACAAATAAAAGGACAAGATTTGGCGGATACTCTCTTACAAAACATTCTGGGTCCGCACATGAATACTCAGTTAATGATAGAGACAGATAGATGAACATATCAATAACGGACAACAAACCACAGCAATAGTACTCTGCACCCAGTGTCTTTTCTGAAATCCATGGAAAACCCCACGAAAAAACGTTTAACATACCTTCAATCGAGGCGAAAATATGCACAAAATGTGAGATTACCAATTGCGTATCACGTGATTGGCCACCCTGTCATAAAGAAAAGAATTCGCTCCCTCTGGAAGCAAATTCTTTCCTTTAAGAGAAGTTCCCATTTTGAAAAGGGGCATGATTGTAGAGAATCAATGTTTGATTCAGTAGTCTCCCTTTGATTTGCGTAACTTTTTCAGTGTTCTGGCTTCGCCATTGAGCCCCGGCATTGAGCATGAGCAGGAAATGCCACGACCACAGATCACAGACCAGCCACACAACCTTTTGGCACAATGAGGAAGATTCATAACTTTGCTTTGTCTGGAACCCTTCTTTATCAGTTCTTAAGAATATGAAAAAAAAACTTCTCCAGTTAACAGCTTCGTTGTTAGAGATATTTTGATGGTTTACAAAATCAAGGATACTTTTTCAAAAAAGCAGCATTTCAAATGGTTGCATTCAATATCTCTTCCCTAAATGCAAACTGTTTTATGAAATTATATGGACTAATCTTACTTACAGTTTAAATGATATTCCATGACAGCTTATCACAAATTTGAACAGACATATTGTGTTAATAAATGTCAGTTATTATTTTCCTTGAACCTATGCATAGCTAAATCGTGTGAGTATATAAATAAAAGAGTATACTTAGAGGCCCTGTTACTAGACGAAACATGACCCAATTCTGTACCAAAGGAAGAAAAGGAACAGAAAATATTTAAGTTACATATACACATTGGACGCAAAAGCATACACAGTTTGATGTGTTGTAAGTCATGAAACTATATGATCAGCAATGCAATATTTTTAAGAGGAAACGTTCTGTGTTTGCGCTGTTTTTGACATTAGACATAATATGATTTACATTTAATTTCCTACATTGATGCTTTTGACATTCATATCAAAAACATTAATGTAAGGCAAAAATGTTCAAAGTATGCAACAATATTGTAAAACAAAAAGTTATAAATCCATCTTCTGTGAATAGTTAATTTTTATTTCAAAACTGAAGAATTGCTAAATTAGCCATTTAGGGCTACACTCTACAAACTAGTTGCGCTTTTGGGTCACTTGACATCTGAAAAGCTGAGAGACGCAAGTTTACAAGGTATAATTAAATTTAAAATGAGTATATATATTTAGTTTATAAACTGTAGCTAAATAAGCCAAAGGACAAGATAACATGACTAAAGGAGTTTGTAAGAAGTTTGCTTCTTGTGTTAGGCTGTTGAATGCTGGCCATACTATTTAAAGTGTATTATTTAAAGACATGATTTTGATGCAGATAACGTTAATAAACTAGCATTACAGATTTGGTAATTTGTACAGTTTGTTTTATCCATTGTTTCCTAAATGAAATAAGTCATATGGTAGTATTATTACCATGCTCATTGTACAGTTAAGGCTTAAATCACCAAAACATATTTTTTTTAAATAAGTGAGCATTAAAATGACAAAAAACGAATGTCAAAAAAAAGATAGCATCGCATCTTAGTTGGATCTAATTAGAATATGTAAATGAGTCCATCTAAACGCAGTGGCATAGCTTAAATGCTGAAAAAGTTACACACATCAAAGGGAGACTACTGGAACAAGCAGTGATTATCTTCAATTGCAACTTTTTTCGAAATGGGAACTTCTCTTATGGGAAAGAATTTGCTCCCAAAGGGAGCGAATTCTTTCCTTTAAGAACAGTTCCATATGGTATTGAAAATCACTTACCAAATAAGGTGACCTCCCTTGAACGTGTACTTTTTCACTAAGTACGTGCCGCGAAGCGCAGTCGGTAACGTGTCTGGCTACAGATGCGTGTCTGACTGCAATTCCAGGGGTCGCGAGTTCGATTTCGACTCGGTCCCATACTTTCGTGGAGATTGATCATGAAATAATTTCTACGGTCATTCTCCTCCCTTCCGCTGATTCATTCAAGAAGGGTTGTTGTCAGTTACAAGCGAAAGTATGTGTACGAATTACTGGTTATCCGCTTGTTCAAGCCTGCCCAGGAAAAAGTGTGGTTAGGTGAACTGACCGTCCCGCAATGACCATAGCTGTTGACTTGGGACGTAAAACAACAAAACAAACAAATAAAACGTGCGTAACTGCGTTCTGAGCGCTACCCATATGTAAACGTGTCACAATACCGATTTAATTAATAAAAGACGTTTTAAGCACCGATTCCTCCTTTATAGTACTATGGCCATCCCAAAATGACCATTTCTGTTCAGCCACAAATTATCAAATAAATAATCTTACATTAAAACCTATGCGCATTGCCATTTGAAGCCATTTTCAAATGAACGAAAATGCATGTTCAAATCGTGAGGTTCGCCTGTAGTTTTAACATGGATTATTACTTTACAAGCCATATGTGTGCGTGACATAGGAAAGTATTTCGGCTCGAAATGTTCATCTACTGTGTTTTGTTTGCGGGAACTGTTTGTGTGGCAATGGCGTTGTGACGACCTCAATGCGCTTTAAAGTTGGCAAGCTGGCGCCATTTTTATAGAGAATGGCATTGCAAGTGAAAGTATATTTTAATGCTTTAGCTATATTTTAGTGTGATTTGGGTTGGAAACGGGTAGAATGCAAGAATAACAATCATACATGATTGTTTCAGTATACAAACACTTACTGGGTCTCTCAGAAGATGTCCCGACACTCAGCCTAGCCCAGCAGACACAAAACGTTTAAACAACGTTGGATGAACGTCGATGCGACGTTATGACGTCGCATCGACGTTGATACGACGTTGTTTCAACGTTATGTGTTTGCGGGGAGACTAGTACTTTTGTGTTAAAACAACTTACTTGAGACCCAGCAAAGGTTCATGCATCAAAATATATATGATTCCTATTTCATTGTATAAATATAATCATTATTTAGCATATTGATGGCATAAACATAAGCCAAACAAAAACAAGATTAACGGTGATGATGATTTGTGAAGACATAGTAGCTTTAAACTAGTTGACTTCGCGTTTCAGTAAGTAAGCTATTATAAAGTCAACTTGCCTAAGATGCATTGTATATTTCAAGCGTTGATTATTGCCTATAGTGCTAAAAGTGTTTAGGTTGCTATAAAGCAAGTAAGAAGTATTTAAGACAAAGCAAGACTATAAACATTTTCTTGGAATTAAAAGCTTAGTTTGCTCAGGAGAAAATAGCTATAAAGACAGGAAAGTATTCAGGAAAGTCGTCTCTGATTATCCTTCAGATTTTAAAACTGTTATATCCTTAAGCCAACTGAGCATGAACTTTCAATTGCTCATAAACACTAATTTGCTGAAAAATATATTTTTTCATGCTTTGGAACATTCTTGTTGTATAAATCCTGCTGATATATGTTAAATGGCAACAATTGTTGATATTTTAACATTAATTAGCAGGCTAGATTCCATGCCCATTTGAAGTGATAAAAACGTATAATGTTAATGTCAAGACAATTAATTTTGCACGTTTTAGAATAAAATAGCTAAACGATTTAAGCATTTTCCATTGGTAGGGATGAACCATTATTTTTCTTTGAATGGAGGTTGATTGCCTAGTTTAATGTTCTGTATTCCCTTATTATAGAATGATTTTTTTGAAAAAAAAGTTTATTTTTGGATGAAACATGAATTGATTCAAATACCGTAAGTTACAGATTACACAACCAAAAGACAAAATAGGGTTAAACTCAGTTCTAATTATATCAGCATATTTTATTTTCAAGTTGGTACGACGTTGTTTTGTAATATTTCATCTATCTTGAGTATATCTACAAATAGGTGCTGTTTGTTGTAAATTGCAGAATAAATCTAAATTTCCTTAAAGGAAAGCTTCCAGACAATCAAAATTGATTATATTACTTATAACAAGGCTAGAAAATGTTCTATTCAACAAAACATGAACTTATACTAATAGAATAGTAATTGTCCAATCCACAAAATAGGATAATTTTACTTTATACAAAAAAAGTAAGTAATGGTGCAAAGATCAGGAATCGATACAATCAAGTACCACACCTGACCCAGGATACCAATGGGAAAGTGACAAACTCACAGAATACACCACAAACGAGAGCCAAGAGGTCAGCCCTTTCCCAGCAGGTGACCAAAAAGCACATATAAACAGACGCGCATAAAACATAGCAAACACAAGACAGAACAAAAACATAAAAGATCCACAAACGAAGTACCGCCTTGGAACGGTCAGTAAAATATTTTACTGGAGGGCTTAAACCGGTTTAACGGCGCCAACCTCACCCTTAATTCAGATGTGGATCAAGACATATAGTTATTTGGTTTGCATGAAAGACCCCTAACTTATCAATGCATCATCTCCTAAAACATATAAATCAAGATATAACAAGGAGATAAAGCAAGGATAAGGACTCAACAGTAAATTAAACTGAATACCGGAGCAAAAGAAATCCAACAGGTAAACCCCGGTGGGCCCGACAAACAGCCAAAGCATCAGGCCCCTACCATCTCATCAATAGATAAGTCTTTAAGTCGGAACCATCATAGAGTCTGAAGTCCGACCCACCGGCGTGCAATTAAAGAGGAAAGCAAACTTGCCAACCGTGATTGGGTTGACTACCAAGCATGCAGTCTGTTGCAATACATTAATGTTATAGCCAATCTTTTTATAATGGGAAATTCTAGGATGGGTTTCAATCAAGCAAACCTGATAACTCTACTATAGACCATGCCTGGGAAAGGCTCCAATCAACAAAACAGGATAATCTTACTGTTTAACATGGCTAGGAAAAACAAAACAGGGTATTCTTAATATATAACAGGGCTGGGAAAGGTTCCAATCAACAAAATGCAATATTTGTGCTATATGAGTATAATAGAGCTAGAAAAGGTTTCAATCAATCAACAAGGCAGGATAACTCTACTATATAACAGGGCTAGGAGAGGTTCCAATTGCCAAAAATGGATTATTTGTATAATATAACAGAGCTAGGAACTATTCAAAACAACAATACGGGATGTTAAACTGAAGACAGTGTTGCTTGAAAGAAATAATTTAGAAATAAATGAAATGCGTGACCTACACTATCAATAAGAAAAGGATTGAAATCAATGACTATATTTGAACCAGCTCATTAGATGTGGCTTAGAGTTTTACTTTTATATCAAAGACCCTGTCAGTATTTTAATAGCCAGTGTAGACACTGAAGAAATGCAGTCTTCTCTGACCACTTTCAATCAAATATATCTTATTTTTGTGTCAACTTTCAAAAAGCATTGTGTGAGATGAAACTATCATCAAATCCAATTTTCTGCGACTCTTAACCTTTTAAACATTAAATTAAATATGAATGTGTCATTTAAATTAAATTTTAAAATTTGATGAGAATAGCAAATCATAAATAAGTCCACTATTCTAAATATTAAAAAAGTTGTATGTATCCTGCAAAAGCGCAAAGGATTCCATATAAATTTCTCTGAAAGTTGTGATATGAAATATCTTATTCATATGAGAAATAATCATAAGTTCTACAGTGATAAAGTGAAAGCATGAAAGTTGGAAGACAAAAAGAAGAATTACTAATACAGTTGAACTTCAATGGCTTGAACTATAATGGCTCATTCGCCATGGCTGGCTAGTATTATCCTTATGGTCCCTACAGGTCAGTTTATGCATAGTCCGACCTGGATGGCTGGACCTACCCTTGGCTAGAACTATTTTTAATGGTTCCAAACCTGTTTGGGCCATTGAAGTTCTATTGTATATGTAAAAGGCATCTTCAGTAACCCAGGCATGAACCATTCCATCACATTACATTCATCATGACGAATGCAGAGTAATGAAAGGTTTAGATATCTTAGATAACTGAAGGTATAAAAAGTGGATGACCTAAAAGAAAAACTATATATGTCAAAGGCATACTCGATAACATGGGCGTGACCCATTCAATTACTCTGCATTTATCATGATGAATGCAGAACAATAGAATAGGTCACACCTTGGCTACCGAGGATGTCTTAATGGAAGCTATAACACAATACTTGTGTTACGACATATCTTATTCATAGAAATTACCACCAATGTTACAGAGATAAGCTGAAGGTATAAAAGTTGGAAGGTCTGAAAGAAAAAACTTATCTATACAAAAGACATCTTTTGTAACGCTGGTGTGAACCATTCTGTTACTCAGCATTCATAATAATGAATGCTAAGTAATGGAATGGGTCATGCCTGCGTTACTCAGGATGCCTTTAAGATATATTAGATAAAGTTAAGGTATAAAAGCTTGGAAGCTCTCAAAGAAAACCTAATATATGTAAAGGGCATCCTCGATAACTTGGGCGTGACCCATTCAATTACCCTGCGTCCATCATGATAAATGCAGAGTGATAGAATAGGTAACACCTTGGTTACCGAAGATGTCTTAAGCCTTAAAACGCCAATCACAAGAAAAGTCGTCTGCTTTTGTCGTCTGCTGAAATGTTTTAGAATCCTTTCCAACAAACAGTGAAGACTCAGATCAGACTTCTCCTATAGGAGCAGTCTGATCTGGGTCTACACTGTTTGTCTCCCTCCATATTTAACTTTGTAAATTAATGTTAGCAAAAGTTTGTAGCAGACGACAAAAGCAGACATAATTTTCAGATGACTTTTTTGCTGGCGTCTTAAGAGTTTAAGGAAGCTATGACACAATCATTATGTTACAAGATATTTTAATCATAGAAATTACCAGTAATGCTACAGAGATAAGCTGAAGGTATAAAAGTTGGAAGGTTTAAAAGAAAAAAACCTTTACTATATAAAAGACATCTTTGGATACGCAGGTGTGAAACATTCTGTCACTCAGCATTCATGATGACGAATTATGAGTAATGGAATGGGTGACGCCTGTGTTACCCAGGATGCCTTTTAGATATATCAGATAAACTGATGGTATAAAAGCTTGGAAGGTCTAAAAGAAAAACTATAAATGTAAGAGGAAGCTATTACACAACATGCATGGTCTACCTCAACAACACTGACTTCCTCCTCAGCTTCTTGATCTACTGCTCCATCTGGTGGAGGGTGCTCAAACGCATCCTCTTCAATTTCAACTACTGGTTCCGGTTCAGGCTAAGGTTGTATAAGTTTTGATAATATTAATATTCTTATTACAATTAAATCAGATATATCTCAACCATAGAAGTGTGCTAATGTACACGAATTTTATGTGTAGGCAAAGTATGGGTATACGATGCATATACTAGTGTGTAATCTTTCAGAGGAGTTGCACCATTTCTCCATCTTTACGCTGTTCCATATATGGTATCAACCATTAATTTGATAATTTGTGATGTGGGATTTAACTCTTTGCATGCTTGGTAATTGTTCATGCTTTTGTTGTCATCTGCTGACTTTATCAGAGTGTCAAACGGTAAGGATCCAGATCAGGACAGACGTTTTGTCAGTCCAGATCTGGATCCAAACTGTTTGCAAAGGCTATCAGCAGACAGTTTACCTAGCAAGGAAATAGTAAAGTAAGTCTGAAAAGCCATCTTGGCTTTACATAGGTAGCCATCGTGCCATTAAAACATTCAAATTTTATCATTAAATGATTGGGCCAGCTCTTGAGATTTTAATACCCATCCCATATGCATATAGTCATCATTTAAATGTGCATACACACCTATCTAGTGAAGCTAGAGGTCTGAATTGTGCACCGAGCATTTCACTACTTCCATAAATTTTGTATGTGAGCAGCAAAACACCTGCCATGTTGGTCTTGGCTTATGCAATAGATGTATATAAGCTCCAATACCTCTCATTTAATGGCTCATTTGTTTTGAAAAAGAACAGATTTGAGCCAGAGCTTGACAAATCCAACAACATGAGCCGTGAGACAAACATCAATCCAGTCAAGTCAGCGTCTTCTTGACTGTGCACTCAATGGTTAGTAGATGGCTCTATATTCCATCATGCTTACAGCAAGAGTCTGCACGGTTTAGATAAACAAAATTTTTCAGCGTAAAATTGTAAAATATTTTCTTACCCATCGATTTTAACATGTGTTTTGGGTGCTCAAAAGAACTGTCTCATTATGACGGTTCTTTTGAGCACCCACAACCTATGTTTTGGTTGAGAAATGAGAAAATTATATTTTCGTTACACACTCTTAATAAAATCCTGGTCTGATCAGACTAAGCAGATGTCAAGGCTATTTTGAGTCTTACTGGATGCAAAGTTCATGCTGTTAGTTTTTGTAAAGCACCAGATCAAATTTTCCTCAAATAAATATAGCCAAGGTATATAGACCCACAGAGATCTATCCTGAAACATCACAAAATGCAGCCCCTCTTAAGGATGAATGAACAATACTATAGTCTATATCATATATCTAACTTTTAACCATAGGGTCAATTATGTGATAAGTTTGACAACCTATAAACAAATGTTACTATTCAATTTCTATAATGTGCCACCAACAATATACTGACTAGCATTTTTGCAGTGTATTGTGTCTATTTTCATTTATTAAAATATAGTATGTAATGTCTGAAGCACCAACAACTATTTACCCCTTAATGTGTCATACACGCTTTGCAGCAGACGATATTTGGAAAAAAATGTTTCTTTTCAAGTTCATTTTATTGTGGAAATTGATCTTCTTTCATCGCAAGTCATATTAACAATGAAAACTAAGAAAGGCGGTGTCAGTAAGTCATTTGCAATATAGAGGCCCTTACATGACTCTCCTTGTTTTATTAAATTTATTGATTTAGTTAAGGAAATGAACTCCAATGCGAGACTCGTCAAGCATTTTATTACTTTTTGCAACGAGTTATATTAATTGAATGATACAGGAGCACATTGCTAGATTCTATTTATCATATGGTGCAACAGTCCAAATCGGGCTTTAGGCATGAAAACTTACTAAATACGCGGCTCATCCATTTTAATAATTCTTCTGGCAGGCAACTCATATGAAATGTCAGTCGGTATTGGTTTTATTCAAGAACAACATAATATAAAAAATTTTGTCTGCCACAAAGTAAAGGTGCTGCTTTATGGTTTACTACATTGCACTTGACCATAAACTATCACATATATAGTTCAGATATTTTGATACTTGTTTGGTCTTATTTGTTAACAAAGAAGGAATAATCAGAATACCACACTAATCATAAATAAGACAAACTCCAACTTCAATCTTAGATTTGTTTGGTGGTGTTTTTCATTTTCGTTATTTATTGTTAAACGTTTTGTAAGCAAACAGAAAATACCCAATTCAAACGTTACATTCTGGTATTGTTTGTCTATGTCCCATAGATAGTACACTAGGCTAATATGGAATAATAAGTTCTAGCTCAATAATTAATATATATTACTGACGACAAAAGAAACATATTTTTCTAAGGCTCATTTTTTAATGGATTTTTCGCAAATGATGATATTTACCTGTACAGAAAAATATTTTCACTTAGTAGGGGTAACGGTTTTGCATCATCCAAAACGTTTTAGCCCATCTTAGAGCATGTTGTTGCATACTAAGACCGTTCTCACAATTCAAGATAACTTTGTTCAGCTAAAATGTTTAATTTTTTTTTCTGACAGAGATTTGTCAGAGCCCTGCTTACTTCAAGTTTACTGTTAGAAAGTGGTCAGTCTCTGTAAAATAGGGGACTAAAATACAAGACTTTGGCAGCATGATATGCTCAATGAGAAACATTGGTTTTATTAAACTCCATACAGTAGTTTGAATACTACTGAACAACCAAAATTTGCATTGTGTACATGTATATGTTTTCTGATTAACAGAGCCATGTCCCATTATTTCCATATGCAGTTGGATTTTTTCACGAACATATCCCAAACTTAAGTATACTGAATAAAGTCAGACATGTATTTCACAGTATAAATTGAAATGTTGAGATCTTATAAACATCAAAAACGAAAAGTTGAAAATATGTTTCTTTTGCTTTCGAGCCTATTAAATTGAAACAAGTATATGCCATTATACAGCAAAAACATCTCAAAATAATAACAATTCAATTGCTGTTGGCTACAGTATGAAGCTTACCTGGACGTGGTTTGCTCTTGTTCCAGTCAAAAGTCTGATTATATCAGTGTAGTTTCTCTTCTTAGCAAGAGTTAATGCATCGTTTCCATCCTGTAATGCAAAACATTAGTATTTAAGTTAAAATTGTCAGTCTATTATTGTAATCTAGGCGCACACCAAACTGCACAAAAACTTGTCCATTTCTACATGCTAATTGCATTGAAAACAAAAATATAATTAAGGAATAAAGATACGCAAAAGAAAAAAATATTTTTTTGTGTAGTAATATGATGTTTTAATGGCATTTGATGTAATGCGAAAACGTCACTTTAACGATAAAATTAACGCCATAAGATGAAAACACTTAAAAAAGTAAAAATTTCATGTGAACGTCAGAACGAAGATCATTTCATGATTTGTGGCGTCGACTCCACAATGTCCTAACAAAGAAAGCATCTTATCATGCTGAAATGTCAGTCAAAAATTGATACAAAACCAGCTACTGGAATGCAAGGACACACAATGGCAAAGAATAAGCATTTAACGTCACTTAGAAGCCGTTGAGTAGATGTTGTTGGTGCATTACGGGATTTATTTAACCTAAAGATAACAGGACATGCTTTGCCTGCAAATCTTACCTTCTATTAAAGAACCCATAAAATTGTGCCAGCCGGACGTTACATTGCCGTTAGTCAAACTGAACACAGCAACCATTTGCAAATGAAAACAACCTGTTATATGCAAGAAGTAAGCATAAAACTTGCTAACTGTAACCGAAACTTTGCCACTTAGCCATTCTCTCATCAGAAAAATGCGTAAACATTATGGTGCCTTTAAAGTGCAGAATAGTGAATTTTGACGTCATAAATACACATTGTATTGACGTCTAACATTCTAAAGTCATAATTCTTGCAGTAATTGTGCTTTTATTGAATAAAACTCAAGAGGAATATAATTTTACCGTATTTAACACAATACTTAGTCTCTGACGTTAATGACGTTAAGCGTTTGAAATGATAACATACCATTGCAAGCTGATCATTTCCTGGATCCTAAAATTTATTCCAAAGGTTTTGTAAACAACAAACCGGTTTTTGATCAAAAAAAATTTGACTGTTTTATAGTTTTCTATGGGGGTCAGGATGATAAAGCGCATGCTAGCTGGCATACATAATCAGCATAGCGGCTTAACCCACTGTAATGCGACAGATATATGCTGCTTTTATGAGATAACTGCATCTACAAAGCCGACTTGCATTACATTTTATGTTTACAATGAACTGAAGTGATTGTTGCATTTCTTAATTCTTAAGTATAGTTGAAAAAACAAAACTTTAAAGTGAAATGTTCGCTTTCATAGACAATACATATTGTTGGCATATATTGGAATTGACTCTATGAGGCAATTCTAATATATACCAACAGCATATGTTATTGAAATAATCAAAAGTAAGGTTAAAATCTACACTTATTTAGTATTGTGTCTATTGTTTTGCCTCATTTCAATATGTCATGCTGTCAATCAGTACTAAAGTACCTGTCACTATATGGCAAATTGTCTATAGTTACTTGACATTTATATTACCAAATTTATGTTTAATCTATCAGTTTGCTAACCTGCTACTTGCGCGGTTTTAAATATGCAATTCCATTACATTATAAGATTACTAAAATGTAAAAGGATGTTAATACATCATTTCCATCCTAGCAAGTAAAAGGGTGGTAATGATTAACTCTTAGCAGGAGTTAATGTTCTATTTCTATAAGACTGATTATAAAAATTCTAATTATATCATTGAACTTCCTATTCCTAACAGGAGTTATTTTCTAAGCTCAATTAGATTAGAGATAAATCGATTTCTGACCTTTTCATTCTTCCTTACTTAGAAGGATACTATAAGGTATTGTTAAATGAATCTAAAACAACCAAAAGTTATCACAGCTACATAGCTTGATGCCACCTAATTTGGCGAAACATCCATTTAGGTTTAATGATTATTGTGAGTAAACGCCAAAAGCCAGTACTTTCACCATAAACATTAACTTTTTGACTAAGTATTCATCAAATAGGTGTTAGATTAGTGTAAGTCAACAATATATCCAGAAGCTGTTTAGGCCAAAATAAATATGCTTGGATTGGTACTTAAAAACGAATGTCGATATTCAAAGGTAAAGGTATGACAATATAGTTAGTTCTATTATACCATGCATATTGTCTTTTCCAATTATGTCTCTTAATCGTTAGCCTGCCAATAAATGGCATAGGTTTTCTACTATTGCTGCATATTTCAAATTTTCTCCAGGATACGTTTATCATGGAAGTAACTACTATGAACTCCGAACTGACTTTTCCTAAAGGTAACAGTCTGATCTGGTCCAAATTGTTAGCAAAATAGGCTAAATGAACATGAAGGCAATTGTGGTGAATGGTGAAAACATAGTTCAGCTTGTAGTAGCCGATGACTTCTCATAGACTGATAAACAGTGAAAATAAATCTTCATATGGTGCCATATTTGACCTAATAAGCACACTGTGGCATAATGTTTTTTTTTCTTCAAAATTAGATACTTTTTTTAAACAAACAATGTAGATTAAGATACAGCTTTCACTGTTCTAATATAACCCTCAAAGTGTCAATCACGACTGCAGCAGACGGCAATTTTTGCGACGTCTTTCTTATTTTTTGAAAAAATTAAGGTATGATATTTCGTGAGAATCGTCTCCCAGCAGACGATTCTCATGAAATATCATGCCTTATTTGTTATTTTTGAAAAAGCAGCATACTTTTAAATTGTCGTCTGCTGCAAATTATAGGTGGCGCATTAAGGGTTAATAATGAAATTTCATCACTGGACTGGTTGGAAAATAGTTGATATTATAAAATTTACACCTAAAAATGATTTAATGTGTGCTTATAAGGGCATGTGTGCGCTATTTGTCGAAAATTGTATGTTCATTCTTACCAGATCTTTGTATGTAGACAAAGCCCCATGTTGAACCAACATCTCTGCACATTTGTACATATCACCGGTATCTCTTAGTTTCGCACTTTTGATTATCAAGTTTAAAGCTGTATCGCCTTCCTGTCAACAATACAAAAAAGATAATAATAACACCATTTTTGTTATAATTGTCATATGTTTTAATAGGTGCTAACTTTGATATTAATTATATCGCAAATAAAGGTACAGTATCTCAAAATAATATGATTATTTTGAACCAGCTTGGAAAAAATCCTGAATCGGGTGTATGTGCCCGTGTGTGTTGACTTAGCTTTCATATGAAAGTAACTTATAATAAGTACGATAACTTAATATGCCATGAAGATTGTTTTTTTTTTTGAGTTTGTAAACAAATCTTGCCACTCTCTGCACATTTTCAGTCAAAAATGATTTCACCAAACATTCACTTAATGCAGAATGTAATAGTGAATTAAGATTGAATCTGATTTTTGTTAACTATGAGAAAATCTCATTAAAAAGTAAGAGAGAATGTTCAGGAAATACCACAATCACATACTGCAGACCAACCCACGGCACCGTGACGAAGAGCCACAGAACATTTATAGTAACAATACATCTGTAAGAAAATAATAACAAAGCAACCAGATTTCTCTTCCGTATTCAAAAGCCCCCAAAAACAAGTTTCCTCATGACATCGTAAATAAATAATCTTACCGCATCTACGAGGTTCACATCAGCGCCAGCGCTTATTAATGAGACCAACGTCCTAACTGGAGGGAGAGTACAGTGTGTCACTGCATAGTGTATAGGGCCATTCTGGTGCTGAAATATAACAATATGAGCCGCGGCATGTGATTTCCAACAATGTGGCAATTTGACAAGTGTAGACTCGGACGAGGTTCTGCAGCCTCCAATTAAGCTTAGAAACTCCAAATGGTGTTCAGTCAGTAGCTGAACAATCATAGAAAACTCAAGCGACTAGCAAAAACTATGATCAGACTGCGCGTATGCGCAGGCTGATCTGAGGCTTTGCTGGTCGCACATACCACATTGTTGGAAATCTCATGCACTGGCTCATATTTTTATACAAAACTGAAACAAACGGATGAAAGTAGGCATGTCAGAGTCAGAATTTTAAATTAACTATATTTATAACTTCGTAGCTAGTTAATCTCTTTACCACTGGCATTCAGTTTCAATGGTATTTCCTTTGGGGCCTTATATATATTATCACAAACTAAAACCAGTTGACTTAAAGTTCTTGCAAGTAATTCTAGTCCATTTGATTGAGAAAAATGCTCAATGATAGCAAAAATGTTTGATTTGAACAACAACGAAATCTGGAGTAAGATAAATGCATAATATCTGTCAAAGTGCATGTTTTACTTTAACACAAATAATCATTTGATTTACAGTAAAGCCTGTCTTACGCTGCCACTTAAATGGACAAAACAAAGATCTTAATGACAGTTGGTGGCTTATAGAATAGTTGGCAATCCGAATCCAAAAAAGATGCATATTTTTGGTTTTGTTGGCATTTTTGAGTACATTTGTTAGACCACTTTTAACATAATATTTAGCATGTGTACAAAGCCATAGGGGTGGATGCCAAGTCTGAATTTGCATATGAAGGCCAGAAATTAGGTCAAAGGTCATTGAGTGCAAAAATGAGAAAATATGTACTACTGTAATACAACTTTATCTTTTTATATGTAAACATACTTCATTTCAAGCCAAATTTTGTATGTCTATAGTTATAAGTCTGAAAAACATTGAGAAAATATTTTTTTGTAACTAAATGTTCATATGTTGACTTTAAAATAGGGTCAAAGGTCATCAAGTGCAATAATCGGAGCATTTTTACAAACTGTGTTTCTTTTTTTCTCTGGTCTAACAACAAGATGCTTTTTAAACTCTTAAAAGGGTAGAAGTCTTTCAGAAGGCTTAAATTAACATGTTTATCATTAAAGAAACCCCTTTTGAAACATCTTTTTATGAATTTTACAAAGACAAACATCGTAAGTTTTGTGCAATTCTGACGAAAATTCTCCCTCAATTGGGCTAAACTGAGATATATGGGCTACTTTGAGAGTTTGCTGCATCTCTCAGAAAGTAAAACTATTTTCAGTTTGAGACATGTCTTGGGGGCCTTAGAAACTCATAATTTAATAACTTTTCTGAGGTCAGTTTTCTATAAATCACCTGTAATCAACGTTACCCTACTGGCATTGAAAATAACAGTACACACAGTACAAGGTTAAAGTTGATTTATTTTAATAGTATTAGTGAAACAGTTTAAGCATTAAATGTTTAAACTAGAAATCAATTGCATACATCTGTGATGTGTATTTCTGCTCGTCAGCGATACGTATGTTACATTTTATACTAAATTGCAGATAATGACTTTACAAATTACATGTAGTAGAATAAACCATGATACCTGACCTGAAATATACATGATATTGATCTATATACTATTTGAAAAATTTCATTTTCATATATTTGAAGTTGTTAATAACTTTTAACTGGCAATGAAGTGAAATCAAGTAAATATTTAAATATGCTAATTAGTATGTAATTTGTACTGGCTCCAGCATGTAACGCATAGTTGCTTACAGATTCATTTTTCTATTATTTACAATACATTGGAATTGGCAAAATATCTTTCATAATGAAACCAAATTATAACTGTATTAACAATAATGGATCTTAAATTGCTGCACACATATTAATGAGGTAACGTAGGTAACAAAGGGTGCCTTACATAAATGGATAAAGGTAGTAAATTGCTGTTAGACTTATACAAAATTTGGGTCTGCTCTCCACAATTCGCTTACATATACTACACACATTTTATTCTATATAAGAATAAATTTAAAAGAGTGCTATGGGTTGGTCTGCAATAAGTGAATGTGGCATTTCCTGGTCTTACTCAATTATTTTTTGTAATTTGCTTGGTTCTTTAACATTCATATTGAAGTTTTCAGATTTCTACTAATGGTACATGCCTATAAACATGCAGTCTACATCATGATTTAAATATTGACTTAATATCAATAATTTACTTAAAATAGCATAGCAATATTTCATACATCTATTGGCAAGGCAGAAATTAAGGCAGGGGTAGTGCTGAGTGTCTTCTATAGCAGGTATAGGTTTTTGAAGATTGCTAATAAAACATGGTAGTACAGAACCAGCATGGCTTATGTCCAAATATAGGATATTACATAGATCTAGTTTTAAAGATTTTCCTTGTCTGCTGAATTTTTTAATTTCACTTTTCACTGTTGACAATTACGTTATAAAATTAATTTATCATCTGTCCCCATTTAAATCTTCTATATTTTGTTGAACTAGATTTCATATCATATTGTAATGATGATTATATTATTATATTCTGCAGCAATTCTGATAGAAACTATTCTGCTTGTTAATTATCTTAGACTAAGGTTGGCTGAGGTAAGGTGACCTGAGCCATGTAGCAGTCTTGTAAAACATCTGAACATATTTCATGGTAACATAAACAATAAATCATTCGAACTTTATTTTAAAGATCAGTTAACCGTTTTATTCTTAAGCATAAAACAAAAAACATGACTCCCAAAATTCACTATTATGTTTGCATCTCTGAAACTCACAGATTAAACTGAATGTTGAAAAAGTAGTGTCACACGCAGCTGATTTCTTTGCTTTTCTTATTCACAAGGTAGTTTGTTTTTAGTTTTGTTTATGCACTATTTGATTTTGTTGAGCTATTTGTAACCCTAGTACATGTTTTATATATGTCCTATGAAAAGTGAGTATGGTCTGTTTGTTGGTTTTAAAAGGTTTACTAAATTTGGCTTATTGTGATAGTCTTGAATATATATGCAAAACCATCGAAAATGTGAACAACATTGCTGACAACAGCTTGCAGAAAGCATTTTAAGCATAAACTTGCTCACTCTTGTACCTATATCCTTGTAGATATTTGTGAAGACTAACACTGATTGAGGACTGTCTTGTATATAGTGAAAGGAAAGTAGTTCAGTTTTATTTCAAGAGTAATGCCATATTAAAACTACAAATTTCGAGTATGTTACCAGTTACAAGTGCTATCCAATCTGATATATCGCACTTGTATCTACGAGCAGTAGATCTATATATTAATATAAGTCACCTACCCTATATGCAATCAATCCCTGTCTTAGCAAATTGTCATGGTTAACAGATAGATTCTACACTAGAACAGGCGAGTTAATTACCTTAAGATCTTATATACATCAAGCAAATCGGAGATATTAAACCAATGGATTATGCTAGTAAATGTACATATTAGATAACCATTTCAGGACACATTTGCTCTAAATACTAAGAAATGACCCCAAACTGATGGAAAACTATGAACACAAACAAATCATCAGGTGAATGCCTGTATTCCCAAGAAGTCACCAGACATCTGTTTTGGGGAAGTTTAATTTGGAATAAAACTTGCATTGGCATTTTACAGTTAAAACGAATAACATAAAAAAACACATGCCAATTATCTCATAGCATTTGATCTCTATCATCATTGCAAAAAATAATAAGCAAAATATGTTTAATAGTGATACTTAGAATTGAATTCATTGACAATGAAACAATTACAATGTATAAAAAGTTGTGCTTTGAAAGACATATATACATATTTTATGGTATCTTAAAATTAGAGGTTACCTTTAATTTCATATCTATACTGCTTCTATATATGGATGAATACGTTTGCAAAAGCAGCCTGATTTCAAAGAAATGCTGCTTTTGAAGGCACATCATTTCATTAGTTTGTGCAAATGAAAGGACACCCCTACAATTAAATGTTTAAAATTATATGGAGGATCACCCTTAATGTCAGGCCTATTTCCATGATATACCCCACAAAAAGTTAACACTGTTTTCACTGGATGGTCACTATTAGGAATGTACCTGTATATTAGCTTTATGTTATGTATGTTACCATCTGCTAACAGACCGATGTGAAGACCAATGTGAGGATATATTCCTTCCAGTATATGGTATTTACAATGATATTCTTTCATAGTTTCAACACGCCTGATGTTTTACGAAAGGAGGCTTGGTCTTTGTGTTTTCATGAAGCTATGCTTAGTATATGCAATTAGCAGGTAGTATCCTTGTAAAAAGTGTTTTACAATTACTCATAGATGGGAACAAACTAAACAAATTTATGAAATGAGAAAAGAAATATATTTTAGACCTATAAGCAAGAGATCATGGCGAAGTCATTAATGAAAGCTGTAGCTAGGAACATATACCTTTGAGAAATGACTCAATTTCAGATGGTAAAATGTAACGTAAGTCACAACTTAAAAACATAATATATATGAAAGGATAGATAATTGCATAAAATGAAGTATTAATACAAAGCATTAAGCAAAAAAATTATTTCTTTAAATTGAAATGGTTATTCTTAGCTGTATTACATTTTAATTGATTTTATACAGTAACGTACTTTACATGCCTATTAAGAATATTTGACCGCGGTACACTTGGTAAATCATTGCTTTCTAAACATGATAGACACACACCTAGCAGGATAGCAATAAAAAAAATTCTTCCATTAGGATAGAAAGGAACTTAAAATTTGAATTTTGCCCCTATATAAAAAAATATTGCTACAATTTTCACCGATTTTGCACTTAAATAACCTTTGATCCAAACACACATCATGCCTTGATGATGCTGTTTGTTTATATAGCATGGCTGTAGTATCCAAAAGAGATTTTGCATTACTTTGAATCATAATTTTGGATAGCTAATCGATAAAAACGCTAAAATCTGACGTATATACAAGAATTTGCACTCAGTTGACCTTTGACCTAATTCTGGGACTTTGGGGCATTTCCAGACTTGGCATCCACCCCTATCCTTCTTAAAACACATCAAGATACGCTTTGAACATGGATGCCAAAATGTACTCAAAAATGCCAACAGAATTTTTTTTCAGGCTCTGGATGGCCAACTAGAAGGTAAAAAGTATTGCAGAGCATTCTGCAACTTTTGACTTGCACTAAGCGATAATCAGTCTTGAAACCCAATTTTGGTCTTCTTTTTGGTGGAGCACTTTCAATAGGTTTTACTGTAAGTACTATAAAAAAGGGATCATTTACAACATAAAGACAATAAACATGTTTGTAAATACTCAAAGTTTAACAAAAAATGTTTTTGTTTGTGCCTCTAGTAATATTTGAAAATATTATTAATAATGACATAAAATGTTAATTATATGAAAAATATTGATATTAAATGGCTTTATTGTATTTGAGCCTTAAATTTACTTAACTATTGCCTGTTCTAAAGCAGTACTCTTGTTTTGTAGTGATTCATTTGAAGTGTCTCTGTGGTTAAACTGTAATTACCTTATTAACATAGTTGGGATTCGCTCCTAGCCTAATGTAATCCTCTATATCTTGTTGGTTGCTCTCTAACACCGCTTCAAGCAGCTTTTCCTAGGAAAGAATTAATTTTACAATCAGTTGTATAGACATTTATTTTAATTACATAATTGCTGTCAATGTTTATCCTAAAAAATAACAAAGAGATTTTGTTTGATTTTCTTCATGGGACAAAAAAGTACAGATTTATATTCAAAACTTTGATAATAAAAACATATACATTATCTTTTTTTAATCTCTGAGTTTCTGCATTAAATGGTCATAAACTAATGTATACCACTGTTAATGACACGAAATAAAAAATCTTCTGAGCTGCCATCGGCGTTTGATTGCAAAAAAGTTTGTTGTTAACGTGTTTAATGATATCAATTTAAAAAAACACAAGAGTATAACAGTTTTATCATTACATTTTAAGTGAAAGAAACTAGATACATTTACAAATGTTTAACATACAAATATTGCTCAGCATGCCTTATCTTCAAAACCTAGACTTTTAGCCATTTTGATACTTATATTTAGTATGCCAAGATAATCAGTCTAAATGCAATTTCTTGACTGCTGCAGGGACAATAATTCAATTTTCACAACATTCTAGCTGGCAAAGTTTCGGCGAGGTAACAGTCTATCTGGCAAGGCTCCAGTTGGGTAAGATTTCGGACATTCAAAATGAACCCTGAAAACAATGATTGTAAATAATCTCCGTTTCCTTTGGTTGGCATATTCTTTTTATGACTAAAGGGAGTAAGTGTTTACTTTGAACCTTTATGTATAATGATATATAAACAATGGCATTATAAAAATGTTTGTTTTATGTGATTATCAAACGTTCAGATCAAGCTGTACATAGACACATTCTGACCAGCGTATGTGCTGTTCATTCTAAGAACGTTTTTAGCCATACATTCTTAATCTTTTTTTCTAAATTCAAATTGGTTTCTGTAGTTTAGTAGGCTAGTTTGTGTCTTATCTTATCACAAACACATTTAAGTGGTTAACAGTGACATAACTCATATACAGTAAAACCTGTGTAAAACAGCCACTCTCAAAATACCACAAATTGGTTTTCAAGACCAATTATCGCTTAATGCAGGTCATTGTATTGCAGAATGCCCCAAGGAGAGCATTCTGCAACACTTTCCAGATTCATTGAGCTATCATTTGTCATTAAGATCTTTGTTTAGTGGCTGTTTTACACAGGTTTTACTGTACTGGTTTAAACTTCATAGCATCTTGAAATGATTCCAGTGAATATCTAAACATTTATTCTTGGATAAACCAGAAAGGTTATGTGTAATTAATGGTTTTATGAGGAGTGACAATTACACAAAAACGTTTCTCTTATAGTTCGACACCATCACATATATATAAATATGTTCTGGTGCGCAAGCACTACTATTTTTGTCCAGTTTTCACTAATGTAAGCTTCCCTTCCACCAAAGCACACTAAAAGTTATAGTAGCAGTTGACACTCAATTAGGTTGATTCATTTACACTCAATTTTATACTGTTTATACCAAGAAATTTACTTCATAATTGTCTTATTTGCACAGTCAAACGTCGAGTGGGCCTATCTCGAGAAAACCTGATTTTTGGAACCTGATTTCTATGGTGACTTGGTGTATAAGTTGAAGAAGATTGTTGACTCTAATAATTTTTCAGCGCAGTTCATTAAAATAATTTCCCATTATAAAAAGATTGGCTATAACATTAATGTATTGCAACAGACTGCATGCTTGGTAGTCAACCCAATCACAGTTGGCAACTTTGCTTTCCTCTTTAATTGCACGCCGGTGGGTCGGACTTCAGACTCTATGATGGTTCCGACTTAAAGACTTATCTATTGATGAGATGGTAGGGGCCTGATGCTTTGGCTGTTTGTCGGGCCCATCGGGGTTTACCTGTTGGATTTCTTTTGCTCCGGTATTCAGTTTAATTTACTGTTGAGTCCTTATCCTTGCTTTATCTCCTTGTTATATCTTGATTTATATGTTTTAGGAGATGATGCATTGATAAGTTAGGGGTCTTTCATGCAAACCAAATATCAATGTGTCTTGATCCACATCTGAATTAAGGGTGAGGTTGGCGCCGTTAAACCGGTTTAAGCCCTCCAGTAAAATATTTTACTGACCGTTCCAAGGCGGTACTTCTTTTGTGGATCTTTTATGTTTTTGTTCTGTCTTGTGTTTGCTATGTTTTGTGTGCGTCTGTTTATATGTGCTTCGTGGTCACCTGCTGGGAAAGGGCTGACCTCTTGGCTCTCGTTTGTGGTGTCTTCTGTGAGTTTGTCACTTTCCCATTGGTATCCTGGGTCAGGTGTGGTACTTGATTGTATCGATTCCTGATCTTTGCAACCTTACTTACTTTGTTGCATGTAAACAATTAGAAATGCAAAATTCCATCTTCACATTAGAAGTTTGTAAATTACTTTCTTAGGTTTGATGATATGGTTAAGTTTTGACATTGAGAGTTTGGTCCGAATACCAAACTAGCTTTTGAACATAATAAATTGACATAACAAACAGTCCAAATATCGAAACTCACACAAACTTCTCACATTGGCTATTGGAAACCGAAAACCAAACAAACTTGTTGTTGCTTAAAAATATATATATAAAATATATATCTCATATTTTGAAAACATTCTAGATTTTTTTTTAAATAACTTTGTAGTCAAAAGTCAGTATTAAAAGTAGATCAGTTCTGTCCGGCTGGCACATTACTGCAACTCCTTATCTTTTTTATTGAGAGTATTCATATTTGGCTAAATGATTGCCTATGGTATGTAAATAACAGCAAATGGTGTGGTAGTTGATATAAACATTTGGTCAAAAATACAAAAAAAATCTGTCCATTTGACACCACTTTTACTTTTTGGTTGACATGGTTCTTGTTTTGCCACATTGATTGCCTATGGTGTGTTGGTGACAATGAAGGTTTTAATTCACCTGATATTACTATTGAATCAAACGAGAAGGTCAAAAGCATTAGATACTTAAAATAACAGATATTTGCTTTGCACCTGACCATCTAATGATCAAATTCTGGTTTCTTACTGCTTCGGATTGAAGTGGCCTTATACAATATAGGCTTGATCCTGATATCTGTGGTATATGCCCAAGTGTTTCAAACATTAATGTTCCCTTAAAACAAAAACTCAAATACCAGCAAATTACAATATAAGCACGACAGTTTTACACAATACAAACAAAAGCACAGTTGTTAATAATCTGAAAATGGGTGAGAAACGTAAAAAAGAAATACAACAAAAACGTTCACTGCAAATTACAGCACATTTTAACACCTTAAATTGTTACTAGCTTAAAATTTACACCTGCGAATAGGACAACATAACATTTGTAAAAAATGTACACACAAAACGATTTACACCTGAAGAATGCAACACAATTTTACACAGTATTAAGCATGCTATCACGACACTATTTATACCTGTAAAAACGTCATCCTCTCACGAGGAATGATAACAGTTGCTTGGGACTTAGCTACCTCTATTTTCCCTGATTTATCAGATTTCTCTGATATCCTAGACTTTTCATTTTCCTGAACAAAGCAAAAATTGATCACTGTACTATATAAAATGCCTAAAGTAACAATACTATATAATTTGCCTTAAGACAAAAGTACAAAATATATGTGTATTTTGGAGATGGTAAGCTGTTTGTTTCAGGTTACAAGATTGACCTGTATTAAAATCCATTTCTTCAAAGAGGCAAGATTTTATATTGTTAAACTGATGTGGTTTGATATCAATTTTACTGTAGTAAGCAAACACTTGTATAAAGGAGGTGATTTCCTTCACCCCATATGTGCTCGCTTAAGACAGGATAACATAACCTATGACAGTTTGCATAGACTTTATTTCCAAGCGTTTCCCAAGGCATCTTCATTGAAGGCTAAAGCATTTATGTGTTTCAGGTTACCCAGCTGTTCCATTTTTTCCTCTATCCTTGAATTTTCAAGGTACAAATGAAGAAAGTGGATATCTATGGTAAAATAAATTTTGACCTCAGACATATCAACAACTAGATGAGTCTATTCAGTAGCATGTTAAAGTTAATTAGGTTGTAGTGGTTATTTTTAACCTAACCCCTACTATTCGTGCTATCTAAGTTGAACTGGTAAGATATAATCGGTATTTCATCCAAATATCCATTTTGCGTGTTACACCATGAACTCAGCTAACTTTTAATCTGTCTACGGTCAAATTTAGATTATAATATCCTGAATATGCCATATTTTTTATGTAAACACCATTTAACCTGACAAATAGGAAACACTTTCAGATGCAAATAACACAATTAACCATAAAAACACCAGTTATGTGCAACCCTACAGTGCAATGTACAGAGTCCCTGTCATGGTGCTTTGCCCTTTATGTCTCAAAGATTGAAGTTTCAATGATAGGTAATTGGAACAAACATATGTCTTAAAAGGCTACTGCATGTTTATCTGTGAATATTTCCCTGATTTCTGCAGAATTAGCCGTTATTTTAACAAAGAAACATGAAAAATCATTTATCCAAATATGCGTTTAGCAAATCTTTTCAAGGGTTCTGCTATCCAGGCATTGTTTGTCTGAGCCTTTGCCTACATGTACAGTAAAACCTGTGTAAAACGACCACTCAAAAATAGACAAAACAAAGATCTTAATGACAAATGGCAGCTTAATGAAAGTCGATAGTATTGCAGAATGCTCCCCTTGGAGTATTCTGCAATACGTTTGACATGTATTAAGCGATATATATAATTGGTCTTGAAACCCCAATTTTTGGCATTTTTGAGAGTGGCCGTTTTACACAGGTTTTACAGTAGTTCCATATCTTGTGCGTATGCAAGCAGACAAGACAAGACAATATTTGTGCAGCCTCATCTGAGTATTTCCTGCTCCTAATGCTGACTCAGATAATTGTTCTCAAAAAAAAGATATAACACGCAGCCGATCACCATTTTTATTGCATGTTACCTCTATATGCTAACATGAAAGAATAAAAAATCAACATGTACAATCCTAAATATTTTGAACTCTAAATTCCATTGTTGGAATTTTAAAACTCATGATAAGGACGAAGTTTTATAACCTTGGGTTTTTCTATATTTATCTCAATATTACATGATGACACATACTACATGTATACTGAGAGGAACTAGAAACTCAAGTTTTTTACATGGAAAGGTAGAGTTTATGGAAACTTTAACACCGTTAATTTGACCCCTCCCCACTAACGAATCACTGACGTTGACGATCATGCTATTGATGCTATCATCAATTTTGTGAATTAAATTTGCTAAATGAATGTTGAGGATATCAGATTTCATAAAAAAATAATGAATTTGAGATATTATTTTTCATCCAGTCATGTTAGAAAACTTAAGTTTCTAGTTCCTCTCAGTATACTTAGGGATATACACATAAACTATTTGATCTCTTATGAATATATTAGCCAGCACAATAGATTTTGGTACTTATATGCGAGCAGTGAAGTCTCAGACGGGTCTGCCCATATGCGCAGTCTCTCCATAGTCTTCACTGTCTGTACACATAGAGTTTGGATGCAGATAAAGACTCAAGCCAATAAATAGACCCCTCTAGCCCCACTAAATACGTAAGAATGAATGCTAAAATGCAGTTTTTATGCATATATGATACATGTACCAAAATCTCAGGAATTGGTTCATTTACTGTTTGCATGGAGTTAAGCATAAATGGCCAACAATATTGAAACATACAACTGCAATTTTGATCTCTAAAGCAAAACAAAAATTGAACCATTTAAACTAAATTTAGATTTTAAAATTAATTTAATCAAATTCAAAATTAAGCTTTATAAAAGTCCAGGTTAAAATCATTTGTTCTTGACATGCAAATTTGTAGCCTGGTTACTTATCAATCATATAAAACAATTTTTATTTTTGAAATGCTGGTTATTTAAAGGGAATAACAAAAACCCATAAGTAACATGCAAACGATCTAAGGAGGACTCCAGTGGCTCAATGGTAGAGTGCTTGACTTGAGAACGAAGGACTGCTGGTTCAAGCCTCACCAGAGGCACTGTGTTGTGTCCTTTAGCAAGACACTTTATGGTCTCTTGTAAAAGCAAATTAAACTTACCCCATAAATTGCACCAATTCTATTGAGGTAGAACTTCCTCGCTTCTTCTGCAGTTAAATGTCCATCTAATGTTTCAGCTAGTTCAAACAGGCCCTTTGCCAGTGCTATATCATATGGTGTCCTCAGTTTCTGAAATAAGTATATCAGACAGCACATGAGATGTTACTTCCCAGCAGGCACATGTAACGTTGCTTAAAGAGACTAAGTCTGCAACTATGAACATTTTTCGATTTTTTTATTTTCTTTTAAAATCATTTGTAAAAGTAGAATTAAGTTATGTTTTCGCAATTAATCTGTTCACTATAGCTGAAAACTGCTCTTGTTGGTAATTATTTGCGTCCCTCCAATAATTATAGACAGTTAATTTTAACATAAATGCTGTTGTTTTGATACTGATCATTTGTTTGGATTTACGTAATTGGTAAAATGTAAACCTGAATTTTAGTTTTTGTACTGTGTTCTTGAAAAATAGAAACATTAGTTCTAAAATTAAAAGATCAAAAGTTACAGACAATGAAGCTTTAACACTGATTCAATGTATACTTAGAAAAACAAATCAAGGATATTCAAATTCAACAGACAATTTCTATAAAATGTTAAATTCTGGCTTTGTGCCATTACAATTTTTTTGGAAGATATATGTCCTTGGCAATATTCAATATGCCTAGCTCAAGTCATGCTACAGTGGTTATTCGAAATTTAAATTGTAAACAACATGAGGGTCGGACAGCAAATTTCAAGTGCAATACAAGGTTGATTTCCTACATGTATTCGTTGACCATATCGTTTGTTTTCGAAAGGAAAGTTCTCAAAGTGTATGAAGGATAACTGTTGGCATGGTTGGACGCAGCAGTTTAACGGGTAAACAGCGCTGGCAAGCGATCAGCCAGTTAGACGTAGGGAAACTTCAAATTGACGTAGCTGCAAATTTTGGCGTTTCCCAAAGTGTGGTGAGCCGTCTGTACCAAAGATATCAGCAGACGGGTGAAGTTGCGGAAATGCGTGGTAGGGGCCGTACACGGGCGACTTGTAGAGCAGATGACCGTCACGTTGTAATGGAGTCATTACGTTCAAGGAATTTAAGTGCCCCAAAACTGCGTCATGATCTTCGAAATACACGCAGTGTAAACGTCAGTGTGCAGACAATACGTAACAGGCTAAATGAGCGTGGTCTTAGTGCCAGAAGACCTGTGATAGCAAGGTGAGGTGGACTCAGTGGCAATGGAGCACTGTGCTCTTCACAGACGAAAGTGTCTTCCGGTTGTCACTTGCAGACGGCCGGACACGCGTTTGGCGACGAAAAATTGAGCGATTTGCAGATTTCAATATTATTGAAAGTGACTCATATGGTGGTGGGTCAGTAATGGTGTGGGCGGGCATCTCTAACAACTTTAATACGGATTAGTGATTATCAATGGGACCCTTACAGGTCAACATTATATTGAACAGGTCATTAACCCATATATTGTGCCTTCTCAGTTGAAATAGGGCCAATTTCACATTGATGGATGACAGCACTCGTCCACATCGGGCAATCATCGTGTGAAATCGCCTTCAACAAGCTGGAATCCAAACCATGGATTGGCCATCGCGCTCCCCAGACCTCAATCCCATGGAACACGCATGGGTTGAGCTGAGGAGGCGTCTGAACAACCGAGCCAATCGCCAAAATACCATCGCCCAGCTTGGACAAGCGTTGATCCAGGAGTGGAATGGTATACCACAACACATCATTCGATGGCCTGTAACAAGTATGCGACGTCGTTGCCAGGCAGTTATTGACTCTAGAGGCGGTCATACCCGTTATTAATAGGATGTGACTTTTTGTGTAGTGGGGTACATACATTTGGAAAGGTACTGTACCCAAACTAATGGAGTAAAACGTAAAACTTTATTTGTGCAAATCAGCTAAACATCCTTTTGTAAAATGACGTTATTTGCTATCAAATCAAATTTCTCTATTTTTCATTTGAAGGTAATGAAGTTCAATATCCTTCAATTGTTTTTCTTAGTATAAATTCAACGCCATGACGTTGAAATAACATTGAATCAATGTTGAGTCAACGTTGTGTGCCTGCTGGGTTGGCTCATTGTTGAGCAACGAATGCTCAGGCAGGTCTGCGCATTTACGAATGCGCAGACTCGCCAGAGCTTTCGCTGCTCCCATACAGAAAGAAGACTCGGATAAACATTTAGGTCTCTGCCACATTGGATACATCAGCATGGAGGGTCTTGCGCATATGCGATGAGTTCTAAATCCTCATGAGTTGGCCTTTTTAGTGAGCCATGTCATACATTGGTTTTATCAATTGTTGAATAATACTATCTCTGACAAAAACGATGAATTCGGCGTTAATCAGACTGTGCAAATGCAGATACTGGTCTGTGCCAGAACTGTTCACATATGAGTTTAAGCACGTTTATCTTTTTTTCGTTTGTCTCTCTTCTTAGACATCTTCTAAAACGCTGGTCATATTAAGTTTCAAAGTATTGTGTCTTGGGAGTGATTTTACACTCTCATTTAAAATAATTGGGCAACTGTCTGCTTGTTTGAGTTATTGCTTAGTGTCTAAGCTAAACGATGATGGTCGTTGTATGATGTTTCCTGTGTGGTAACCAGTACTGAGCAGTAATGCTAAGATATCTTCTTTAAGGACACAACACAATAGTGTGGTTCAAATGATATTGGAAATAGCATCAAGTCCAATATCGCATATAACAAAAACCTGATTCTGCCGCTTGTTCATAGCTGAAGATTAAATTGTAGTTAATATGGGCAATAAGTAGATAGATATATTTACTAACTATAGAAAACTTTTTTCAAACTCAAATATCTAATACCTTTGGCTGTTCAAAAGATTTTTGCTTCAATCAGCTCTGTCATGATACTATTTTCATTGTTTCTTAAACATTTAAAGCACTCTTGAAGTTGTCATCAAAGAAAATCTATCATTTAATGCCTTTTCGTAAATGGAACAAAGCTCCTTTTCCACTGAGTCTCCCTGCGACTAACGTCATTTAACCAATGGTATCTAAGCAAGAACTGATTGTAACCTACCTTTTTTGACCGGACATAAGCACGTGCTCTTATAAGCATATGCTGAATACTGTATTGGTTGTTAACACTATGTGATGTTCTGTTTTGTGCTTCAATATCAGTATGGATTATAAGTGTGAATTAAAATGTAAGCTTCCGACAAAGATGGTAATATTATAGCTAAATGACATACTCTGTTGCGTATTTGAAGGTCTGGGCTGTATTCTAAAAGCTTCAAGACAAGAGGAAAAGATTCCTTCACATCAATACGCTCCACGACTAGATGAAGCAGGGTATCATCCCCAGATTTCGTCCGTGCGTTCACATCGAATCCATTCTGAAACAAAAATCGAAATTGCCACACCTTCCTTTACATTATCAGGTAAACATGTAAAGTAATCAGAATTTTAGTTTAGATTTTGTACGTTTAAAACTTCTTAAACTATCTTAATAAAATTTATCTAGACATAGAATGCCTCAATAACAAGGACACGTTTGTCCAATCTCAAAGCTCCAGTTAAGCAAAAGAGTTAAACATAAAAATTCAGTTATTTCGAATCACTCTGCTATCCCATCGTCGCTACTGGAGTTTTTCTTTAGCTCTTACTGTCTGTGGGTAATGGGCAATTTTCTTTGCTTCATAATTTATAATCTATTAACTTGATTATTTGTAATATTCTGTAATAATACATTGTGTAGATTGGGAAGCCTCTGTGCTAGCTAAGTTTAACAATAGTGGAATCGGTTAGTTGGATGCACGTATAGTCTAGTATGCCCAATCGTAGTAGTTCGTTGATGTTCGTTCAATATTTAGGTGCTTCAATTATGTTAGAGGTTATTGTTTAGTTACGTTTGTTGATGTAGTGAATTGTGTCTTTTTTCGCTGGGAAAGAAAGAGCTTGTTGCTTTTATTTCTGTGGTCCTTTGTAGGTATGCGTTTTGTTTATAATTTACCTTTGTGCTTGTTTAGTTTCGTATGTGTGCCAAAGGTCGGTCCGCAGCCTGTGTTTGAGGCATTTCCTGGTCCAATTTTCGTGTTTGCTTTTTTCTTGTTGTTTTGCATTGTTTTATGTATCCCCTGTAAGCGTTCTCCAAAAGTCAAGTTAATATGAACAGGCAATGTCACAATCACAAACCAACGAATCAAAGACTAAGGTATAACTGTTTCATTCACGTACTTGTAACATTATATCAAGGATAGCTTCTGCGTCTTTTCGACCCGCCAGAGCCACCACGTGGGTAGGAAGCATTCCATCCTAAAATAGAAAATCATTTTATATCATTTATATATTCAATCAAGTTCGCATGAAATGCAAACATTTTAAATCAGCAATAAGACTAACTTAATACAAACATCTTTGTTACAATGCTTTCTCCATACTTTGGGGTAACTACATTTCAAGAATTTAAATGACCAAACAAAGATTTCATTAGTAAAAGGACGTTTAATGTGGTGTTATTTATTTTCTTTTTTTTTTAATATTTATCTATTTGCCTACATGTATGCTTTCTTTTGTTGTATTTGTTCGATATTTTCGTATCTGCTGGAACCCAAAATGGAAGGATAAGTCATCGTCATACTAAAACCAACGCATTGTCCTATATTTCGGGTAACGTATTGTTAAAAAACAATGTAAATCTAAAAAACATATATTTGCAATATTACATTACCTTGAAAAATGTGCCTGTCTCGTTTCCATTTTGAAATATTCTGGATATTTCCTCCCGACTGCCTTTCAGACAGGTTTCGTATAGTTGTTGCTGAAATACAATATATTCTGATACGTTACTATGTAATAAACATCTAGGATGCCCAAAATGAGCATATTAAAAGCAACTCGCGTACACAAAGTTGGCATGTAGATAAAAGTTCAAACTAAAAATTAGACTTCTAGCTCGCTGGATATGCGCATATGCGATAAAAACAGATAGAAATAGTGTGTGCTGGTTCAATTATTTACCCTAAATATCGGGACACCTCATCTCTTCACTAAAACGATTCCTAACTTTTTACAACTCGATGCGCTGTTTAAAAGGTTGCCTGGGTGGAAAAAGCTTAGTATGGCAAGTGATCTAAACATTGTATGTGCAAGTTGTGATAGTCCGTAAAAGGACTCGCCAGTCCCAATAACTTTACCACAAGCTATATCACAAACTATTTGTAACATTTCCTGGTCTTGTCTTTCTGCCATGTAGATACCCTTAAAAGTATCCATGAATATGCATTTAATGGCAATATACCCTTATTGTATTTAAACGTGTACGGTCGTATCATGTACCATCATAGTTTCGTTTAAAATTACAAACATCACTTTTCTGGATGGAGATGTTCCAAGTTTCCCATCTTATGGTCAATATATTTCACAACAGATTCGTTTTGAGTGAGTATGTGCTAAAGTTAGTGACCGCAACAAAATAAATAAATGCTTGGCTGCTAACTTACGTAAACAAGGCTATCGATATAAAAAATTTCGCAAAGCATTTTCCAAGACTCAGTCAGAGTTGACTGTCAAACATTACGATTGTTTAAAAAAATCTGTAATAAAGTGTATCAGACTCAGTGGTGATTTTGTTGAGCGAGAAATCACACAAAACAATAATCAATCGGTATCAACAAGCAGTATATAACATGTATATTATATGACAGCCTAGTTAAACCACGGGGGCTTGAAGTTCGGTCCTTATATTACTTCTAAACCCTAAAACCGAAAATCTAATAATGTCATTATGTAATGGCATTGTGTGATTTTGGTTTTGAGGCTATAGAGGTGATTTAAAGACATAACTTCAAGCTCCTGTGGTCAAACCTAAACACATTTAACTATCGTCACGAAAGTAGGCCATGCTTCGGGGTGTCTTTGGGCTTTGGCTATCTGTGGGTTATGAGCCATTTTCATTTTTGTTATCAAATTTGATTTGATTGTTGGTTCTGTGTGATTAAACACAGAGTAAGTGAGGAAGCGTCTATATCAGCTGTATATTACATGTAGGTCGAATATTTGGCCAGTAACCCTGTCCCCATTGTGTAATGGGTAGGTGCTAAGGCCTGTCCTTGTGATGTAGTTCATTGTGATGTTTCTAGTTTGCAATCATTTTGGTTTGTTGCTTTGTTTATCCTATTCTTCCTTATAGGTACCACGCTCACCTGTTGCTGATGTTGTTAAAATAGTTTGTGTTGGCTATTTGCTGTTGCTGCTGTTGCTGTTGTTTTGTGAATGGCCTCTATTGTCAAAAGATTCTGTTTTCGGATTGTTAATGACCAACCTTTTCCGGGCTTTCTTCCTCGTTTTGAAAATCCAGCGACAACATCCTTTCATCACTGTTCTAATTCACTTGTCTCTCACATCTTGTTTTTGGTATATTACAGGTTCATGGTATCTGAAAATAATATATCTAAGTACAAGTTTCAACCATTTAAGGGAGAAGGTTTCGGTTACACGAAAGATTAATCTTGTTTCACATACAAACAGATTGAACCCAGATCAGACTTTCTGACAACGGTAGTGGGCCAGGCCACTGTAATAACTTGATTAGATCGTTTCTCTGTGATGATTCATTGCATAAGTTAGGAAGCTTTCATACAAGCTAAACATATTTTTTGTGTTTAACAACAACATAATCTAGGGCCAAGATTTGGTATCAGTAAAATGCATTTAAGCCCCCAAGTGGCTTCGGCTGCTGTCCGTTCTAAGGTGGTGGTTCTATTGTTGTTGATTCTTTGTTTATTGTTGCCCCCATTGTTTGTGGGGATCCTGTGTTAGGTCCTTGTTTTGTTAGTCAGTGCTTTGTGTCCTTTCTAAGTTTTGCAATCATCTAGATGGGGAAGAGAGAGCTGGTTGCTTTACTTCAATTGACTTCCTGGAGTCTTTTGACTGTTAGTGTTCTGTTGATCGTCCTCACGGTGCCGCGGGTTGGTCTGTAGTGTATGATTGTGGTATTTCCTTATCGTACTTACTTTTATCTATAAAGGCAGACTAATCTGGTTCCACATTGTTTAATTTTGAGGCTTCTAAATGGCTGTTGAAGACTGTCAAGCAGAAAACCGCGGTTAATTAAAGTGCAGACCATTTGTTTTTCTTCCGTTTAGTAATAACAAGAAGCTTATTTTTCATACATGGACCGAAAACTTTCTTTAAACTAAGCTAAATAGCTGGTACAACGACAGTTAAGCATGTGAACAGTGAATGCTCTAGCTAGGTAAATGTCATGTTTGCCTTTTGTAACACAGTCAGCGTCGTTCGCAACCAAACTCTGTTTCATCGTCTCGTGTTGTATTTTGGAAGCGTGAACCTCAGATCAAACTGTTCTAATCTGGACCCAAACTGTTTGCATGCATGTTAAAACTAAATGCTTGTTTTAAGTGAACAAATAGCCGCAGACGAAATAACAGACGACATTTTGATCAAAATCAAGATTTATCTCTTCGTGCCATAAAGTTTACACTGTCACAATTTAAAACATTTAACGAGAAAACTGCAGTTAAATTGATAAATGGTGTGTAATTTAGGTCACATATTGGTTTTTGAAATTTTTGATTAAGTCTTCAACCTAGGGGCAAATTTTGATATCGATTGAACCCTTTTCATTCTGATGGATTTTCCCATGCATGTTGATAGAATAAGTATGGAATTTAAGGGGTTTAGTGTTTCATACTAAAACACTATCTTTACTCTGTTTCACAAAGTAAAGTAACAGAGTAAAGATAGTGTTTTAGTATGAATAAATTCCCTTTGGATTTTTTATTGAGATAATCAGTATTAATGTAGTTCTATCTCTGAAGATTGTTTTATCTAAGCGAACAGTGCTGACCCTGATGAAGTGCCGCCTTATGCGGTACAGTAAAACATGTGTAAAACGGCCACTCAAAAATAGACAAAACAAAGACCTTAATGACAAATGGTAGCTTAATGAAGGTCGTAAGTATTGCAGAATGCTCTCTTGGCTGGCAGCACAGTAGTCCTATATTTTATGTTCGTTGTCAATAAAACATGAAGTGTCTTCAGGACGATTTTTTAAGAAATCAACATGCTGATTTTGACCGAAGGTAAGCCGCGTCTACGTCCATGAATTCAAATTCCGTATATTTGCCTTCACTCATTGCCACTGTCCAGTTTTAAGGACGCTTTCATTTTACCTACATATAATATGCAAATCACAAAAGGGTCGCTTTACCATCAAATTTTTCAAGTATTTGCGGAAATGAGTAGTAAGAAGATTAAACTTTAGAATTTGAGGGTACACGTTCTGCTGTATTATATCTGAAGTAAATGTAAATATTAAACGGAATATACTATGCCAATTTAATCTTTTGAGAAAACAAATTACTGTTCTATGTGTACGCTCCGTTGCGAAGATATGTGGTTATTACAGGGGGTTAATTAAAGCTCAGTGTGGTAAAACAGACGGCAGTTTTAGGAAGAGTAGTTCAACAGAATGGTCCAAGCTCCAATGTCAACAGATTTTCGAGGTTCAAAATATTTTCGGCTCTCTTGAAAATACTTCAATACTTATTGAAGAAACGCAGTTGTCAGTAACTGACAGACAAATGTATATGTATAATGAACAATGGTTAACCGTACACATGATATTATATTACCGTTGTGATACGACATAAAGATTGCTAAAATGACACAATACAGTCAAGAAAAAATGGACATAATTAACACAATCAAGAAAAATGGACTATCAAGAAAAAAGGACATAATACCAACAAGAAAAATGGACATAATACAATCGAGAAAAATAGACAATCAAGAAAAATGGACATAATACAATCAAGAAAAATAGACAATCAAGAAAAATGGACATAATGCAATAAAAAAAAGCAGTGGCGGATCTCTAGAGGGGGTTCAGGGGTTCGCTTGACCCCCCCTCCCCCTCGTTTTTTAGATATCCTATGAAACTGAAATAATTTGGTCTCGGTAAGACCAAATTATTTCATTTTCATTGGATTTCTTTTTAAATGAGATAAAATCATCAAAGCGAACCCCACACTTTTATACATATGAGCCCCCTTTCCAGAAATCCTTATCCGCTCCTGAAAAGTGAGACAATACAAATTTTCAAGAAAAAGTGACACAATACAAACAATCAAAAAAAATGACACGATACAAATAAAAAAAATGTCCCCGTTTGGAAATTCTGATTGTAGGTTATCCGCCATTCACTTCAACACGATACATTTTTGAAACAATATCCGTGAGTGTCTTAATCCATTTTATCTTTTCAAGACAAATAGGGAATCGATAAAACCTATCTTGAATATTTTATTACCCTTCAATCGAACAACTTTTCCTGTATACAGGTGAGATGGAAAAGCTTTACTAAATTTTCTAAAATTGTGAACAATTTTCTTGTTCTGTTCTCAAATAACATGTTGATTATAAAGGCTGGATTTCACATAGTGCTTGTCAGAATAGCAAACAGGGAAGACCCTGATCAGACTGCTTCAGAAGCAGTCTGATCTGGATCTGCACTGTTTGTTTAGGTCTTTTAGCAAGCAGATAGTGTTCGAAATTTTAGAAAATTTATACAAATGGGCTGTGTTGAAACATACATCACATTTACGCAAGCGCTAGATGTGCTGTGGTGCAGGGAACTGCAAAGCACAGACTGATTTGCGTCTTTGTTTCGCACATACAAACGAGTTTAGCTGATGTGACTGCAACTTCATAAACATAAACTCTGTAAATAGGTACAGTGAAACCTGTCTTAAGCGGCCACTCAAAAATAGACAAAACAGAGGTCTTAAAGCCATGTGGTAGGTCATTGCAGGTCGAAAGGGGAGCATTCTGCAATACTTTTGACCTGCATTAAGCGATAATTTGTCTTTAAAACCATTTTTGGTCTTTTTGAGATTGACCGCTTAAGACAGGTTTTACTGTATGGTGCCACAGAGATCTAACTTGTGGTCCTCGAATAATATATGTTAGACTGTATCATACTGATCAAAAGATTTGGTTTAAGTGCATGAATGAATAAATATTACGGATATTAGTTAATACATGATATATTCTTCACCTGCTTGTGTCGTCTACTAATAATCTTTGCAAACAATTTGAACCCAGATCAGGCCCGACATAACGTCGGTCCTGATCTGGATCCAAACTGTTTGACACTCTGGTGGTATTGCTGAAATATTTTTTTAAAGTTGATATTTAAAAAATTAGCAGACGACGAAAATCATGAAAATTTTCCGTGCATGCAAAGGGTTAAAGGATTAAAGAACATTTATCTACATTCTAGCGAACCCATAACATTTGAAAATGGCCTCGTACTGCAAAAGCATTGGAGATATGAGATTCAACACATTTATGTTTAACATAATTTCCCACCTTTATCAATTGAACGAATCCATTTCGAATTTTAGGGTTGTTGAGTAGTAAGTTTCAATTTCATTCAAATTTTAAAAGTACATTCTGCAAGCAAACAGTGCAGAGCCTGATCAGACGCCGCGTTCTGCGGCGTCTGATCTGGTTCTTCACTGTTTGTCAAAATCCCATAAAAAGGACGCCATGCTTATATTATAGGATCAGCCACCGTTACGTATACCTTGTAGAACATTCCATCCATTTGCATGTTTGTTATTGTTTGATATGCCATGTTTTTATTATTATTCATCAGCTTCTGGTTAAGCATTTAAATTGATTTGTTTGCTGGATATAACTTTTTTTATAGCCAACAGTTCAGACCCTGATTAAATAGATGCCGCATTTGGATCTACACTGTTGCTGGTGCACTATTTTTCGAAATCCGTGAAGAGAAGGTATATTTTAACCATGTTACAGTCTCTATTAGCATGTATGTTACTTTAGTAAACAAATGATATCATTGACGGTTTATACTACACCACGCATTTGTTTTGTGCGTGTGTGTGTGTGTGTGGGGGGGGGGTCGCGCTCACGATTTTAAATACTCATGAAAACATTCCCTTTAGGTTTGTTCTTTTTCTTATTAGCCCACCTAAACCTAAAGTTGTTTTTTTGTGAGAGACGCCGCAAAACGCGGCGTCTGATAAGGGTCTCCACTGTTTGCTTACTGAATGTTCTAAAAAAACTAAGTAAAATGACAAATTAAAACGTGAACGGCCTGGTCAGAGGGGGAGATTCCATTCGGCTAAATGGGTTAAGGAATTAGCCCTTGATAGAAGAAACTTCAAAAGGGTCCCTGTCTCGGGTGCTCACTAGAAGCACTACTCTATGAAAATATTTATTGTGTGATATCACTGTTCATTTAATGCGTATCGACCAAACAAAACATTATCAGAAGCGTCTCCTAATGAGTACCGTAATTAATGGTTTCGTGAAAAAAATATATGTTGTTTTTGTGGGAGGACAGTCTTATCAAAATCTATAAAAATGGGTTCATAACTAAAGAATTACACTGTTTACTTACCGACTACTGTTTTCGAGTAATTATTTTCCCACTTAATCAAATATTATCCAAAATAACCTATATTTGCGAATGAAAGGTATTTTAATATAACTATTTTTTTTAACTTATTCACCCACGTTTCAAGTCTGTTTCGTCTATTGTTTAGGTATAGAATATCGCTAAGATTTACCCATTCTGACACAAGTTTATTGTTAGTTAATTATAAACCAATACCCAATATAACCGATTCCAAATACAGGTTGTGTCCAAATCAATATTCAATCAACTTAGTTTACTCAGATCTTCATTTTTAACCATTAGCACATTCGTGACCTCGGTGGGCACAAATTTTATAGCGAATTTAAAAAAAACTATGTTTGCATTCAGGTCTTAGCGGTACAGTCAACAGTATTAGTCATATCGGGCTTAACACACACACACAGAGAGAGAGAGAGAGAGAGAGAGAGAGAGAGAGAGAGAGAGAGAGAGAGAGAGAGAGAGAGATTTAATCCTATCAACCACATGGGTGTATCCATAGAAACAAATTGTACTTCCATTGACAACATAAAATGCTTTTCATATAAGTCTTCTGTACTTATTTTGAGTTGAAAAGCGAAATTTTGGCATTCCAAAATGCATTTATCAACTCAAACGAACGTTTTTTTGTGTGCTCCCAGCATGCAAAATGCCAAACTTCGATGCTGTTCACACACAGCAAAAAAGAGGGCGTAGCTGTTTCAGACTTCCAACGACAACTGCTCCATCCAAGAAATGACGGCAAAATGTAACAGATCACGTGATCAGTTATGGACCATTTTGAAAACAAAAAGTACAAAGTTTATTGAATTGAATTTCAGTCAATAATTTTATTATTTGACTATTTTAGCCGCCCTTTTTCGCTGCAATTTTTTGCCTGGAGATGTGTGAAGATACACTGTAGGGTTTACAGAAGATTGGAGCTATGAAACAGATTTCTTAGTCATTATTGTAACTACAGCCTATACCAAAAGGGTAATAATTCACCAATCGAAATCGCCAGAGACATAAAACTATGCAGGTATGGGTTTTCTGAAAACTTTGATAGACACTCAACGAAAAGGTTTATTTTCTATTTGGTGAAAATCACCTTTTTGGTTATAATGGGTGTCCTAGTAGATACAATTCTCGGGTTGCCTTAACGTCACCAGTATTGGTAGAATTACATGATAGTAGAATAACAGTATTTTTTATATGCAATGAACATGTTTTGCTAAAATAAGTATGCTTAACTTTATGACATAAATTAAACAACTTGCCTCGTCACGTGAAACCTGTTGTTTTTGCGACAAGGTTGGCCAACAAGGTTGGCCTCAATGCAGCCTATTTATCTACAGGCTGGCAAGAATGTTGTAATTTTGCATTTAGCAAGTTCAGCTATTATACTTTCCAGAGGAAATAACACAGGCGCTGTCCAGAATGGGCGAATGCGCAGGCTGGTCTGCGCCTTTGCTGCTCGCGCGTAACAGTCAACTGGCTTCAAGTCTTTATGTTCCAGTCTCTTCCTCTCGGTACCATAGATTGGTCTGTCATCTGTAATTGTGGCATTTTCTGATCATACTCACTTGGTTTGGGGCTGCTTTGGCAAAATACATTTGGAAGGTGTGTTGCATTTATTGCATGTTAAAGAAAGGTGTACTGCCTGTGAAGCATACATAAAACCAGAGGTTCATAGGGTTCACCCGACACCTAGTCGCAAGAATGTAGATCTTAAAATTAGGTTTTACAATGTCAAGATCAACCTTGGATCATTTGAACAAACTTTGAAAGACAAATATCCCTGAGACATGGCAAGACCAAAGTGAATGGCAGCCGTAGTTCCGGAGACAAAGAACATGGCATGGAAGACATTTTAATCATTTGACATGGGCAATATAGTCATAATTATTAAGCTTGTCTTATCCACATACTCCATATGAAATGCCCTCTGATGTCTGAGATAACATTGTTAGCAAACCAATAAGTGCAACCTTGGCTGAAATATCAAAGGTTTACCATGACCTTTGATTGTTACCTATAGTCATTGTCTCATTTGGTTAATGTCAAGTATACATATTATGGCTTTGGCCTCTTTATAGAAAATCATCCTTTCAAGGGGTTCCCCATATAAAATACATGTATATTGAATAATTCAGAAGCATTTGATCCTGTACTCCCACCCTGGGAAGAGGAGTGGCTTCAATATGAGACAATAAGTAGGTGGAGCTTATCTACCTGTCTGATTAATTGGACCAATGACTTGCTTAGGCTGATAAACAGCATGGTCACTGAGCTTATAAGACCTGTCAACTATAATACAGGTATTCGCCAGAAGCTTATCAAATTAAAGATAAGCTCAGGGAAAAAGACTAACAGGGGCCCAGTAGCCCAGTGCCCCTAAATTTTGGGCTGGGACCCTAAAAATAAATGTTTAGGGGCCCAGCTTGCCCCTGAAAAAAGATAGAAGTGTAAAGGTATGAAGTCTTGTCGAATCTGACACTAGCTGTTGGAAGTTTAGAAATCTTCATTCAGCTGATTCCGAATACTATAAATATGGTAAATAATTAGAGGAATACAGATTTTGAGGGTCTCTGACTTCAAGTATGAGTAAAGCAAATGCTTGACAATGATGTTGAAATGAGTTTGATTTTCCGCCGAATCCTGGGCCCCTTAGTTTTGGCCCAGCTTGCTCCTGGCCAAAAAAGTTAAGTCTGTATCCCTGAAGCTCCTGTAGATGTTCATGGCATGAGTTCAATAAAGAAAGTGTTTAAACTGAAGGTTATTCTGCCTTATATACCCAATTCCTGCCTTTAAGTAGATCTAGTCAAACTAGGGCCACAAATGGAACATACATTGTAGGGCCCACATCAACAATGCTACATATACAGACACAGGGGTGTTGACCCTTCGGTTCCAGAGATTTTTGAAGACTTTACCTTATATGGGCCTTTTTTCATGTCACCTAGACCACATAGTAATTTTACACTGTATGATCAAATGGATGACCCAATCAGACCCATATGAAATTTTAGTTCAATTGGCCTCATGGTTACTGAGAAAAATATGTTTTAAATATATTGATGGCAGTCCCATATGAGTTACAGTGGCTGCAATGCTCATATCTATAGTCACTGTCTCGTTAGGTTAACCATACCCAGTAAGTATAATGACTGGCGTCAACAGTAACTGAAAAATAAACTTTTCAAGATTATTCCCATTTAAATGCACTAGGAAGCAATTTGAACTTGCTATAAAGTAGGTCAAGGTTAAGTTAGGATCACCATTTGATCAAACTTGGTAGAACCCACATCGCAAATGCTACATGCCAAAGCCCAAGTGTATTGGCATTTTGGTTTCAGAATAGAAGACTTTTGATGGGTTTATACCAAAGATAAGCAAGGCTGCCACGAATTTGTACAAATGACCTCGGACAGTTTCCTATTCAATCTGCCGAAATTATGACAGCCTGTGGCTAGGATAATGCATAATTGACAACTATAATGTTGGGCTTAAATCAAACCCTTACATTTAGTGCACCTAGCAAAGCAAAAAAAGGAAATATTGCATATTAATGCCAGGTCTTTAGGCTTTAGGGGGTGGGGTTCAGATAAGCCAAAAAAGTGAAATGGCAGCAGATAGTGCATTAGGTCTGGTATCGAGATGACTTGACAACACCCATCATAGCCTTTTTCACCTTGCAGAGTATCAATATAGCAAAAAGGGGCACTTTTCCTAATTAATTCAAAACAGCGTGGATGAGACAGTGGTGATGGAGGCTCAGTTGTGGTATATTTGTAACACAGCAACCAAAACAAAGACGAATTGGATGTGGATGAAAATGTCCCCTTCACTAAAAGGAACGGATAGTACTTTTAACCCTTGACAATTGTCATCTGCATGAGGGACTGACTACTTATTATTATTATACCTCACATGAATTTCCCATACAAAACTTCCATAGACGAACAACTGATATTTTATAATATTACCCGTTGCTACAGCAACGGCAAATACTGCCACGCGTTTGCCATAGCAGCAGGTGATATTATAAAATATCAGGGCGGTCACATGATGCACAACGCCGATATGCGTATGGTTCGTTCACGTCAGGAGACGTTCAACAGCAATGGCGGACATGACACATGATTTGGCGACTTTAAACTCCAAATAACTTTGTTGTTTATGGTCAGAAACATAAAGTGTGGGTACTCGTTTTCTTAGTTAGGACAAGAGGACCACGTTGAGACGAAATATGAGCTGATTTTGCGAAAATTTCCATTTTGCAACAAAACCATGTCTTGTACAGTATCTCCATTTAAATGACGCTGCTTGGTATTAAGTTTGACATAATCTACTTTTTATGACGTAATTTATTTTACCGAACATCATGATCAGTCCAAAATTCATGATCAGTTTGAGCATTCAAACTGTTCAAAAGAAACATTTTTGAGAAAGATGTATTTTCATTCATGCATATCTATAAGAGGCTGTGCATTATTTTCCCTTTGGAACTCCCCTCACCATGACAAGCCTAAGACGGTAGAAAATAAAGGATCTAATGTTTGGTATAATAAAATATATATTACATTCCTGATTGGATAAAGTCGAAAATATCATCCCTCGAAATATGATTATCAACTTCGGCTGCGCCTCGGCTTATAATCACATTCCTCGGGATGACATTTTCAACTATCACCCAATCAGAGACTGTAATATTTATATAATATCATGCGCGGATCCAGAAAGTTTTGCCAGAGGGGGTCTAACTTTGACGTTTTTTTTTTTTTTTAGTTGATGAGGGGAGGAAGGATGCAAATACCACTATAAGCGGGCCATCATCGGCTCGCCAGTGAAACGCCATTTAAATGGTGTTTCGCTGGCGTGCCGATGATGGCTCAACTGGTAGCTTTGTGATTTTTCAGGGGATCCCGACCAGTATTGCTTAGAAACCCTATATTTTTGTGTTTTTTCAATGGGGGGGGGTCTGGACCCCCTGCCCCCCCCCCCCCCCCTCAAGGATCTGCACATGAATATACAAGGTTTTGTGGAAGAACAACCAAAAACTGGGGTTGCAATGGCAACCAAAAGATCCCAGGAAAATGATCACAGGCATACCACATATTGGGTTGATCAAATAAAAATCATTCTTGATCAGAAATAAATGCCAAACTCGTTTGAGCCAGGACATGTGATTTCCAACAATGTGGCATTTGACATGAATAGACTCGGACGAGCCTGTGCAGCTTCCTAAGCTTAGAAACTACAAATGATGTTCGGTCAGTAGCTTAACACTCATAGAATATTTAAACGACTAGCAAAGGCTCTGATCAGTCTGCGCATATGCGCAGGCTGGTCTGGGCCTTAGCTGGTCGCACATACCATATTGTTGGAAATCTCATGTCACGGCTCATTTATAAAGCAAACAGTGAAGGCCCTGGTCAGTCTGTTCCCTAAGGAGCAGTCTGCCCTTGCCTGTTCTGTGTTTACAAGCCTTTTTTTTCATGTGAATAGAATTTGAATTTAAGAGAAAACTAACTACATGTACATATATTCATTGTATATTTCGTAAATACATACATACATATGACTGTCAAAGTCAATTTTACATATACAGGGTAAGGTTACAAATATACAATGTTCAAATTAATTTACTTTAATTCAGGCCTTTAGTTAAAAGTGCCTATCAGAAATCTTATTTTCTTATCTCTCAACCAAAACATATGTTGTGGGTACTTGAAAGAACCGTCTCATTGAGATGGTTCTTTTGAGCACCCAAAACATAGACTAAAAGTAATGGGTAAGAAAATATTAACAATTTTACGTTGAAAATTTTTGTTTATCTAAACCTGTGCTTAATTTACAGAAATGTTACAAATACTTTTAATGTTTAAATTCATTATTCAGGCCAGCCCATAAGATTTTGGTAATTATCGTCGATAAGCCTACTCTAATCCTTTGTATACAGGAACTCCCAAAATGGGTCTTTTACAAACAGTGATGACCCAGATGAAATGGTGCATTTTATCAGGGTCTACACTGTTTGCATAGGTAAAAAAATCTTAAAACAAAAAGAATACAATATCTTTTTTTTAATAATAACCTGACACCCCTAGATATGTACAATGTACTATCCCAAGTTTATTGTATCGAACCAGAAGGAAGAATTAGTATACAAAGGGTTAAACGCCCATGCTGATGTATCCAGCCGAAGCTAGAGGTCTAAATTTTAGTCTCAGCCTTCCACTCCTTCCATTCTTTCTGTATGCAAGAAGCCAAGGCTCAGACCAGACTGGGCAGCGCAGTCTCTGGTCTGAACCTCGGCTGCTCGCTTATGCGATAAGTACCAATATTTTGTGTGCTGGCCAATTTCATATCTGAATATCTATCCTTAAAATAACTTACAGTAACAATATTCACTCAAGCATAACAATATCTATCTATTTACAAATGCATGAATATACTCACAAGATAACAAATTTTACTCCAAGAAAGGGAATGGTTAATCAGTCATTTCTAATTCTGACTCACTTGCTTCTGACTGGATAAACATAAAATAAACTGTCCAATATATCTGACATCATTACAAAGCATTGCTTGTTATTGACTGACATGAGGTTTTACACAGCTGGCAGTCAGAAAACAAAGGACCTGATCAGGCCGGTTTATTAGGCCTTATATGTCAAAAAATTATTCTTCTCCATCAGAAAAAAAATAATATTTATTCAGTCCAACTCTACATTCATATCACAGTTCAAGCCTTACTCCCTCAAAATATCACATATATAAAAGTTAAATGATACAACTCTAGATTTTCTCTCATTTTCCTTGGACTAATATCCTTCAAATTAAATTACAAATACAATTATTTATCCTACATTTTTTACAAGACAGGACTGAGCAAACAGTGAAAATCCAGATCAGATTTCTTCTGATCAGTGTCTACTATCTTTGCCATTTCCTCACAGCATTTAAAACACATAAATATTTTCCTGCTAGCGGTGCTGACAACCATTCAAAACAGTTTTGATCCAGATCAGGGCCGACAGAATGGCTGCCCTGATTTGGATCCAAACTGTTCAACACTCTAATAGTGTTCCTGAAAGAATTTTTTGAAAAAGTTAATTTTGAAAAAAGTCAGCAGACGACAGCAAAAGCATGAAAAATTACCCAGCCTTCCTTGGCTTGACCAGTACTAAGCAGAAGCATCCCCTCAATTTCGAGTCAAGCTCTCTACCACTGAGCCACTGCACTCCTACCAACCATTTGTAGCAAGGTTAAACGGGTACTTTGGCAAACAGTGAAGACCTAGATGAAATGCCACAGAATGTGTCATTTCATCAGGGTCCTTAACGAAAAACACCTAGAGTAAAGAAAAAAAGATTAAATAATAACCTGGCCAGAGGTTATAAAACTTTTTTCATGCTCAACTCAACTGAGCACGGAATTACAACTGCAACTAGAAAACTGAAAAGTAAAGAGGTTTCTTGCTTTATGCCTCTCAGATGTTGTATTTATCATGCTAATAAATGTTAAAATGCCAACAATTGTTGGCATTTTAACATTTATGAGCAGGATAATTTTCATGCTCAGCTGAGTTGAGCATGAAAAAAGTTTTATAACCTTGGGCCTGTAATGGCATTTTAACATTTATGAGCAGGATAAATCGTGCTCAGCTGAGTTGAGCATGAAAAAACTTTAATAAGCTCGGGGCCTGTAATAACATACATAATTTCCTTTTTTCTCAACCAAAACATATGAGACACAACATGAGAAATCATACAATCAAGCTATGTGTCTAAAGAAAACTCATATCAGCCGGGGAATAAACTCTAGTCTGATCAGTGTCTTCACTGTCCACATGGAGATAGGTTACATCCATAGTCACCCACTGAGCCTCAGGAGAAGACTCGATCAGCCCAGGCTGATCAGAGTCTTTGCTTGGCACACACGTAATTTTTTTGGTTTGTCATGTCATCCCTAAGAACTTTGTGAGCCTAACAACCCAAACAGGGCTGACGTGTCATTAAACTTTAACCTTTCATCACTTAACCCTTTGTATATGAGAAGTCCCTAAATGGGTACTTTTACAAACAGTGAAGACCCAGATGAATTGCCGCATAATGCGGCATTTCATCAGGGTCTACACTGTTTGTTAAGGTAACGACATTTTCAACAAAAAAAACATATATATATATATTTTTTTTTTAATTATAGCCCGACACCCCTAGATATGTACAATGGACTATCCCAAGTTCATTGAATCAAACCAGAAGGACATACTTAGGGTTAAAAGAACCATATTGTAAGTTTAAATGGATAAATAAGAAAATAATAGCAATTTAATGCACAAAATAATATAAGCCCATATAGAGTATTTGGTTATATAGGACTAACTGCTGTGATCATTTACACAGATTAAACAGAAGCTTGGCTTTGACTTGACTTTACTAAACATCTTTTCCAACTTAAGACAGGAAACCATCTTATATGGCTATACAGGACTAACTGCTATGATCATACACAGGTTTAACTGTAGCTTGGCTTTGACTAAACTGAAAATCTTTTCAATTTTAAGCCAGGAGACCATCTTTGTGCTCCATCTTGTGGCGCTTCTTCCAGTCTTCCACTGAAATAAGATAAATTGTATGTTACAAATTAACTCATTTTAGGCTGAATAACTAAAATGGAATCATCCAGTTGATAATCTGGACTAGTCCACTGTTATCAAATCAAAGATTTGCTGAACTGAAATCATACAAATAGTCCCAGATCAGACTGCTCCTCTAGGAGCAGTCTAATCTGGGACTATTTTGTTTGCACATATTTTCCTGTCTGAGTAAATTGGTTGTTAACCATTGTCCTGCTGAGCTCAATATTGCCAGAGTTGATGCTTTACATTCCAGTAAACAATTCCTGAACCCAGATATATCTCTTTTTGAAAACTATTTAGTTCCTGATCAGTTTGCATAGGTATTCAGCTTGTGAACCCATGGCTAAATATAAATGGAGTCAAGAACAGGTTGGAGATCAGAATTTAGTTTAGCATAAAAAATTATTAGGCAGTATTAGACAGTATTGTGTTGCCTCAGTTTCAAATCTGGCTTTGCCAATGAAATATTACCAATTTCAAGTTGAAATGATTTGACCAAAATAAATCATTATCTGTTACTATTTTGATTTTTTACTTTTTTAAAGGCACTATAACAATTAAATGCATTCACTTTTCATCCAGCACATATAATTAAATGGACATTTAATATGATCATTAATTAGAATAAAAAATATATAAAAAATAGAAATCTGTCTGGCATTGAATGGAAAAATTTTGAACTGAGCTTTTTGTGTGTTTTAAACAAAATATGAAAAAGTAATTTTTTCTCCTTTTTGGTAATAAAAGATTTCCAAGTCTGGGCAGTCTAACGGGGATGGGAACTGATTGTTTCATAGAACCAGTTGTTTTACTTGTGGTGTTGCTTTACATCCCAGTCAACAATTGTTCAGTCATGTCAGGATGATTTCCTGTCTGTACCAGTACTAAGCAGCGGATAAAGTGTCTTGTTCAAGGACACAACACAGTGACTCCACCAGAGCTGAGTCTTGAACCAGCAACCCTTCGATCCCCAGTCTAACACTTTACCAACGGAGCCACTAGACTCCCCAGATAACTGGTGGCGTTTGAATTTCAGAATATTCTTATAAAATTTCAGGTTGTTGTGACAAATAAATATTTTCAATTATTATGTTGTTTTCCCTCTCAAATGAATACCCCGACCTCAACCACTCCCCCCCCCCCCCCCCCCCCCCACACTCACCTCAAATAAAATAATAATGCCAAACTTTTTTTCCTTTTAAGAGAAAACAAAAATTGGCCTACCTATAGAGTCCTGCTGACTCTTTTTTTTTTTTATAAGTTTCAAGACTGAAGTTCATAATGTGTACCAAATTTTTTTTTCTTATTTCACAACCAAAACATATGTTGTAGGTACTCAAAAGAACCATCTCAATGAGACGGTTTTTTTAGCACAGAAACATATTTTAAAACTGATGGGTAAGAAAATATTTACAATTTTACACTCAAAAATTGTGTTTATCTAAACCTATGAGTTTAATATAAAGCAAAAATGTTATTACCTTGGCAGTCCCGGCCACAGTAGTATTTCACTTTCTTAACTCCTTCATCTTTACATCTGTGAAATAAGAAAATTAAACATTTACAACCATGCAACTACCAATTTAGAAATATATTTCAATGAAATATCTCAAGATAAGCTGTCAAAAGCATAAAATTGGCAGTCTATTATTGGCATCCAGATGCATGACAAACTACATGGAAACTTATTCTTTTCTACATGCTCTTTCACTGAAACAATGAAAGAAATTCAAAATCTGTTTTAAAAAAAGCTTATGGTGACAAACTCATTGTTATTGAAAAGACATATGCTGTAGATACAAACTATGTTACTGAAAATAATGAAAACTATTTTGAAATTTACACTAGTTATTATCTTGTCCATTGCCCTTGCCTCTTTTAAACTGCTCAAACTCAAATTAAAATACCTGTCGCTCTACTAGTACTGCAAATTGTTTATATTTGCAGGACAGCAATATCTCCAAATTTGATTTCATGAACTACCTACATGCTAACCTGGTAGTTGCATGGTTGTACCTTGACCCTGTTAACCCTTTGTATTCTGGAAACCCCTAAACGAGTACTTTTGCAAACAGTGAAGACCCAGATAAAATGCAGCATAATGCTGCATTTCATCGGGATCTACACGGTTTGTAAAGAGAAAAAGATCTGATATTTTTAAAATTATAGTCCAGTAGAAAACCAGAATGACCAGGAACTTGATTTTAAAGTTTTTTTCTTTGTTGATTCTTGATGTTGAGGCATTGTACTTGATGAATCCAACTGATGCCACTCTGGCATCATTGAGCGTTTTGAAATATTCAAGATGGCGTCGAAGATGGCTGTCAGTTAGGCTCCTAAGACCTATATGACCAACATACTCGAGCAAAAGCATTTTATTTTTGACTTTTCATGGATGTTTCAGAAACTAAATGTTACAACCAATTAAAATGGAACATTATTTTGATTCAGAAGGTTGAAATATTAAAGATGGCGTCCAAGATGGCCGTCAGTTAGGCTTCTAAGACCTATATGGCCGACATACTCGATAAGAACACTTTAATTTTGACTTTTTATGGATGTTTTGAGGCTAAGTGATACAAACAATCAAATAAGAACATGGTTTGGATTTTGAAGGTTGAAATTTAAAGATAGCGTCCAAGATGGCCGTCAGTTGGGTTCCGCACTTGATATAAAGCATTTAAATTTTGACTTATTATCGATGTTTAGAGGCCTAATAATACAAACGATTAAAATGAAGCATTCACACGTTTGATTTACAAGGTAGAAATATTAAAGATGGTGTCCAAGATGGCCGCCATTTAAAGCAAAATTCAACTTGAAATCAAATTCGCAGTTAGTAACTATTTTCTGATAGTTTTCCGTTGTATTAGGAAAATTTGACTGGCATGTTATTGTTGTTTTTCAGCGTTGTAAAATATTTAAGATGACGTCCAATATCGCAGCAATAACAGGGTGGGGAATCTAATGGTTTTTGCTATGATACACTGCACGAAAATAAATAGCTGACTCTTATTTTTCGTAATGGTAATGTTTTTTGTCTTTGTTCTGGGAATCGTATCCATCAATCCATGCACTTTCCAGACCACTTTTGGCCGGATCTGATAATACCATAATATCATATTATTCTTATAAAAATTCTTACTTTGGGAAAACATTTCTTCAAAAAATGAAGTGATAAATGACAGGGTATACTGAACGGAGGATATTACTGAAAACTTTGCGACAGAGTGTTTGATCAAAGTACAAAACTTTTTTGAATCAATATGTGGAAATAGGTCAGCTGGATGGATGGTAAATTTTTTTTAAAAAACTTATGGAGTGAAGTGTATCAACACAAAAAAAACAACCCCTGAGTAAGGTATCTGCATGCTTCAGATGTTCGTTACCATCTTGACTGCTGGTTGGATCGGGCCGCTTGCCCGGTGCACTTGTAACAACCATTACTACTTCTCTGGTCTCTCGCAAGTGCAACAGACAGCACAGATGGTTGGATATTGCTATAACAAATATGTATTTTGGCTGGTGCAAGTATATCCGACATGCATGCTTGTAGACACAAGTTTACAGATATGACTGTTGGTTAAGACATGGGAAATGGTCCGATGCAATTGTTACAGACATGGCTGATGGTGCGGTGCAAATGTACTAATATACATGGATCCTGATAAGATGAAACTGTAACAGACATGCATGCTGATAGTATGCAACTTATAAAGACATGGCTGCTAGTCAAGTGCAACTGTAAAATACATGCATGATGGTCTGGTGCAATTGTGCTTACCAGCCTGTTAGTTGGGTATGAGCATAGGGACATAACTGCGGGTCTGAGGCAGGTGTAACATAAATACCTGCTGGTTCAGCCTCATAAATACAGATGTGCTTGTAAGTCAGTTGCAACTGATTCAAACATATCTGCTGGTAGATGCAACTCTAACAGACATGCATGCTGGTCGAGTTCAATTGTAACCGACGTGCCTGGTGGTAGGGTGCAACTGCAACAAACACGCCTGTTGGTTCAAAGCAACGTTTAAAACATGGATACTGCAACATGCCTGCTAGTCTCTTGAAGCTGTTACAGACAACGCTGCTTGGTTTCAGACATGTGTGCTGGTCCAGTGCCACATAATCAAACATGCGTAATAGTAAATATGTCTGCTGACCCTGTGGCAATGATGTCTGGGCTGCTGGTTGGGTGAAAGTAGAACAACTATGCACATTGGCCGGATGTAACTTGAACAGACATGCCCACTGATCCAGTGCAACAGTACCCAGCATTCCTGTTAGTTGGGTGTAATTGTAACATACATTATTGCTAGTGCGATGTAACTAACACGCATAACTGCTAGCCCCAAGGTTCATTAAACGGCATGTGTGCTGGTTCAGTACCACATTATTAAACATGTATGATGTTAAAGATGACGGATATGATAAGCTGGTGGCATTACATGGCTGCTGTTCAGTGAAGCTTCAACAGATATGCCTGTTGACTTGGTATTATTCGATCAAACATGTCTCCTGGTCCATTGGAAATCAAAGAGAAAAGCTACTTGACCGATGTCCCACCATCAGACATGCCAACTAACACTGTGAAACTTTACCAACCAAGAATACAACATACATACCGTGTAGATAGTTGTTATGCAGCTGAAGCTACAACATTTTTATATGCCTGCTGGCCTAGTGTTACTATTACTAACACCGCTGCTGTTCAAACATGCCTACTGGTTGAGTGCTGCTGCAAGATGGATGCTTGCTGGACTGTGGCCTCTCAATCAGCATGCCTGCTGACCTTTTGTCTCTCAATATTGCATGTCTGCTGGCGTTATTCTTCTCTATCTGCTATAGATGGTGGTATGATGTCTCTCTATCAGCCGTGTCTGCTGGTATGGTGTCTCACTATCAGCTGTGCCTGTTGGTTTGGTGCTTCATTATAGGTCATACCTTTTGGTTTGGTACATCACTATCAGCAATGCCTTTTGGTGTGGTGCCTCACTATAGGGTCATGCCATCTGGTGTGGTGCCTCACTGAAGGTCATGTATTCTAGTGTAGTGCCTCACTATAGGCCATGCCTGTTGGCGTGGTACCTCACTATAGACCATGCCTGCTGGTACGTTTTGCACTTCAACCAACATTTTGACTGGTTGAGTGCAGAGAGAAGAGGGATGGCTACAAGTCTGGTGCTACTCTTACAGAGGTGCCATTACATCAGACATGTCTGCTGATCCGGTGCCACTCTCAGATATGCCTGCTTGTACAGTGCAACTCTATCAGACATGCATGCTGGGTTCATTCATTCAGACACACATGTTTGTAAAGTGCTTCTCCATCAGGCAAGAACTCTGGTATGTTGCAAATCCACCAGACATGCCTACAGGTTAGGTGCAGCTCCAACGGGGTTGTAAATCTTATCAGCTACCATCCTGGACGCCATCTTGTATATATAAAATTCTGAGTAATGCATTAGCTGCATCACTGGGATGATGTCTGTAACTTAAGAATCAGTAAAATCAGCATTTTGCATGCAAATCCCTGGAGTTTGCTGGTTTCTGGGAAAATGTTCTTATATTTTCTGTAATAAACTGCATTTTGGCGGCCATTTTGTCTAAATTCTTATTTTATTTTTATATTTTTGTTATAAGCTAAGTGTCTTCAACTAGATTCCAATGTCATAGCTACCAATTTTGAGACATATTTCCATATCACACGATTTTTTCACTTATAATTGGCCTCCATCTTGGACGCCATCTTGAATATATCAAAATGCTCAATGATGCCAGAGTGGCATCACTCGAATTTTTCAAGGACAACATATGCACTACCAGAATCAACAAAGAAAAAAAGTTTAAAATCAAGTTCCAGGTCCTCCTAAAATTTGCCCAAATACTGCCGGACTATAGAGCCTGACACCCCTAGATATGTACAATGGACTATCCCAAGCTTATTGTATTAAACCAAAAGGAAGAATACATTAGTATACACAGGGTTAAAGTCATTCACATCAAATATCTTCTGCTCTCTGTCTGCTTATGTACTTTGGTAGCCTACATTGCAAACAGTATGGACCCAGATCAGACTGCTCCGATAGGAGCAGTCTGATCAAGGTTCATACTGTTTGCTAGCCATGATAAAAGTAGTCTGGAGTGAATTATAAGAAAATGTTCAGCAGACATGATAAGCAGATATTTTTCAGGACAAAAGAAGTTTTGTCAGGATAAGGGTTAAATGATTTCTGTTTTCTTTGCAATTTTGCAAACTTTTTATCATCTGCCTGTTTATTTAAAAAAAATATGTTTTGCAAAAAAAAATAGGAATACCGTCAGTGTCAAACAGTTTCGATCCAGATCAGGCCAAACATTTTATCAGGCCTGATCTGAGTCCAAACTGTTTGCAAAGGTTATCAGCAGAAGACAAAAAATACACCACTAGCTGACCACTAGCTGACAAAAAGAGTTATATGTGACAGGCCTCGAGATTTTGAGCAGTGTGTCACGAAGAAACATGCTATATGGTGACATCATTAAACACATTATCGAAATTCCGTGCAAGGTACATTACTTTTAATATTTTACTCAGAAGTTAATTTTTTTCTTCAATCAGACTCGTTACCATTTTTTCATACTAGCTGACACAAAAACTGTATTAGTTTTCAAAGATAAAAATCACCTCATGCAATTCTTACTCAAATAGCTCAATTAACATTGATTTTGAGGATGCTATGAATTTAGCCATTTTTATAGTTTTCTATTCTTCCATTTGTACTATGTTTCTAGAATTCCTACAACACAGACTATTTCTATCCAATTAACAAAAGACTTTTCTCAAAGACTGTTTTGAGGGAACAGCAGAAAAAAGCCAAATGCAGGGTCGGTTTTCCTGATGTTACATAGGTCAAATGGGTTGCAGAGTGAGAAAACCTGACTTTGATGTTTGCAAATATCAAAGGCGCAGCCCAGCCTGCACATTAGGCAGACTGATCAGTGTCTTTGCAACCCATATAAGCCTAGCATCCTTTTTGTGGGACATAGGCAAATAGTGCGCACCCAGACCAGAGGCTGCAGAACGCGGCGTCTGATCAGAGCCTCCACTGTTTGCTTGCAGAATCTTCAATAAAAATTTGAAAAAAATTGGAAAAATACCACCCAACAACCCTTAAAAAAGAAATATACTGCTCTTGGTAAGAGTAGGAAATTCCATTTGGCTTAAATGGGTTAAACCTAGATACAATATTCTAGCTAGTCTCTGTAGCTGAGCATGCTAGTTTGAGCTTGACCTGGTAAAAATTCAAAGACAAGTTATCTCGCAATTAGGCCAAAATCATAGCATGTAATAATAGATTAATATTCTGCGTATTCAAAAATTGATTTTTCTCATTTCTCGTTCAATATATACGTTGTGGGTATATGAGACGGTTCTTTTGAGCACCCAAAACAAACGTTTAAATTAATGGATAAGAAAATATTAACAATTTTACGCCCATCTTTTTGTTTTACAAAGGTGCCATGTTACAAGTGTATAATCCACTTACTTCTGACATTTCTTGAAAGCTTTCCTCGTCGGCTCTTCCTCGCCACAGTTCCCACATAGCCTCAAAGACGGTTTCTCTTCCTCCGCTTTCACAATTATCGGGTTCAAAGCCTTCCCTGCTCCTTTCGTCAGTAACCTGTGTCCATTAGATTTCTTCACACGTACCGGGGGACAAGTTATGAGGCCAGCCTCTTTCTGCTTGTTATACTGAACCCAGCCATCATAGTCAAGCCCGAGCCATCGTAGAACTTGCCTCCTCCTCATCTCAGGCACGTTAGTCAAAGATTCGTACAATGAGGGGAGTTCCTCAGGTTGTAGGTTAGACATACCCTCTTCATCTGGGCCAATATCATTTTCAATAATATTGGATGAGATAGCAGTAACATCTTTGGCAAAGACAGTAGTGACTTTATCAGATAGGCCATCAAATAAATGTTTTGGAGGAAAATTATTATCACCTTTGGCTTTGATATTATTCACGGGTTTGGCTTGGGCATCCCTGGCAGATTTGGAATCTAGATTATTGATGGGTTTGCCAGGGACATTATCAACATGCTTGGGTGGGGTATTATTGACAGGTCTGTGTTTGTCGCAATAAAGAGGGTCTTTCTTTTGTTCTTTCCTTAGTTCTTCCTGTTTCAGTGATCCCCAAAATTTGTCAATATTCAGAGTTCTTTCTTCCTCTAGAGCACTGCAATATTAAGGCATAAAAGAAACTATCATAATAGCACAGGTTTAGATAAACGAAAATTTTCAGTATAAATTTGTAAATATTTTCTTACCTATGATTTTTAACATGTGTTTTGGGTGCTCAAAAGAACCGTCTTGTCGAGACGGTTCTTTTGAGTACCCACAACATATGCATTGGTTGAGAAATATGAAAGTTATTTTTCTGTTACGCACTCTTAACTAAAGTCCTGTAAGTGTGAGGGTGGAATATATTGTTTGATTTGATTATTTAAGTCCCATCAACAATCTTTCAGTTATATAGGGACAGGTCTTCCTGGGATTAATGTGTCTTGCTCAAGGACACAACAAAGTGACGCCGGTGAGACTTGAACCTGCAGCCTCTCGGTTTCGAGCCAGGCACTCTTCCACTGAGCCACTGCGCTCCCTAAGGGTGGAATATAAAAATCTGTCCTGAGGATCACTGTTTGGCGTCACGAGGCTTGCCGAGTGATGACAAACAGTGATCCAAAGAGACAGATTTTTCTATCCCACACACAAATAATGGATTTGTTTTCTTGCTCAGCCACCATTAAATAATGCATTTTCATATTTAATATATTTTTGTTTGTTTGTTTGATTTGAATCTTTACGTCCCAGTCAACAATTTTTCAGTTATGTCGAGAGGGGTCTTCCTGGGTTGAACCAGTACTAAGCAAGAATAAATGTGTCTTGCTCATGGACACAACACACTGACGCCTGTTAGGCTCGAACCCGCGGCCACTAAGTCTCAAGTTAAGCACTCTACCACTGAGCTACTGTGCTCCCTTTTAATGTTGGTTGGTTGGTTTTGTTGCTTTACGTCCCAAGTCAACAGCTATGGTCATTGCGGGACGGTCAGTTCACCTAACCACACTTTTTCCTGGGCAGGCTTGAACAAGATGTTAACCAGTAATTCGTGCACATACTTTCGCTTGTAACTGACTACAACCCTTCTTGAATGAATCAGCGGAAGGGAGGAGAATGACCGTAGAAATCATTTCATGATCAATCTCCACGAAAGTATGGGACCGGGCCGGGATCGAACTCGCGACCCCTGGTTCTGCAGTCAGACACGCATCTGTAGCCAGACACGTTACCGACTGCGCTACCCGGCCCGGCTCTCCCTTTAAATGTATTTGATACAATGATCATGGGATGGTCCACTGTATTAAATGAGGGGTCACAGGTTATAATTTCCAAATAAAATTCCATTTCTTTTTCTAAAGATCATTTTTGTCTTAGCAAACAGTGAAGACCTTGGTGAAATGTTGCATTATGCAGCATTTCATCTGGCTCTTCACTGTTTGCCATAATGCGCATTTAAGAGTCACTAGTATACTAAGGGGTTAACTCTTTGCATGCTGGGGAATTTCGCATGCTTTTTTGACATCTGCCAATTTTTGTATGTTTTGTCTTTTTTTTTTTCAAAATCAGAAATATGGTAGATATTCTAGAATTTCGAACACTACTGTAGTTATCTATGAAAAAGGTCTAGACAACCAGTGCAGACCCAGATCAGACTGCTTCTCAAGAAGCAGTCTGATCAAGCTCTTCACTGTTTGCTATTCTGACAAGCATCTTGTAATTTCCAGCCTGTATCACCAACATTTAATCAAAGAACAGAAAGAAAAAAAATGTTCAAAATTTTAGAACATTTACTGTAGTGTTAATGAAACACTCTGTCCCCAACTATATGCTTTCCCAAAGGGACAGTTTTCTTTAACGGCAAGGGCTATAACCTGAATATTTTAAGAATACCTTGGAAAGTTAATCCAGTAATCAACTCAACATCTTTTATCAGCTTACCAACTTTCATGACATTAGCCCCAATAGTTTATGAGATATCGTTTAAAATTAACATAGGTTTAGTTTTAAAAAAATGAGCATAAAACTGTAAATATTTTCTAACACATCAGTTATAACATATGTTTTGTGTGCTCAAAAGAACTGTCTGATTGAGACGGTTCTTTTGAGTACCCACAACATATGTTTTGGTTGAGAAATAAGAAAATTAATTTTCTGGTACGCACTCTTAACTAAAGGCCTGAATTTACTTTTTTCAAAATATTCTTTAAGGCACAATAAGTTTTGGATACAGATCAGGCTTGACATTTTATCAGGCCTGATCAACATTTTGTTGGACCTGATCTGTGTCTAAACTGTTTGCAAAATCCATCAGCAAAACAACACTAGCAGACAAGAGTGAAATGTTAATTTGTTTGTTTGTTTGTTTGTTTGTTTGTTTTGTTGCTTTACGACCCAATTCAACAGCTATGGTCATTGCAGGACGGTCAGTTCACCTAACCACACTTTTCCTGGGCAGGATTGAATAAGCGGTTAACCAGTAATTTGTGACATACTTTCTCTTGTAACTGACAACAACCCTTCTTGAATGAATCAGCTGAAGGGAGGGGAATGACTGTAGAAATCATTTCATGATCAATCTCCACGAAAGTATGGGACCGGACCGGGATCGAACTTGCGACCCCTATATCTGCAGCCAGGCACACATCTTTAGCCAGACACTTTACCGACTGCGCTATGCAGCCCGGCAGTGAAATGTTAAGCAGACAAACAAATTTGTTGTGTAACAATGGAGTGCATACTTAAATATTTACATTTTCAAAGCAAGCCTTTTATAAATCTTAAGATTTTTGCAATCGTTCATAGTTCATGAAAGACATAATCTTGACTGACAGCTGCCAAACTCACTGTCCCTGCAATACTTTTCGAACATCAAATTCATTCGCCAGAAGTGACACTGGTGTTGTGATTGGCAGCGAACCACACCTTAGTCGCACATGCAAAGCAAGCCTCTTGCTTGCTCCGTTGGCTGTGAGTGTTCACATTGGCTGTTCCCCTGTTCCATTTTACACTCCAACAAAATCGTTAATATTCACATCGTCCAACAGCAATGCTGGAAGAACGGTTGAAACACCGGAACCTCAGTCATTTCACGCTGAATTTTGGTCTTTTTTAACGGATTCGCCACCATTTTTGGTGTTTTGACGGATGGTTGGTAGAAACTATCATTTTTTAAAAATATTAGGATACGTTCATTGAACATGAAAAGTAGCCTATCTGGATCTACATGCATTCTTCTAACTACCAAATCTTCAACTGAAACATAAACTTTGCTGAAATTGTCAAACACTTCAAAAGAAAATTGTTGTTCAAGTTCATACCATGCACTATGAGAGCTTTCGTACTAGGAAGGTTCATACTTTTTGATATTTATGAAATTACTGATCAGTGATGAATGAAAATATATTTGAAACTGACCTTGCTTCATGAACTGTCCATTGATTAGGTTTTTTTCCCAGAAAGCAAGGACAGAGGCACAATCCATGAAATTTAAGGTAACACCGGATACAACGGTCATGCATGCTTGTGTTTGTAGGTGAGTGGAGCAAAAGAAAGCTTTGAATGTGACATGTTCCTCGGTCCATGCCATTGGAACACAAGTTTCATTTTAAAGGAGATAAATAAGCATGCCACTCCAGAGAAATGTTCAACCTTTTTGCTGTTACATAAATTTTGTTATATAAGAGGGTATCAAACGCGTGAAAATAGCTGGAATATTGCGTAATGGCTGAATGCATGAATGGGGCTAACTCAAGACTAATAGGTTCTTGCGCTAAATGAGTTTAACCCAGTTTTCTTGGTAATAAGTAGACAAATATGGGCCTCATCATTAGAAATATTTAGTATGATCAGGAAATACCACAGTCACGAATTGCAGGCAAATCCCCCCAGAATCCCGCAATGGCAGTAACAATCAACAACGAATCAACAACAACAGAACCACCGCCTTAGAATTGACAGCAGCCTTAAGCCAGTGTTTGGGTTGGCTTTAATGCATTTTACTGGTACCAAATGAGCCAGTGCATGAGATTTCCAACAAAATGGTATGTGCACCCCGCAAAGCCTCAGATCAGCCTGCGCATACGCGCAGTCTGATCAGAACCTTTGCTAGTTGCTTGAGTATTCTTTGATTGTTAAGCTACTGACTGAACACCATTTGGAGTTTCTAAGCTTAAAAATAGGCTGCAGAGGCTCGTCTGGGTCTACACTCGTCAAAATACCACTTTGTTGGAAATCACATGCCACGGCTCAAATATTTGCACAATATTCTGCTGTTGTTCAAGCACAAAAATGTTACAATTACTTCAGCCTGCTCAGCTACTAGGACTAGGTAGAGGACCGACATTTTGTGCGTCCAAGCAAGTTTCGATTTTCCAAATTTCTAGAAAAAGAAAAACGAAATGGATAATCAGACTTTGCAGATACACAGGCTGGTCTGCGCCTTTGATGTCCAAATTCAACAATATTTAGCTTACTCTCTTTTTTGCGTAATTTAAAATGGTCTTTGGTCCAAATGTTTCTCGATATATTATAAATGTTCATTTTCAGTTTGGAGAGATATGGCATATGTGATGCAGGTTGTTAAGGGTGCATATTATACCCAGTAAAAGACTCCTACATTTAAGCGAAGTCTGAATCACATGACCACCGTTTTAGCATCCCAGCTCTCAGGATTATCAGTTTGTGTTTCTGCTTTATGTCACAACTAGCAAATTTCAGTAAGTTTTGGACGCTTCCTGGGGTGAACCTGTATTAAGCAGAATATAGTGTGTATTGCTCAAAGACAAAATACAGAGCCCCGAAAGAGGCTCAAAGCAGAAACCCATCTATTTGAAGCTGAACACTCTACCACTGAGAGACTCTGCTACTCTTAAATATTCAGCATTGAAAGGACTAAGCAGTTGAACAGACTACTTTACACCAAAGCTGTTTTCAACCCCTGAAGACTGGTGCGCATTTTGAAACAAACGTGTATTCCAATCAACAGAGCAGTGAAGTTAAACAAGTCAGGGAGTGGCCTAACATATTTCTGATTTATGTCAAATGTTCCTCAAGAAATAGTGAGTATGATCAGGAAATACCACAATCATCAACCGCAGACCAACCCATGGCACCGCAAGGAAGAGCCACACAACCATCACAAGACACCATGAAGACAAAATAAGCAAAGCAACCAGCTCTCTCTTCCCCATCAAGATGATTGAAAAACCAGAATGGACATAAAGTATCGTACAACAAAGAATATTACAATTACAGACTCCCACAATGGGAGTAACAATAAACAAAAAGTCAACAACAACAGAATCACTGCCTTAGAACGGACGGCAGCCGAAGCAACCAGGGGGCTTAAATGCATTTGACTGGTACCAAATCTTCGCCCTAGATTTTGCTGTTGTTGAAGTACAAGAAATGTTCAGCTGGCATGGAAGCCTTCTAACTAATGCAATGTATCATCATGGAAAAATCTCGTGAGAAACAATACATTGTATTATCAAATTAACACACTATGATGAAACAAAGAAAAGGGCTCACGACTCACAAATAGTCAGAGCTAAAGATAACCTCAAGTTGCGGTGGGTCCAGCTACAGTTAAGCATCAAGCACCAACCCACCAATTAAAGCTTTACGTCAGAGCCTTCATAGAGTCTAAGGCCTGACCCACCGTCGTGCTTTGTTTTGTTTTTGTTGCTTTACGTCCCAAGTCAACAGCCATGGTCATTGTGGGACGGTCAGTTCACTTAACCACACTTTTTCCTGGGCAGGCTTGGTTTAAACGTATTTATTTCAAATCAGTTTATACAATACAATACAATTTTCAATCATACAAACATTAGGATTAGAACGGAAGCAAGAGCTTATCAAGTTCTTCTCCTCCCTGGGCAGGCTTGAACAAGCGGTTAACCAGTAATTTGTGCACATACTTTCGCTTGTAACTGACAACAACCCTTCTTGAATGAATCAGCGGAAGGGAGGAGAATGACCGTAGAAATTATTTCATGATCAATCTCCACGAAAGTATTGGACCGGGCTGGGATCGAACTCGCGATCCCTGGATCTGCAGTCAGACACGCATCTGTAGCCAGATACGTTACCGACTGCGCTACGGGGCCCGGTATCCACCGTCGTGCAATTAAAGAGGAAACCATAGCTATAAAACATGATTGGGTTTTAAACCAGGCATGAAGACTGTCACATGACATCCAGGAGGCATAGGATCTCTTTAAAGAGTTCTTCCCTGAGAACAAGTCTCCCTGAATATTTTATCAACTTGTAAATATGAAAACAGGGAGTGAGTATGATCAGGATACAGGGTTCCCACAGAAATTCAAAAACAATTCCATGATTTTTCCATGATTTTCTATGATCAACAATGTAATTTCAATGATTTTGCATGGCTTCCAACCTCCCCTTTTAGTGAAATCTTCACCACACTGAGCATAAACACGGAATGCAGCAACAGTAATGTATTCAAATATGCATGCTTCTAGACCATGCATGCATTCTAAAATAATTAAAAACTTGAAACCACCAGTAGCCAGAAAACTAGTTGTTAGAAACTACCAGAAGCCAGAAAACTAGCTGTCAGACACATAGTGTGTGTCTGACAGCTAGTTTTCTGGCTACTGGTGGTTTCATAAAATTATTTCACAAAATTCCATGATTATTCGCAAAATTCCATGATTTTTCCATGATTATTCAGGGTTTTTTCAAATTCCATGATTTTCCATGTATGGAACTATATTTGGTGATTTTCCAGGTTTTCCATGATTTCCAGAGCTTGTGGGAACCCTGAGAATAGCCCAAGGAACTATGAGAAAGAGTCACAGAACACTAACAGTCAAAAGACAGCAGCAAAACAATTAAAGCAACCAGCTCCCTGTTCCCCGTCAAGATGAGTGCAAAACTAGAAGGACAAAAAGTAGTGTAAACACCGATCCCTCATATATAATGGGAGCAACAAAAACAATGATTCAATGGCAAAAGTGCCAACGCCAAAAATGGAGAACATGAATAATTACCCAGCATGCGAAAACTGCAGAACCTGCTATAAAAATCAAGTGCAAAGTCTGACTATAGTAGCAAGAACGACATTAAATTCTGGTCAGTGACTGTAGCTAAATGAGCTTATTTATTTCCTTTAAAATGAAACTTGTGTTCCAATGGCATGGACCGAGGAACATGTCACATCGAAAGCTTTCTTTTGCTCCACTCACCTACAAACACAAGCATGCATGACCGTTGTATCCGGTGTTACCTTAAATTTCATGGATTGTGCCTCTGTCCTTGCTTTCTGGGAAAAAAACCTAATCAATGGACAGTTCATGAAGCAAGGTCAGTTTCAAATATATTTTCATTCATCACTGATCAGTAATTTCATAAATATCAAAAAGTATGAACCTTCCTAGTACGAAAGCTCTCATAGTGCATGGTATGAACTTGAACAACAATTTTCTTTTGAAGTGTTTGACAATTTCAGCAAAGTTTATGTTTCAGTTGAAGATTTGGTAGTTAGAAGAATGCATGTAGATCCAGATAGGCTACTTTTCATGTTGGATGAACGTATCCTATTATTTTTAAAAAGTAAAAGTTTCTATCCTACCATCCGTCCAAACGCCAAAAATGGCGACGAATCCACTGAAAAAGACCAAAATCTGGCGTGAAATGACTAAGGTCCGGCGTTTCGACCGTTCTTCCAGCGTTACGGTTGGACACTGTGATATTATTACATATTAACTACAAAAATGTTTTGTTTCCTAAATTAAAAATAATTTCTATATTTTAGATATTTATAATAAAATGTAAATATAAGCAAGAAATTCAATTGTTGGTCTGTTCATGAAATCATGAATTCTTCTGGTCTCTTGCAAAGTTAATGTGAAGCCTTAGGCTTCATGTTAACTTTGCTAGAGACTAGAAGTATTCATGATTTCATGAACATTCCAAAAATGGAATCTATTTCTTAATGAAATGTCAATTTTTTTTGCTTTATACTGCCAAAAACTTACTCATTTATCTCCTTGAATACATCCTTAGCATTGAACTCTGTGGCAGCAGCCTTTGTCTTATCGTCCGGCATAAATGCTTCCAGTTTTATACTAACATTCTCTTGCTTGTCTTTACTGTTGATGCAAAAATTGATGGTTCTCGTCATTTCTGAAAATAAAAATTTGGGTTAGCGAACAGCTGTCTGACTAGTATGATGATGTTTAGTCACGTCTACTAAACACTCTGATGCTCAACCACCCGTTACAAGGTTTATACAGGCAAATTTGTGTAAAACTAAGGACATTTCAAGGACTTCTAAAATACTTTCCTACTGTTTTCAAGGACTGAAAACTTATGAAAAACACTGATTTACACATTTAAATTCTACTTCGGAAATGCTAGAGTGCATTACTAAAGATTTTGATTTTTAGAACATTAGTATAAAATTGTGGCACCTTTATTTGGTGCAGCATATGCTGCACCAAATAAAGGAACCACAATTTTATAATGATTTAGGTCTCCAAAGACAGTGTTGAATCCTGCTGTAAATGGTAAAATTCAAGGACTTTTCAAGGCCTTTGATTGTTTTTCAAGTACTTTCCAAGGCAAATTTAATTTTCAAGGACTTTCCAAGACAGTGCTGTATATTCAAGTTCTTTTCAAGCCTGTGCGAACCCTTGGTTTAATAGGAAAAACAACTGCACTAAGAATAAAATCGAAAATTTACACCACAAACACAGGAATCATGAAATTGTCCGATTTTGTTTTTTCTCTTTCTAAGGCAGTGTTTTGTTTGTTTTCCATACTTTAACCAGTGGTTGAGCATCAGAGTGTTTGGTAGGCGTGTTAGAGCCATCAATCATTTAACCTTTTGTAGACTGGAAACCCCTAAACAAGTACTTTTGCAAAGAGCACAGGTTTAGATAAACAAAAATTTTCAGCATTAAATTGTAAATATTTGCATACCCATAATTTTTAGCATATGTTTTAGGTGCTCAAAAGAACTGTCTCATTGAGACCGTTCTTTTGAGTACCCACAACATATGTTTTGGTTGAGAAATTAGAAAATCATTTTTCTGTTCTGCACTCTTAAATAAAGGCCTGAAAGAGCCAATACATAATGCGGCATTTCATCGGAGTCTACACTGTTAGCTATGACAAGAACAATCTTCAGAGAAATATTTTTTCAATTATAACCTGTGACCCCTCAATGTATAAAATGGACCATCCTGTCTTAACTGTATCAAACTTTATGGAAAAGTCCACTGAGTTAATAGGCTGTTTGGGCTCCTTGTTTAACTCTTTGCTTCCTAGTGCAGTCTGCTGATAACCTTTGCAAACAGTTCGAACCCAGATCAGGCCTGCCAAAATGTCAGGCCTGATCTGGATCTAAACTGTTTGACACTCTGATGGCATTCCTGAAAGAATTTTTCAAAAAAGTTGATTTTGAAAAAAATCAGCAGACGAAAAAAACACGAAAAAATTCTGAGGGGGAGGGGACAAAGAGTTAAAGACACTATGGTATATCTGCTAAAATGACCATTTTTCATTCACCATTCAATATCATGTATTAAAAATATTATGGAAAATGGAGCATTTGTTCCAAATGCTCTATCTTACATAACATAAAACTTTACTTAAATTTTTCTTGATTTTTTTTAATGTTGTCTAAATTAGAAGATGTTGTGATCTAAAAATAGCCTATATATTTAAGGATTCACCTGATTCCATTAATATGTTAATTAATCAGAAAATTGACTACACAAATAAAAATGCATTCTGTTTAGTCATAGTGGAAACTTTCACTTATACATTGTAGAGGATAAGGTTTTGGCAGTTCTGAATGTTTAACCCTTTGTAACTTCGAAATCCCAAAAACAGGTATTTCGACAAACTGTGGAGACCCAGGTTAAATGCCGCAGAATACGACATTTCATCAGGATATGCACTGTATGCTAAGGCAAAAACCCTCTTCAATGACAGTAATTTAGAAATTCTCTCCTGCGTCCCCTTGATATGTGCACTTTGGCAAACAGTGAAGACCCAGATGAAATGACACATGTTGCGGCATTCCATCTGGGTCTACACTATTTGCTATGACAATGAAAAAAGTCAATAAGCAATGCTTATCAGATACCCCCCGCACAGTTAAAGTCAGTGAAAAAACATGGAAAGTAATAGTTCAAACCAGCAGACCTTAGTTTTGAAAAGATTTCAGTAGAAACTGTGCAAACAAAAGTTATAAACTCCTTCATGCATATGTTCAATGTGTCTACATTGTATAGGCAAAGTATCAAATTGCTCCATCAAAAGCTGTGGTAGGAGTTGATCGGCCCATGAAGGCACCATCTATGCATATACAAAAGCCATATTAGGGAAAAATTGCCTAAGTTCTCACAGCTGTCATTTTGTCAAAAATTCTTTTTCTGAACCAAACTCCTTCATGCATATGTTCATTGTGTCTACATTGTATAGGCAAAGTATTAAATTGTTCCATCAAAAGCTGTGGTAGGAGTTGATCGGCCCATGAAGGCACCATCTATGCATATACAAAAGCCTTATTAGGGAAAAATTGTCTAAGTTCTCACAGCTGTCATTTTGTCAAAAATTATTTTTTCTGAACCAAACTCCTTCATGCATATGTTCAATGTGTCTACATTGTATAGGCAAAGTATCAAATTGTTCCATCAAAAGCTGTGGTAGGGGTTGATTGGCCCATGAAGGCACCATCTATGCATATACAAAAGCCTTATTAGGGAAAAATTGTCTAAGTTCTCACAGCTGTCATTTTGTCAAAGCCCTATTAGGGAAAAATTGCCTAAGTTCTCACAGCTGTCATTTTGTCAAAAAATATTTTTCTGAACCAAACTCCTTCATGCATATGTTCAATGTGTCTACATTGTATGGGCAAAGTATCAAATTGTTCCATCAAAAGCTGTGGTAGGAGTTGATCTGCCCATGAAGGCACCATCTATGCATAAACAAAAGGCCTATTAGGTAAAAATGTCTAAGTATTCACAGCTGTCATTTTGTAATTAATTATTTTTTCTGAACCAAACTCCTTCATGCATATGTCCAATGTGTCTTCATTGTATAGGAAAAGTATCAAATTGTTCCATCAAAAGCTGTGGTAGGAGTTGATCCGCCCGTGTATGGCCTATAATAGCATAAGCATAAAACCCTATATTAAAAGCCATTTAGAACTACAAAGGGAAATAACTCTAATAGAATTGGCCCCTAGCCCTTACTTTTTTGTCTAAAGTATTTGTCTTGCATATATGAACATGTTTGCAAGGTTTGATGAAAATCCAGCAATGACTCTTCAAGATAACAAGAAAACAAAATGTTACGGTCGCATGGACGCACGCACTGACGGACAACGTGAAAACAGTATACCCACCACAAACAAAGTTTGCAGGGGGTATAAAAATGAGCTTCAGAGAAAGACATACTTTATTTTCTAGGTGATAACCTGTGACCCTCCCTATATACAATGGACTATCCCAAAATTATTGTATCCAACCAGAGGGAAGAGTCCATAGTTCATAAAGGGATAATGTCACATGGGTGAAAGTTCAAAATTTCCCAAATGCTAAACTTTCAAATATCCAATCTTAAAACTTGCATTACGCCCCCTAAATATTCACAATTTCAAGTTTAATGTTCAATTGTCCTTAGACAGACTGAAAATAAATCAGAGAAGCTATTCTGATCACCCTAATTCAGCAATTTGTGGCTGACTTTCTGTGGAAAGTCAGCCTCAAAATCCTGAATTCAGGAATAATCCTGAAAGCTTTCACCCATGATGTCAACCCATACCTGGTACTGGCACAGCATTCTGTGGTGGTGGCATCTGGTAAGACAATTTCTTGGACAATCCTGTGATCGGATCATGAGGTCCCATGGCATTTTGTAGACGCAACTCATTCAGTTTAAAACGCATGAACTCGAGTTCCTGCTCTGGAATACTATTTCCCGACTTTCTGTTACTATTTCCCGACTTCCCATCGGTATTTGACGACTTTCCTCCATCCGTCTCCGAATTTCCGTCATCATTCCCAGCCTTTCCTCCATTATTACCTGACTTTCCGTCATTACTCTCCACTTTTTCTTTGCTAAACCCGTCATTATTCAATCCTATAATATTAAACTGATCACCAGTTATAAACCTCATAGAATTATCGCTCGCCTTAGGATTGAACAGAACATGTTCAGGATTACCCTTGCAGTTGCAGTGGGGTTTCGAGCGGCAACAGAGACGACATAATGTGATGGTCGGGCACTGTATATCCATAAACTCGTCATAGCTGATGTCCAATGGTTTCAAACCAGCCCTACAGAGCTCATCCACTGTAAGAAAAGAAACATCAGGACTGTAGTTAAAGCTGTTTAGTCTGTAGCTTTTGATCGTCTATTTTAAGAAATTATGTTTCTAAAAACTGTAAATAGCTGAAATTCGGGTTTACATTTTACCAGCTTTGTAAACTGTAACAAATTATCACTATCAAAACAACAAATTAACCGCCTAGAATTTTTGGAGGAACGCAAATAATGACCAAAAAACACCTGTTTTTGTAAGAGAATTCACTTTTCCATGCAGTTTTTACCTGTAGTGAACAGACTTATAGTGAAAGCATAGCTTAATTCTATTGTTCCAAATAATCTAAAAAGATTTTTTTTTTCGATAAAAGTTTATAAATGTAATTGCTGACCTAGTCACTTTAAGAGTGCGAAACAGAAAAATAGTATTCTTATTCTCAACCAAAACATATGTTGTGGGTACTTAAAAGAACTGTCTCGATGAGACGGTTCTTTTGAACACCCAAAACATACACTAAAAATTATGGGTAAGAAAACATTAACAATTTATGCTGAACATTCTAAACCTGTGAACCATGAAAGAGTTTCATAGGTCTACATAAACAAAATATTTGAGCGTAAAACTGTGAATACAGAACAGTCATGTAATAAAGGGACAATTTTACAAAGAAATTATAGGAAAATTACCGAATCCTTTGTAAAATTCCATTTTAAAAAAAAAATGTTTTTTTTTTTGTTAGATTTGATTCTTTACGTCCCAGTCAACAATTTTTTAGTTATGTCAGGCCGGGTCTTCCTTGGTTGAACTAGTACTAAGCAAAGGATAAAGTGTCTTGCTCAAGGACACAACAATTTGGGAGCCACAAAAAGACCATGTTATATCTAAATCTGTGTTATAATGAGGTGTGTTATAAAGGGACTGCACTGCTTTTACTTTTCTTATCCATCAGTTTTAACATAATTATGTTTTGGGTGCTCAAAAGAACCATCTCATTAAGACAGTTCTTTTGAGTACCCACATCGTATGAATTGGGTGAAAAATAAGAAAATTAATCCTTAAGGTCACTGCCCATAGCAATAACCGTAACTCTAAATCATCAAGGGAGGTAATACTTGGTAGCGTTCGATTATGACAAAGTGTGGTTTTACGCAACTATGATATGTTTTCTACAGACAGTAATGCCCTATACACTGCACGTTGGTAATCTGAAAGTGATTGATATCACATTAAAAATGCAAACAAAATTTTAAGTTTAATGAACAACAAAAGTTGGCATTCATTACGGATACTAAACGATGGACGCTCAGCTCTGTGAGAAGAAGATATTCAGTCAGTGTAATGGAACACGCATCATACCAGGGAAATGTCAGTCGAATGTTCGCGGTTTTTTGACCGTCCACAACAACGATAATGATATAACTACTTGTATATAGATCTATGTGATTTTCTAGTTTTATTTTACCTGCATTAAAATTTCACCAAGACAGACTAACGCGCCCCGTTCTCGAGCGTCTACTTTGAACCTGACGTGCGCTAATGATGTCACTTGCTCTTATGACGTCATTATGCGTAAACGACAAGTATTGAACTTGACGTTGACGTTGAGAGGCCCTCGCTTTAGTTTGCGTCCTAAACAATTTGCCTTATGTCAAATGTGTTCCAATATTTAGCTACAATGGCTATCTTGGACTAGGGTTGACCCAAGTATAGTCGTGAGTCTAAATTATAGTAGGCCTACTCTAAATTTACGCGAGGAACTCTGCCATCAGGGTCTGCAAACAACAAAGGCATAGACCAGCTTGCGCATCCGCGCAGTCTCATCAGCGCCTTTGTTATTCACACATTGAATAGTATCGTATTTAAACTTGCTCCAAGCGAGACTTCACTATTTCTATCTAGTCTCTGTGGCTGAGAAGGCTGGTTTTTGGTATGATCTTATCGGAAACCCTGAAGACAGGTTTTGTCGCATCGATGCTCATATATGCATTTATATTCGTGTAAATGCGGACCCAATCCACAAACCTGTTTCATGTGATATGCACATAGAAAATGTCTAGCCCCTAGACTACTCGTGGCCAATTCCGCCCATGACCAACGCCGACGGGATCCGTACTAAAGATAATACCCCCTCCCCCTCCGCACCACTGAATACCCCCTTCACCTTCAATAGCGGGAAGGGTGTGGGCATAAAAAGAACCTTTTTTCATATAAATGCGGGCCCAACCAAAGCATAGGTAAGTTATAGGTACTCAGTGAGACGGTTCTTTAGAGCACCGAAAGCAAATAAAAAAAATAATGAGCAATAAAATATTTACAATTTTACGCTAAAAAGTTTACTCTACATTTGACATGTTTCAACCGAAAGATGTCTGTCAAGGGATATATAGATCTAATAGAAATAAACCTCCTTTGGTCAAGTGTTAAGGTCTGGCCTTGCTTTGCGATCGGACATTAGTATGGCGCCCGAGGCCGCAACAAAGATTTTAAAGCATTTCAAAATTTTGGATGAGCACATGTAGTATATGCATCGATCAATTGAAGCGATGCATATTAAAACAGCACATTTTTCACCTAAATTAGACATGCAGAGTTACCCCGTGACCTTGAAAAATTGTAAATGTTCCCAAAACATTACAGCTCTATCCTAATGATGTATCTATGCAAATTTGGTCAAAATATATCGACTAGGTGTTCAGACAAAATGCAGATAAGTTACTTTTTATTGTGGGTGGGGTATTTTGGTCTCGTTTTTGGTAGTGAAAAGTCTTCTCATATATGCATATAAATGATCCAAGTATTTGGAATACACATAGTTTCATTTGGCAGTTCACAGTGAGGTATTTCAATCAATAGTGTTTGGTTCGTAAGGTTTTAACATGCTTAGAAATAAGAAAAGCCTGCTTAGTTCATTATTTTGCAGTTTAGGGGGTAGGGATAACTATTTGGTAATATCTCACTAATTAGACGGTGAATTTTTTTTAAATTCTGTCATAATGCATCTTATATAATGATTACTTTCCTGAAAAAAAAATAGAAAAATTTATTTTTTTAAAGCATGTTTAAATATTGAATTATCAGTCAGTAATTGCTGAAAACGAACGCATAAATATCGGTGAATGCTGGTTAGAAAGCGTGATATGAAGAAAAATACTTGTATAGCTGCAAAAGAATGGTTTGAGAAAAAGTTCTTAATTATTAATGGCTTCGCATGCTTGTTTGAAAGAACGATTTTCAAATACAAAATTGAGTTACAGAATATTTTATTTGTCTTAATGAGTTTCCAAAAAGCTGCGTAAAAAGCCAACATAGGCCATATAATGAAGAGTTGTAACTTTTGAACTGGACGGTAAATTTTCTTTAAAATGCGTGATTTTTCTTATAATATGATGTACTACAGAATATCAAAAAATGAAAAAAACTATTTTTTGGAAAAAAAATCGCCCAGGTGTGGGCAGTGACCTTAATAATTAGGCAATGTAATCTCAGGGCCTGGAGTGACATTGAAAAACCATTGTCTATCAAATATTGGCACCAATAAGAACCAACTGAGAGCACTTTATGGGTTGTTTACACAATAAGAACTTTGGATTTCAATTTCATTAAATTTCAAGGTTCATAGAGGCAAGTTTGAGTAAAATTCAAGATCTTTTCAAGGACCTCTAAAAGACCTTCCTACAGTTTTCAAGGACTAATAGCTTATGAAAAATACTGATTTGAACGTAAATTCTACTTTAAGTATACTAGATTGAGATAATGGAGAAATTAGTATTAGAAAATTAGTATCAAATTGTTGTGCCTTTATTTGGTGCAGCATATGCTGCACCAAATAAAGGCACATCAGCTTCATAATGATTTAGGTCAATATCAACTGCGCTATGTCCTACAGAAAATAGTAGAATTCAAGGACTTTTTAAGGCTTTTGAGTGATTTTACAGTACTTTTCATGGCAGATTTTAATCATACTAACCTCTATGACTGTTCACTGTTAAAACAAAATCATACTAACCTCTCTGACTATTCACTGTTAAACAAAGTCATACTAACCTCTATGACTATTCACTGTTAAACAAAATCATACTAACCCTCTGACTATTCACTGTTAAACAAAATCATACTAACCTCTCTGACTATTCACTGTTAAAACAAAGTCATACTAACCTCTCTGACTATTCACTGTTAAAACAAAATCATACTAACCTCTCTGACTATTCACTGTTGATACTAAGTCATACTAACCTCTCTGACTTTACTGTTAAAACAAAATCATACAAACCTCTAAGACTATTTACTGCTAAAAAAATCATGCTAACCTCTATGATATGATTATTTACTGTGAAAACAAAATCATACTAACCTCTATGACTATTTAATGTTAAAACAAAATCATAATAACCTCTATGACTATTTACTGATAAAACAAAATCATACTAACCTCTCTGACTATTTACTGTTTAAAAAATCATACTAACCTCTCTGACTATTCACTGTTAAACAAAATCATACTAACCTCTCTGACTATTCACTGTTAAACAAAATCATACTAACCTCTCTGACTATTCACTGTTAAACAAAATCATACTAACCTCTATGACTATTCACTGTTAAACAAAATCATACTAACCTCTCTGACTATTCACTGTTAAACAAAATCATACTAACCTCTATGACTATTCACTGTTAAAAAAAATCACACTAACCTCTATGACTCATAACTGTTACAATAATATTAAACTTGTCAGGGTTATTCCACAATTTATCCCATAGATCATTACATCTAAATAACCTTTCCTGAAAAGAGAACACAAAATAAGGGGTTCAATCAGGCAAGTATGAGTAAAATTCAAGGACTTTTCAAGCCTCTAAAAAAGCTCAAGCTTCTAAAAGCCTCTCCAACAGTTTTCAAGGACTTAAAGTTAATGAAAAATACTGATCTAAGTGTTAAAATTCTACTTCAGAAGTGCAACACTGAGATAATGGAGACACCTAAGTACTGGAAAATTAGTATAAAATTGTTGTGCCTATATTTGGTGCAGCATTTGATGCACCAATTAAAGGCACAACAATTTTATACTGATTTAAGCCTCTATCAACAGTGCTAAGTGACAAGTCTTACAGAAAATAGTAGAGTTCAAGCACTTTTCAAGGCTCATTTTAATTATTTTCAAGTTTAAACCTATGTTCAAACAGCATGTGAATCTCCTGATTTGAACATGGATTTTCGTTCATTTTAAAACGGGTTAAAACAGCTATACCAATAGGTATCTATGCAAGAAATAGTATTAACCCTTTACCGCCATTCACGTCAACTGCCGTCTGTTAACTCATCTGCTAATGTACTTTGGTTGCCTACTATTGCAAACAATATGGACCCAGATCAGACTGCTCCCTTATGAGCAGTCTGATCAGGGTTCATAGTGTTTGTTTCCATGGCAAAAGAATTCTGGGGTGCATTTGGTTATATGCAACTGATGTAATAAGCAGACAACATTTCTGGACATAAAATACCGGCATGTTAAGGTTGAAAGGCAAATGGTTTAAGTCCAGATCAAATTTCACAAATAAGGGTTCAAGCTGGGCCCTGACAGTAGGGACAAATGATTTCTACCTCCAGGAAAATTAGGGAGAAGTGACAGTCAGATAGGGATAAGTTATAGTGCAAAAACTATGACATTTTCTGACAGTTTAGAAGCAAATTAGTCATTACACATACCAGTGTTAGATTTAGGCTTGATTTCTATTGCGTCCCTGGGACCCAGGGCATCGCCAAAAGTTGAGTCCTGTGTAAATTTTACTGAGTCCCAGAAAGTTTCCCAACCTTTTTTTTTGCGATATTAAACACAGAGAAGTTAGCTAAAACTATCAATTAACTTTAATCTCATACATTTTCAGTTTACACTAAGTAATTGACGATCAACTAAAAAAAAGCAAGAAAGAAGCAGACTTAGCAGTGATGGAGTCTTTGACTATTAAACTTTTTTGCTTTTAAAAAATCTTTACTTGATGCTCTAGACCAAGATTATTTACTGTCTTGTGCCTGTTAAAAATCGCTGAACCTGTCCGTGAACGCATTTTTAACGAATAAAACATCAAACTGTGATAGTATTGGCTTCAGAATACACTTTATCAAGATATTTAAATGTTTCTAGTGTGAGTCCTCGAGGCAAACACCATTTTTACCCAGCAAATTGATTTTGGAAAAACCGTAAATCATTATTTATAGCTGAGCCTCGTTCTGATTCCAACCGTTGCTATGAACAACGGATGCTGCAAAACCACAACTGAATACTATTTATAGCAGTCTCTTAGTGATTTTGAAGCGTTGCAAAGTACAAAAGACCGATATTCAAGGGTTTTAACTCTCTTCACTATTGAGCTGGCTTAAATGTGTTGAAAGTCGACTGCTTTTGATCCTACGTTCCATGGACGCAAGCTACTTGTCTTTTTTGCGTACCAACGATTTTCGTTGCGTATTTAGATATTACAGCGTAAACGCGAACACTGCATACTATTGCCATTAAATGGAAGGAGAAATATGATGTAGTAGTAGTAGATCATCACCACAGCTTGTGTTTGTGTGGTGAAAGAATGAAAATGAGTCTCACTAAAAAAAAAATCTTTCTTTTTTGGGAGACTCCTACTTCTCGCTGGGTCCCATTTAGGGCAAAATTTCGGCCCCTAGGGTGACCATTTCACCCACGTCGCCCCCAAGCTTATTCCTTGACCTTGAGAGGTCCTCTGTGTAATGTGGTCATCAGTCAAGGAAATGAAGATCTTGGACATCCTGTAGATACCAATGTATAAGCTGCCACAAATATTGAACCACGCTACCTAATAACCAAAATTGTTTTTTCTTTTTTTTTTTATTTGATTCTTTACCTCCCATCAACAATCTTTCAGTTACATAGGGACGGGTCTTTCTGGGTTGAACCAGTACTAAGCTAAGATTAATGTTCTTGCTCAAGGACACAACGCAGTGACGCCAGTGAGACTCAAACCTGTGGCCCCTTGGTCTCCAGTCACGCATTCTACCACTGAGCCACTACACTCCCCCAAAATTGTTGTTAAGAACATAATGCTATGAGAGTTCAAAACTTTTAATGATTTACCATACATTGTTATTGTTTGTTGTTATTTTTGTGAATTGTTTGTTAAAACAGTAAAACCTGTGTAAAACGACCATTCTCAAAAAGACTTCAAATTGGTTAAGACAAATTATTGTTAATGAAGGTCAAAAGTATTGCAGAATGCTCCCCTTGGAGCATTCTGCAATACTTTTGACCTGCATTAAGCTATGTGGTATTGAAAAATAATTTTTGGTCTTTACAGGTTTTACTGTAAGGCAAATTCAAGTTACCTTTTTAGATTCCGTTTTACAGACTTTTCCTATGATTTCCATCAATCTTTCTTTACCATTTGGTGCCTCGCGGAGTTCTGCGGCTATCTTTGGGTCTAGCCTCATCAACACCTTCTTATTGGGTAACTGCAAAATATGAGTCATGCTGTGACAGTGTTGAGCTGAGAGCGGGACATTGCGGGATTCCGACGATTTTACCGTCTATGTCCCTTAAAAATGCACCCAGTGCGGGCCTACGGGCACGCCCTCAAAAAATCTGCTGATTTTTCGCTATTTAAACTCTGTGTCCGTATTTAGCGTAACCTAGTAAAGGGAAGTAAAAAACACAATTTAGACTGTGCACATGTATTTACCCCCTGATAATTGTTGCATTTCTCAACCAGTCCAATACAACAACAATGGCGGGAAAAGCAAATTTTATTCAGCTGAAGGCCAAAAATAGCTATTTTAATGTAGAAATAGAATATTTGCTGGTGAATTCAAAACAATGGCAATGTAGAAAATACTTCACTGTTATCTGCACCCCTTCTTGGGCCAAAACTATCAACTTTGATTAAAAATGAACAGAAACTTCCGGAAAACTGTATTCAATTTTACAGCTAAAAATCAGATGGATTTGGTGTGTCCCCCAGAATTTGCAAATGTCCCTCAGAAATTCAGGTAGGGGGACACTGGTGTCCCCCAGAAATCTTGACTTAGGCACAACACTGCTCTGAGAAAGAGGAGCTGGCCTTTAGCTAAAAGTCATGGGTGAAAGTTCAAAACTTTCAAAATCCTGAACTTTAGAAAATCAGAATTTAAACTTGCCATATGCATCCAAATATTAAAAATTCCAAAGTTAAGTGGTCAAGTACCTTTAGATAAACTGAAACTAAATAAGAAGCTATTATTAACTGCAGAATTCGGCATTTTGAGGCAGCCTCAAAATCCTGAATTAAAAATAAGCTTTCTCTCAACCAAAACATATGTTGTGGATACTTTTTGTTTGTTTGATTTGATTCTTTACGTCCCATCAACAATCTTTCAGTTATGTAGGGACGGGTCTTCCTGGGTTGTACCAGTACTAAGCTAGGATTAATGTTCTTGCTCAAGGACACAACGCAGTGACGCAGGTGAGGCTCAAACCCACGGCCCTTCGGTCTCGAGTCAAGCACTCTACCACTGAGCCACTGCGCTCCCTGTGTTGTGGATACTCAAAAGAACCGTCTGAATTCTTTTAAATACTAAATCCCATTTGTATAATCATACCGGATAGGACACAATCAAAAATGTTTATACTATCAACGAACGTAGATAAAAATCACTAGAAGCAGTGTTTTTGGCAATCCTTCAAGATCTCATAAACTCATTATTTTGTTGTATTTATGGATACTTTTTTACATTTAACACAAAAGATTGAAAAATGTGATTGTATTCCTAATTTTTAATGCGTAGATGGCTCACATAAGTTTGAAATTACAATGTGTACAGCGGTACAGACAAATAAACAATGCCTACATAAGCAGTATTCGCCCTTATCTTCAAGGCTAATTATCACATTAATAAGCAGTCTTTTCTTATTTTGTTTGTATTTGTACTTTACGCCCCAATCCACAATTCTTCAGTCATGTCGGGAGGATTTCCTGTCTTCCTTGGTTGAACCAGTATCAAGCAGCGGATAATGTGTCTTCCTCAAGGACACAACACAGTGACTCTGGGTGAGTCTGAACTAGCAACCCTTCGATCACCAGTCTAATGCTCTACCAACTGAGCCACTCCGCTACGCAGTCAGATTTTCTTATACTTACTGATTGTTTCAAAGTACTTCTTTCTTTTTTCGATAGTTTAGCTTTAAAGTAACATCCTCTAAAGATGTTGACTTCAAGTCCCGCTAGCCCCGGATCGTCGTCAGGCATGATGCAGGCTAGAACATCGTCAGCATCCATGATCCAACCCAGGCATTTACGTTTCTTACGCTTTTGTACATAAAATAATACTGAAAAGAAAAGTTACCTCCTCATTAGACAGACCTCCAGATAAATGTGCGTAATTGCAAATTATTTTTCTTATTTCTTGACCAAAACATATGATTTGGGTACTCAAAAGAACCGTCTCAATGAGACGGTTCTTTTTAGCATCCAAAACATATGTTTAAATTCATAGGTAAAAAAACAATAAAAATTTTACCCTCAAAAAGTTCCTTATTTGAACGCATTAGAGTTTTTTTCTTGCAAATGGGCCTTGTTGCGAGAAAACCAGATTTGATTGCATGTGAACAAAAAAGGCACTGATCATCCTGCGCATCCACACAATCTGGTCAGTGCCCAGGGATTGTCCTACATTTCTGAAGTTGGGGGCCAAGGGCATGTTGAATTCAGGAAACCATCAAATTTGGGAAAATTTGCTGCAGTCTAAAATAACTGGACCACCATAATGGTCCATTTTAAATGGAAATTAGCAGTATAAAGCTGTAACATATTTGTTGCTTTAATTGCCCTTCATAAAGCTAATGAAAATGCATAAAATTGTGGATGAAAACAATTTTTATGCAAATTTTCATGGATCTGTAACTTTGCTATTTTTGTTCGCATTTTCATGAATTTTCACCAAAATGTAGAACTAAGAAACTGGGAATGATATACTCAATTTTGAAAGTTTTTGATCATTTTTTAATTGGGAAGGGACTAATATTCGGGCCCAAACTAGGCCTAGGAAAATCCCTGAGTGCCATTGCTATTCCCATTCAGGAAAGAATAAAAGATAAATTTGTTACATGTAAAAAATGCACTATTCTAGCTAGTCTCTATAGTGAGCAGGTTGGCTTGAGCCTTAAGTTTCTCATGAAGAAGCCCAAATGGGACTTGAGACCAGCCAAGGCTACAACAATCCATATAGATTATCACATGACATTTTTTGTATACTGACAGACTTTAAAAACGCAACACTTGGATAACAGCTTTAATTTATGTCTCGAAAAAGAAGGCAGAACAAAAATTATGATTGTATGTTAAAGAGCATTCATTTGTAAGTAAAACATGGAAAACCTGTCCAACTAAGATGAACTTAATGCATTCAAATGTAAACTTTTTGAGATAGGGGTGAACTGTTTCATGTGACCAATTGTTATGAATGAAAGATTCCCTACTTCCTTAAATAAAGAAACACTAGAAGCATAAAATTTGTATCATGGACTTCGTTGGTCATCGAGGAATCACCCTCATATTGATTGGCAGGTCTGCGATATATTTTATTTGCGTGTATGACGTATATCTGGGTGTACCCTTTCATTCAATAGCTTAAAATCTCCTCTATTTAAGAAATGTTTAAATGGCTAAATTAATACGGAGCAAAATTAAGTCGTCCAGTTTAGTTGTACAATTAAAACTAAAGTGTTTGCTGAAGAAGCCAACTCATGATGACATTATCGAAGCAAAGGAAGTTTACATTCAACAGTCTTTTGGAAGATATAAGGGGAAGTTAGTGTTGCGTAATTAAAGTCCGTCAGTATAGCATGCCTTGTATCAACCGGAGTGTCCAAAATCACATATGAAAAAGGAATGTATTTTTAGTTCACTCTATAGAAGATTTGTATGGGAAATTCGCGAGAAGTATAATATTGTGTTGAGTCATTTTGACAAGCAATTCTAAGCAACCTTTACAACAGCACACCCAGCTGGGTTGGACCCAGGCCTTCAATCTAAAATCAAGTTTGATATGTTTTTTAGTCTGCTTGCGAAATTTCAGTAAAAAACATTGACAACTGAGTTATTGCGAAATTTAAATATTTGACCTTTGACCCCACCTAAAAGGTCTGGGGATGGAGTAAAATTTTAATCACTGTCATGCTTATCTACAGGCACTGGGTAAATATGGCCTATAGTGAGAAGTTGTCAGATATAATATTTTTGGAGAAATGTGAAGTTTATTCCACAAAAAAAGCCAATATAGCTTTTGCATTAGCCAACACCTAAAATAAAAAAAGGGCCATAACTCAGTCAAAATTGTGCAGATGACCTCCACTTTCTAACTTGACCTGTATTTAATGATGCTTTACCCTTCTGTAAAGTTTGAATGAAATTGATGAATCCCTTCAAAAGTTATCCATCCGAAACCAAAAGTGTGACAACGAGGATGCCAACAACGACGGAGATCCCTATCTGTCGACCATGCTTTGCAGGCGACACAAAAAGTAGATTCAATTAAGCAGTCTATATCAAAATTCATTTCTGGAAATTCATTTTCAATTAAATTCACCATTAAAGAATACTCAGCTAAAAATGGGGTCACTTAAAACCTGGAAGCACAGTATAACCTGTTTCAGATACTACAACCAGTTTCAATCTCCCTAGATACTACAGCCTGTTTCAATCTGGTTTCCTTAGCTACTACAGGCTCAACAACTGAGGATATGACCTTGTTATGGACTTACATTTAACTATAATATTTTCATGTAATTTAACATTCACTCCCGATACTTTGATGGTAAAATTTGTCGGAATATCACACTCTTCTTTTTCCTCCTCCTGGTAATTAATAACAGCAATAAGACACCCTGAAAAACAATAGAAAAGTACAATAAAACCTGTCTTAAGCAACCACTCAAAAAGACTACCAAAATTGGTTTCCGATACCAATTATCACTTAATGCAGGTCAAAAGTATTGCAGAATGCTCCCCTTGGAGCATTCTGCAATACTTTTGACCTTCATTAAGCCAACATTTTCCATAAAGACCTTTGTTTTGTCTACTTTTAAGTGGTTGCTTAAGACAGGTTTTACTGTATTTGTTTACCCTTTTGTGTCTGGAAACATAGGTCCAGATAAGCAAAATATCTAGCGTAAAAGCATCATTATTTTCTTCCCATCAGTTTAAACATATGCAGGTCCCCAGATAAGAGAGCGTATGAGAAAATTATTTTTCTTATTTCTCAACCAAAAAATATGTTGCGGGTACACAAAAGAACCGTCTCGATGAAACAGTTCTTTTGAGCACCCAAAACACATGTTTAAACTGAAGGGTAAGAAAAGAATCACAATTTTATGCTAAAAAAATTTGCTTAACTGGCTCTATGCATATGTTTTGGGTAATCAATAGAACTGCTAAAAAATGCTTATCTGGAGTTATGAATTACCTTTAAGTTAAAGGGCACATAACCCCTAGCTGGACAAAAGTTTTGTCTTCATAAGTTCAGATGAGCAAATGAGAGCCATGACATGTGATTATTTTGACATGTGTAGACTCAGACAAACCTGTGCAGCCTCCTTTAAATCTTAGAAACTCCTAATTAAGTTCGGTCAGTAGCTTAACAGTCCTAGAATATTCAAGTGACTAGCAACGGTTCTGATCATACTGCACATATGCGCAGGCTGATCTGAGACTTTGCTGGTCGCACATACCAAATTGTTGGAAATCTCATCTTGTGGATAAAATCTTTTACGTAAAATTGCTATTATTTTCTCATCCATCAGTTTAAGCATGTGTTTTAGGTGAGAAGGTTCTTTTGAATACCCACAACATGTTTTGGTTGAGAAATAAGTAAAATAATTTTCAAATACACACTCGCATCTGGAGGCCTGAGCTTTCACAATTTCACATATGGTGAGGGCATGTACCAAGTTTCATCTTGATTCATTGAAAATCAATAGACACTGATTTTCAATAAGTGAGTCCAAGTTGTGTTCTTCGTTTTATCTAACAGACGGTGCATGTGAGAAACGGTCATTGTGTCCTATTATTACGAGATGCTTATAGTATACAAACATTGAAAAAATTGGGTTCCCTGCTTTGTCATTTATTTTTTTGGGTATCAAAATATGACTAAATTTAAACCTTTGATACTGTCGCCAAGAAGAAACTCGGAAATAAAGTGCTTGATATATTTTAGTTCATGCAGTGTACATCTCATTCCCTGCATTTCTAATGTGCGCGAACTATTCTAGTTTATGAAACAGTAACTTAATAAACTGAAATGTAACTATGTACTGATAGCCGTTCATCTGTTTACATGTCGCCGAAAAATCAAATGTGTGTAAAGTAATAAGGTTGCAAAGATCAGGAATCGATACAATCAAGTACCACACCTGACCCAGGATACCAATGGGAAAGTGACAAACTCACAGAAGACACCACAAACGAGAGCCAAGAGGTCAGCCCTTTCCCAGCAGGTGACCACAAAGCACATATAAACAGATGCGCACAAAACATAGCCAACACAAGACAGAACAAAAACATAAAAGATCCACAAAAGAAGTACCGCCTTGGAACGGTCAGTAAAATATTTTACTGGAGGGCTTAAACCGGTTTAACGGCGCCAACCTCACCCTTAATTCAGATGTGGATCAAGACACATAAATATTTGGTTTGCATGAAAGATCCCTAACTTATCAATGCATCATCTCCTAAAACATATAAATCAAGATATAACAAGGAGATAAAGCAAGGATAAGGACTCAACAGTAAATTAAACTGAATACCGGAGCAAAAGAAATCCAACAGGTAAACCCCGGAGGGCCCGACAAACAGCCAAAGCATCAGGCCCCTACCATCTCATCAATAGATAAGTCTTTAAGTCGGAACCATCATAGAGTCTGAAGTCCGACCCACCGGCGTGCAATTAAAGAGGAAACTAAAGTTGCCAACCGTGATTAAAACCTTCGTAACTGACACATGATACAGGCTGTAGCAGCTATCAAAATACGTGTCACAAGGCAATTGTTCCTTGAAAATATACTTATAAATAGCTGTTATTGCCGGAATAACATATTCCTCCCTTAGGTGCGTTGTCTGCCTATTAGCTTATGGTAAAAATAACCATCTATGATTCAAAAGTAAATAGGTAAAACCTTCGTGACTATAAGCACAGGTTCAGGCAAACTCTATAGATCAGGTACGGTATAAGTGCTTGCCTTGTACATGCTGTCGTATAATTTTCAAAGCCATTACTGACAGCGCCAATTGTAAATACGGAATCTGCATTACAATCAATAGGGAATTTAAACCTTCGTGATTTAAACTTTCGTTATCGAAATACGAAACAACAGGACTATTCCCGAATAGCTCTTTATATGATCTAATATATGACGTCACAGCAAAGTATCAACAACCGCCATCATTGAAAAGTTACCACGAGGTTACTCAACGGAGAGAAACCAAGCAGAGTTTTGTGTTCCTGTGTGGAAGGAAAGTAAGTAAATTAGTGTCATTGTTATAAACAGTTCTAACAAGAAATGATGCAGTGATATTGATTTATTATTTATTAAATTTTAGCAGTAGACATTTATCAGCGATGTGCAAAACACAACACATACATGAGTTGTCTCCCCTATGCCGTAATTTGCACACAAACTCCATAAAACCTTCGTTACTGAGTGGTAACGAAGGTTTTGACTGCCAAATCTGATACTTTTGACATACTTATGTGTTCTTTTTTAGATAAAAAGATGCACACAAATGAAACAGAATATAGAATGAACTTGTTTAATGGTTTATTTTACCTTTTCATTGATGTTGAAAGGCAGGTGAACGCACATGTCCCATAAATGGAAAACCAAGACAGCGTGTGTAGAGCTCATTAGAGTTTTTCTAGTAAATACATGGCCTTGTTAGATAAACGATTATTCTAAAGTATGAATGTGTAAGCAATACTTCTGTACACTTTCTGTGCATTTTGAACATTTACAAATCCGTTTAATGCCCATAACAAAATAGGTAACAAAAGTTTCCCAATGGTAACGAAGGTGTTATGTATGTAAAAGGCAGACCGAGGTAGTATTACATGAACTTGTCCGTGCTCTTTACATTTTCACAAAAGACCAGTCTTTTTACCTTAATTATCAGAAGTTCTCCATAAAATCATATGTTTTGGATGTGTAATAGAATCGCCTCGGTGAGGAGATTCTAATACACATCCACAACATATGATTTTATGGAGAAATATTGAAAAATTATCCATTTTTATCATTTTGATTCTGACCCCAGATTTCCCCTATTTTTACTATATGTTAGGTGGAAATCTGGAGATGTTTCCTTGATGGAGACAGAAGCAAGCCTTTTGCCTCTCTCCTGGAAGACTATTACTTCGCATTGTGTATAAATTTATGCAGACAGACGGACGCACGAACACACCAGCAGACGAACGGTCGCACGAACAAATCAAAAGCCAATTTATCAACACAGGATTCGTATCGCTAGATGTAGTGATATGGGTGTGAAAATGAAAGACAAGTTCTATTAGATGATTTTACTTTAATGATCATCATTTAATGCCTATGACCATCAGAGGGGGTCAGGCCATTAATGGAACCTGTGGGAGAGCGGTTTTGTCGCGTATGCCACCTTCTATTTTTGTGGCCGTGTTCCTTGGCTGTACCAGTACTGGCCGGGTGGGTTTATGCTTTTTTTGTGGTTCTATGTCCAGGAACTCCCGAAGGCTCAACCGGCACTGGTTCTGGTTTTAAAGCGTCTCAGAAGACGGGACAACGGCTTAAAGTCTCATCCGACAGACTGGGAGAAGCCGGGAATCGAACCTGCGACCCCTGGTTTACAAGACATAGCTTTATCCCCTACACCACGGCGGCAGAAAATAGTAATCTGAAATCAATTAAGGGAACAATGAAGATTCACGCCGTTGTGGGCCTTGGAAAGTCACACATTAAAACCAGGGATGTCAGTTGTTACTGTGAAGTGTGTTTAACGGGCCAGACATGCACTTCTTGGAACGCAGATAGTACACGAGCAGGTGAAGAGAATGACAGAAACGTAGCAGGCTCTGCCAATCCCGAATGCAGCAATGTTGTTAACGTTGAAAAAGAGCTATTTCATGTTGGTGATTTTATAGCTGCGATTTACGAGGGTCATTGGTACATTGGGGCGATAATTGATACAGATGATGAGGAATATGAAGTTCGCTTCATGGAAGCGCGTAAACAATTCTTCCAGTGGCTTAGAAAAGACGATGTACTCTGGATCAATCATGAGAAAATCTTAATGAAAATCAAAGCACCAGAAGCTACAGGAAAGACAGAAAGGATGTTTAAGCTTCTGGATTCAGATAAAGAAAATATCTTGAAACTTTATAAGGAGTTCAGTCATGATCAAAATTGACACCTGTATGTGCAAAACCTTCGTTAGCATATTTTAGTCAGATAAACTTGTCTAAAAGTATTTCAAATTGTCAAGACTAACTTCAGAAATCACAGAAATTGATATAAACTCAATATTTCTGAACATGCATATATACATATGCTTAAAGATTGACTGCATTTTGCACAACTGATATGCCGTAAACCTTCGTTACGGAAATGAATTGGTGAATCTGTTGTTCACATGCTTTATTTTTCAGCTCGTTTCGTGTTCTTTTACCTTTTTTAGCGTTCTCGTTTAAAATGAAGTCTTAAAAATAACAGAACTTTGTGTTTTGTTAAAATGAGTTTCCTTCTGAAATCAACAAAACCTTCGTTACATTTAGTACTGTTGATTAAACCTATCCCTCTGGACTATATCAGCACGAGTTTACCCAAATAATACCGGTATGTAATAGGAAATTGCCTACACAGTTGCATTTCAGTAATAAATAATTGCTCAAACGTTTAGCTAATTCGTTATAAATTTCTAAACATGTGGCAAATTGATAAGCCATTCAAAATATTTGCCGCTAAAAAAAGACAGAATTTTTGGTCTGTTGTATATATTTTCTTGCACAATTAATTTGAAATGAAATAAATTTGCGAGTTATTTTAGTGTCCGTACAATCTATTTTGACCCAAAACCAAGAGATTTATGATGCAAGTTTCTTGTCTTTCAGTCAAGAGTAGAGATAGTACTGTGCAATGAAGGTTTTGTCCTCGATAAAATGCCCATTTGACCACGTACCGATGAATGCTTGTTGTAAAAAAGATACAAAAGTGTTGCATTCAGAATTTTAGGACATAGTTTCTTAAAGGTTTAGCTAAAATTAAACGTTAAAAACAATGATATTATCACACATAAAAAAAAGAAAAAAAATATATGCAATTGGACCTACTTATTGAAAATCAGTGAGAGTAGTTTGCGATTCAAATTCAATATGTCAAATGGGACAGACCGACTGCCAAACCAACCAACTGAAAGGTTGATTCCAGTAGGATAAAGTTATTTAAAGTGAGTGATAACATTGAAACACATTTTTGAGCCTTTAATGTTAATGCCATCCCTTATGCATTTACTTCGAATGAGGTCCCCAAAAATATATCAAACATCACAAACCTGTGCTTGAATCTGAATGGCTCTAGGTCATTTCCTATCTTTTTGAATGCTGGTAAATATTTCACATTTTTGTTGTCTCCTTATTTTCCTTTTAAAATGAACTTTTCCAAACAATTCTTTAAGTAATACCATCAGGATGTCAAACAGTTTGCATCTAGATCAGGCTGGATCTTCTGTAGGGCCTGATCCAGATACAAACTTCAACAGACGACAAATGGGCCTGGTCGTGAGAAAACCTGTCTTCCGGGTTTCAGACGAAGTGAGTTTCAAACCAGTCTCCTCAGCTACAGAGACTAGCTAGAAATTTGAAATTTCACCAGTAGCAAGTTTACATATGACACTTTCCAAAAAGCGAATAACAAAGGTGCTGACCAGACTGTGCAGATGCGCAGGCTGGTCTGCGCCTGTGTTGTTCGCAAAACCCCGAAGACAGGTTTTCTCGCGTCAAGACCCAAATTTAGATACAAAATGACTTACCCATGCCTTCCCAGAATTCAAAAAGTTTCGGCAATCCCGGTATCTGGTCCCTGATGAGATCGTGGGTGAGTGAGACACCTTCTGGAAGCCCCACCATTGCTTTCCGTAATCCATTCTTCAAACCTTTGTCATCCTGCTCGGCAAAAAAGGAAATATTAGCAAGACCTCCCAATAGTGTGCATAAACAATATTTTCTATTTCTTAGCCAAAACATATGTTGTTGGTACTCAAAAGAACCATCTCATCAGTTCTTTTGAGCACCCAAAATATATATCAAAACTGATGAATAAGAAAAATCACAATTTTACACTAAACCAAGAGGACCCTGAGCTACTGGATCACTCACCTGAACCTTGGGTTTTAGGAGAGGGTATTATGTGAAACATTTCTGTGAAATTATTTTGAATTTGGATCAGTGGTTCAGCAGGAGATGTTGTTTAAAGATATTTCTTATCTACAACTCTGGCAGCCTTTTGTTGTGAAATTTTGGTAAAGAGCATTATTAGGAACATTTCTTTGAAATTATTTTGAATTTAGACCAGTGGCAAAGGTATTTTGTAGAAAATTATAATTTTCGCTCTGCTGGTCATTCTAATGGCAGAACAGACCCTGTTTGTGAAATTTATCATAGAGGGCATTATGGGGGACATTGATGTGAAATTATTTCAAATTTGGACCACTAGTTCAGAAGGAGATGTAGTTTAAAGATGTATCTGTATTCAGTACTTAACACTGAAGCAGGTACTTTGAGCAATCAGTATTCAACAGGCCTTTAGTTGAGCAATCAGTTTTCAATAGGCCTTTAGTTGAACAATCAGTTTTTAAGAGGCCTTTAGTTGAGCAATCAGTATTCAACAGGCCTTTAGTTGAGCAATCAGTATTCAACAGGCCTTTAGTTGAGCAATCGGTATTCAACAGGCCTTTAGTTGAGCAATCAGTATTCAACAGGCCTTTAGTTAAGCAATCAGTATTCAACAGGCCTTTCATTGAGCAATCAGTATTCAACAGGCCTTTAGTTAAGAGCACGTACCAAAAAAAATTATTTTCTTATTTCTCAACCAAAACATATGCTGTTGGTACTCAAATGAGACATATCATATGTTAAAACTGACGTGTAAGAAAATATTAACAATTTTAAGCTCAAAAATTGTGCTTATCTAAACACATGATTCAAGTTACTCAGAGTGAGGCCATGCTAAAAATGTTTGGTGTGTTGCTTCCTACTGCTTCAGAGAAGTTTACAGTGCAGTTGCTTTATAAAACACCTCATTTTAATATGGATTTGCAGGGATTTTCCTAGGCTTGATTTGGGGCCGAATAACGGCCCCATCCCAATTCAAAAATGAGCAAAAACTTCCCAAAATGGTGTATATACATGTAATTCCCAATTTCTTAGTTCTCCATTTTGGTGAAAATTTCATGAAAATCCGATCAAAAATACTAAAGTTACAGATGCATGAAAATTTACATAAAAATGTGAATGAAAACATGTTTTCATTCACATTTTGATGCAATTTTTCATGAGCTTTTATGCTGGGCAATTAAAGCAACAAATATAGCTTTACACTGCTAATTTTTAATATGGTTTTTAAACAATTTAAAATGGCAGTCCAGTTCTAGTTTTCCCAATTTGAAGGTCCAAATGAATTTTCCCCCAAATTCAACATGCCCCTGGCCTCGACTTCAAAAAGGTAAAAAAATCACCGATTTGGATCATAACACAGTCATACTGTGGTTCCTAAATTTACCATGAAATTTTGCAAAGGAAATATAAGAAAATGAGCATGAAATGACAAATTGCCCCTTTATAACATGATTCACTTATAACACGGTCCATTCCTATTGACCCAAAAATTAGCGTTCTAAAGGGACTAGACTGCACTGTATGTAGGTAGCATATTTTATTTCTTTTGAATATTGATGATACTAATGATCAAGTTAACTTAAATACTCTGAAACAAGCCTGTTTGAAGATTCTATAGTCTAAGATAAGAAAATCACTCAAGCGTTAATTTTGTTTGATTGATTCTTTACATCCCAGTCAACAATCTTTCAGTTATGTCGGGATGGGTCTTCCTGGGTTGAACCAGTACTATGCAAGGATCAAGGACACAACGCAGTGACGCCGGTGAGGCTCGAACCTGCGGCCCTTCGGTCTTGTGTCAAGCACTTTCAAGTGTTAGAGATGCAATGAAATACAGAATAGGAAATGTTTTAAAGCCCCAGAATGAGAATTCTTTTTTTTACTTTACATGTCCGCCTATTGAGCAAAATGTATTTTGCATTGCCTCCAGATAAGAGTGTGTACTGGAAAATTATTTTTCTTATTTTTCAACCAAAACATATGCTGTGGGTACTCAAAAGAACCGTCTCAATGTGACGGTTCTTCTGAGCACCCAAAACACATGTTTAAATTGATGGGTAATGAAATAAATGAAATTTTAGGTGCACAAACTATCGTTATCTGGACCAAAGTTTTGCTCAATAGGCAGAACATGAAAAGTATAATAAAATTATTTTTTCTCAATATGAGACATAAAAAGTATTTAAAAAAAAAGCTCAATATGAGTATTCAAATTTTGGGGGTAGTTGGTAAATCAGCTGGGTAGAGAGGAAATGGCACACATACATTTCTTTTTATTTTAGGCCTCAACTGTATGTGATTACTATACCTTTGAGGTTGTCACAGTAACAGATACTGTGCCTTTTTTCTCATCTCTCACCACCTTATAGGCACCCACACTACTCTCCCCCTCCTCACTACCACCATCCGAGTTCTTCTCCAGACTCGGCGAACCTTCCTTCATCTGTGACTTCTCTTCCTTCTGAGCCTGGGCTTTGTTTGCCTTCTTCCGTTTTCTTTTCTTCGCTTTCTTGGCCGTTAATTCGGCTTCAATCTCCTTCAACTGTTCAACTCCAGGGCTGCCTGACGGTACCCTATCTTTAGCTAAATTAAGTAATTTTTTACTTAAATCTATGGCAGTTTCTTCAGTGCAATGCTCAAAATCAAATCCTTTAAAATCATCCACGTCTAACTGCTTCAATTTCTCTTTTAAAACTTGAAATTCTGGAAGCTGAGTCAAGTCCAATTGTCTTTCTTCTCCTTTCGTCATGTGCTGTTCGCATTCTATAGTTCTTCTCAAAACATCCTCTTTTCTAAGCTCAAAACACGTGTCACATCGGTCTTCCCGACCTCCATACTTCGCCTTTGCATAAAAAAGAAATTCACGAAAAGATTCAACTGTCAAGGTATTCCTCCAGTCTGACAAGGGGTCCATATGAGGAGCAAACAAAGGGTTGTTTTGGTCCTTGAACCTAGGATCCCCTAGCTTCCAACAATCTAAAAATAAGGGGCCACCCGGTCTCCCTAAAATCTTTTCATTAAAGAATTTATCCCCGCAGTCCTCTACGCACTTTTCACACATAACTATCCCTTGCGTAATGCTATGTTCACTTTTTTCCTTAACTTGGGGCTGCGGGTGGACCCAGTAGGAGTCGTCGTTTGGATCATCTTGTATTGGAGCCACTAGCCACTTTTCCAAACACCGACAAATTGATCCTCCAAAGCGCATAAAAACTGGACAAAGAATGTACACCTGGAACAGACAAACAAATGTCCCGGTCAAATATCAAGAACATGGTTCATAAAGGCTAGGCTATGTTTGTTTGATTTGATTCTTTACGTCCCATCACCAATCTTTCAGTTAAACAGGGACGGGTCTTCCTGGGTTGAAACAGTACTTAGCTAGGATAAATGAGTCTTGATCAGGGACCACAACACAGTGACGCCGGTGAGGCTCGAACCCGCAGCACCTCGGTCTCAAGTCAAGCACTCTACCACTGAGCCACTGCGCTCCCGCTAGGCTATGTAAATTTGAGCCACAACATGAGATTTCCAACAATGTGGTATGTGTGACCAGCAAAGCCTCAGATCAGCCTGTGCATTCGCACAGTCTGCTCAGAGCCTTTGCTAGTCACTTGAATATCGTATGGGTGTTAAGCTACTGACTGAACATCATGTGGCGTTTCCAAGCTTAAAAGGAGGCTTCACAGGCTCGTCTGAGTCGACACTTGTCAAAATGCCACATTGTTGGAAATCACATGTCGCGGCTCAAATGTCCCAGTCAAAAATCAAGAACATGGTTTGTAAAGGCTAGGCTATGTAAATTTAAGAACTGTTCAAGAACCATTGAGGGTCTCATCTTAAGTTTTCAAGGACAACAGAGGGAGCGCAGTGGCTCAGTGGTAGAGTGCTTGACTTGAGACCGAAGGGCCGCGGGCTCGAGCTTCACCTGCTTCACTGCGTTGTGGTCCTTGAGCAAGACACATTTATCCTAGCTTAGTACTGGTTCAACCCAGGAAGACCCGTCCCTATATAACTGAAAGATTGTTGATGGGATGTAAAGAATCAAATCAAACAAAACAGATTATGAAACAACAGGCCCCAAGATAACAGTGTGTAACTGAAAATTATCTTCTTATTTTCCAACCAAAACATATGTTGTGGGTACTCAAAAGAACCATCTCAATGAGACGGTTCTTTTGAGCACCCAAAACACATGTTTAAACTGATGGATAAAAAAATAATTGCAATTTACGCTGAAAAATTTGCTTAACTGGCCCTACGGAAGTTTTCTAGAACCATTGAGGGTCTCATCTATAGTTTTCAAGGACAACAGATAATGAAACAATGTTGATTTACACCTCATGATTCAATTTCTCAAATCCTTGGCAACTTAGACAATGTTTATGATTAGGAGATTTTTATTTGGCCTTTAAAGGTGCATAGTCTGTAACTTTTGATCTTCTTATTTTAAAAATAATGTTTTTATTTTTCAAGAACACAGTAAAAATACTCAAATTCAGGTAAACATTTTACCATTTTCGTAAATCTTAACAAGTTATCACTATCACAACAACTGCATTTATGTTAAAATTCAACGGTCTAGAATTATTGGAGGGACGCAAATAATTACCAACAAGAGAAAAATACACCTATTCGATAAGATAATTCGATTTTCCATGCAGTTTTCAGCTGTACTGAACATTTTTATTGTGAAAACATAGCTTAATTCTACTTTTACAAATGATTTAAAAAGAAAATAAAAATTTTCGAAAAATGTTCATAGTTACAGAGTATGCAGCTTTAAAGGTAAAACCATTCTATACTGATTTGGGCCTCAACATATTCAGGGCTAAATTTTTTTATACTAATTCTTGTGTAAAAATATAAGGGGCTAAACAGTATTCCATAACACCAAGAAAAACTAGAATTGTCAGAGAAACCATCAATCAAGGGCCATAAACTTGTGAAAAATGATAGGTAACAATCCCAACCTTAATCTAGCCAATATAAATGCATATATAAACTTTGTGAAATTCGATCCATTTGTTCTCAAGATAGTGAGCGGAAATGAAAATCTGACATAACTCTGTTACAAATTTGGGAAAACTGACAGGTAACAATCCCAAGCTAGATCTTGTCATTATCAATGCACATACAAAATTTGGTCAAATTCTATCTATTAGTTCTCAAGATATTGAGCGGAAACGAAATTCTGACTAAGGCTGCCATGTTTACTATATTTGGTAAAGGTTTACACCAAACGATTCCGTTTACACAAAACTTCCAGATTTGATTTTTTGAAGTATGCAGATCGGTAAAATTGCCGATATTTTTCCTCAAAAAACTCTTTGAAAAATGTACCTTGTGCAAATATTCAAAATTGTTTGGTTGGGTGTTGTGATAGAACTCATTTCATGTAATTGGAAAGTGTTTGTAACCTGCATAGATTCGTACATTTCCAACATTTTCTTCAGTTGCAAGTGTGTAATTAACAATTGACACGCTCAAGACATAACTGGGAGCACAGTGGTTCAGTGGTAGAGTGCTTGACTCGAGACCAAGAGGCTGCATGTTGGAGCCTTGCCAGCGTCACTGCGTTGTCTCCTTGAGCAAGACACATTAATCCTAGTTTAGTACTGGTTCAACCCAGGATGACCCGTCCCTACATAACTGAAAGATTGTTGATGGGACGTAAAGAATCAAATCAAACAAAACAAGACATAACTGCCAATCATCAATATGCATCAATAAACACGAAAAAACAAGATGCGTCACCACCAAATATTAAGACATGCCTTTACATAACTGTTAAAAATGCAGGAAAATAATTGCTCCAAGCAGTGACTGAGTGAGACGATATTCGGGACATTTTGGTTGAGCTGCTGTCTGCACAGGCCCGATACTCAAAGAATTTGAAAAATGCTCCCTATCGTAAGATAATGTCCGTTGAGCATGTCCGCCGTAATTCTTATTGCAGTAGATACTTTATCAAATACAGCCGAATCTGAGCAAATAAACAAATTGATTGATGATCCAGATCGGGATGTTCATTAGGAAATGCTATTAATAAACCACAGAGCTGGTCACGTGCTTAAGTTCATGTAAACAGTAGGCCAATTTTGTAAACGTTTATTGCAAAAACACGAAACGGTACCATTTACACTTGTAAACGTGGCAGCCCTAATTCTGACATCAATCAAGGGCCATACGTTTGTTACAAATTTGCAAAAAAGGACAGATAACAATCCCAAGCTATATCTTGTCAATATCAATACACATACAAAATTTGGTTGAATTCTATAAATTATTTCTCAAGATATTGACTGGAAACAAAATTTTGGCTTAAATCAAGGGCCATCACTCTGGTACAAGTGTGCAAAAATGATGTCTAGATCTTGTCAATATGAATGCACATACAAAATTTGGTTAAATTCTATAAAGATGTTCTCAAGATATTGAGTGGAAATAAAATTATGAAGGACAGACGGAATGACGGACGGAATGACAGACAACCCAAATCCAATATAGCCCCCACTTTTTAAAAGCGGGGCTATAATAATAAACTCTAAGAATGTTGCCTGACCAGAGTCTCGAACCTATAACCTCCTTATCTTCAGCAGGCTGTGTACTAGACATAACTTACCTTCAGATATGAAGATTTCTGATCTGGCATACCGAAGAAGGACCTAAACAGCTCTCTTGTCTCACGGAGATAAAATGGATCTCTAGCTGTAATACAGAAATGGCAAACTGAAATTACCGTATTTGACTGGCAAGTGCACAAAGCTTGTTTTTTTTGTTTTAGTTGATGCTCTATGTCCCAGTTACATATTTTCAGTCATGTTGAGATGTTTCCTAGGAATCAGTACTGACCAGAGGATAAAGTGTATCGCTCAAGGACACAACACAGGAGAATTAGCACTCTACCACTGAGCCACTGTGGTCTACTGTAGACTTGGATGTTTTTGAACCACTTTTCCTTGAGGTTTGATATGTAGCGCGGACATAAAATAGACTGCAATCTTACATAATCAGTCTTAAGGACAATTTAACCCATTTGAGCCCAATTAACTTCCCTATCTCTGTCAGTAGGATGAGTCTATTTCAAATTCTAGGGGTGCTGGGTGGTATTTTTCATTTTTATTTAAATTTTAACAGAAACTTTTGTAAGCAAACAGTGGAGAACCTGATCAGACGCCATGTTTTGCGGTGTCTGATCTGGTTTTGCTCTGTTTATCAATGTTATACAAAAAGGACGCTAGGCTTATATGGATTCATTGTAAATTTACACGAAAACACAGCTTCTCTTGATTTCTGCATTTATATTTGTGAAAATACCATATTAAAGTTTTCTTTGTTTATGATGGCTGTTAAAGGACCCAATGGGAGATTGGCAATGCCATCATTGACAACAACTTAACACTAAGTAGACAAACAGATTGCTCACATTCAACTGGCCGACATTATACATCTCAACAAAAATTTCTTTCTTCCAAGGACACATTCAAGTATGGATAACATAGGGCCAGTTAAGCAAATGTTTTCAGCGAAAAATTGTGAATATTTTCTTATCCATCAGTTTAAACATGTAATAATTTTCCATTACATACCCTCATCTGGGGACCTAGGATAAACTTCTGTAAATAATGGCGAATCAAGTGTATTAATGTCCAATAAATTTAGATAGAAATCTATGAAACATTGCTAATCAAACCCCATTTTCTATCTCAATTAGTCAGCTCTCCCAATACTGATTCATGTATTTTATTGTCAAACCAGTGTGATTACAATGATCGACCATATATAAGTGAATGATATGCCATCGAACTAGTCAGCTTTTACCCTCAAATGTTAAGCTTGCAGGCATTTGCAAAAGTGTGTAATTAAAAAACTCAGTTTCTAATTTCTCAGCTAAATGTAAGTTGTGAATACTCAAAAGAACAATATCAAGCATAACTTAATTTTCTTATATCTCAACGAAAAAATTTGTTGTCGGTACAAAAAAGAACCGTCTCAATGAGACGGTTCTTTTGAGCACCCAAAACATATGTTAAAACTGATGGATAAGAAAATAATCTAGATTAGATTTTGTTTAAAAGATTTGTTTCTTTTAAAGATGTGAGTTTATCTGTACCTATGAGCTTACCCATACAGATTCATTGTAAAATTTGTTTAAAACTATTTGTACTTACCAAAAGATTTGGAGTCCAAAGCTGGAAATTTGTCTTGATTCTGCGCCAACCGAGCTATATCTTCAATGAAATTTTTTGCCATCTTTTCCTTCCCTGCAAAAAATATGACATTTTTTTTATTTTGCCCCATCAATCCTTACTAATTCATCTTATACTTAAAATTGTCAGGATAGGATTGCAGAAGAGGCAGTATACAAGTGCAAAACTGCAAAGCATTATTCACATTGAGGAAACTGCCATTTTCTTTTATTGTAAAATACAAAGTCAATAATTGATCGTTATTATATAATCTATAAATAAACACCTTCTGATTGGCTCAGATGCCAATCCACTGCTGCAAATATAACTACATATTGCATGGTTTGCCCGACGTGACATTGCAAAGCACAGGGCACCAGGTAATATTGCAGCATGGCCATGATGTGTACATGCCTTAGACAACAAGAAACTTGTTTGAATCCCTTATCAGCAACTATGCACATCTGGATCTAATATTAGTGTTGCTGCACCTTCATCAAAAAGTAATTAATTTACCTGTGTTTTTACTGACCGGGACTATTTTCACACCAATAGACTAGCCAATAAATGGAACTGTATAATCGTAAATTATTTTAAAGAACTGGTCACTGATCAGGAAATAGTGAAGACCCAGATTCGAATACAACTTTATGCCTTGTTTTCTCTATGTAAGAAGTAATATATTTTGTTGAAATTAGCACTGTGCAAACTAATAAAATGATATAAAAAAATATGCCAAATTAGCCAAAGAGGGGGAATTTCGGTATGTCTTTTTAGCCTCGTCACAGACTGTATGTGTCTGATTAGTATTTGAAAGTAAACTAACATTCGCTACATGATTAAAGCTTGAAAATAAAAAACCAAACAAAGAATGTGTCAATAAATCACTGTGTCGTCTCCCACGTCACCCGTGATTTGTTTCCGAGTGGGCTCGGACCCAGTATAAACGGACTGGTCACTGACGGAAATACAAAGTAATGTTGTCGAGGCTTTACTTTAGCGCTATACTGGGTCCGAGGAGTGGGTTCACGCCGGACTCGTTCTTTCATCAGTTCTTCTTTGAATCATAACGCAAACTAAATACGGAACTTAACTCTACACTGTAAAGCTGACGTATACCACAGCATTCGTCAGAGTTTTGTTCTGTTACTTGGGCCTGGACCCCCAACTAACCTACCCCCTAATGAAACTTTCTGGATCCGCGCATGCGCTGTCCAAATATTATGATAATGGCAATCAATGTTGAACCAGATGAAATGTCACAGAATGAAGGGTGCCGTACCTCATCAGAGTTTGCAGTGTCTACTATTTAACTAATGATGACGCCGGTCGTTTGGTCATTCAAATTCGTCAATGAGCCCCGATATTATAAAAGTTTTTTTTCATGCTAAACTCGGCCGAGCACGAAATTTCAACTGCGTATAGAAAATAAAATGCTGAAATATTAAGACATCTTCTGTCTTTCAAACACTGAGGGTATATTGTCCATGCTAATATATGTTAAAATGCAAATGATTGTTGGCATTTTAACATCTATGAGCAGGATAACTTTCATGCTCAGTTGAATTGAGCATGAACACTTGAATATAACCTCAGGGCCCGGTAAAAGAACTTCTCTGCTACAGTCGCAAGTGAATAACAAACAACAGTGTTGAATGCACATGACTTGGTCAAAACAAGCGACCCTTAGCAGCAGGAACTTTTATTTGGATCGAACGCTCTTTTCGTAGTTATGAAATAATCTAGATGGAAAGTGAGGAGTTCATATTGAAAATGGTTTTCATGGAACCCCTGCATTTGCTGCAGCCTATGTTTAATATGTCACGTACGCACCACGTGCAACCCAAATCTTAAACAGCACGTGTTCTGATTTGTTTGATGTTTAAAAATCATGCTGTCAATGGGTATTTTACATGTATATATAGCCTTCCGAGATGCGTCCCTTTGTCGTCCAGCTGATAACATTTGCAGACAGTTTTATGCACAGATCAGGTCCGCCAATACGCCTTTATATTATACAAACTCTCACCATGCTCACGGTATGCCCAATTTGGATTCTTTGTGCATGTAGCAGTTTAGCTATTACATGTACACCGTCTAGGGCGCTGATAACATTGTGCAGATGCGCAGGCTGAACTGCGCCTTTATTGTTTGCATGCAACAAAGTCGGGGTTTCTCGCGACAAGGTGCATATGGTGCATCAATGCGAGAAACCATGTCTTTGGGGCTTCGAACAACAAAGGGGCACACCAGCCTGTCCATCCGCGCAGTCTTATCAGCGCCTTTGTTATTCGCTTATTAGAAAGACTATAATACACTTGCTACAAGCGAAATTTCAAGTTTCTAATCTCTGTAGCTGAGTAGGACTGGTTTGAGTCTCACTGTCGGAAACCCCGAATACAGATTTTGTCGCTGCGTCGAGGGCCATATGATCTTATTCTACAGGCATTTGGTAAATAAATAAATTCTGATTAGACGTCACGATGAACTTAAGGTATACGCACAGTACACGGACGGTAAAATTCGCTTTTTGAACCATTTTCCGTATCACTCAAAGAAACTGAGAAGTCTTGCTAGTTTTCATCAAGTGCTTAAATCAATAATTTAATGGCAACAAAAGTACTGCACAGATGCAAGTTTGACTTCGGAGTTTCACATGTCTTTTGGGTCCTTGCTGCGTTCAACTCAAACATGGCGTCATGTTAATTTGGGATAGCTTATCGCATATGGCTAAACCATTATTTAAACGTGTTTACGCAGTCACCTAGTGGGGCTATAAGCATGCACATTCACCGCGATTCCTTCTATGTGTATACGAACCGTTCATGATCTAACAAGACTGTGCGAATGTGTAGGCTCGTCTGAGCTTACGCTGTTCGCGTATGCGATATTTACCATAATCTCAAGAGCTGGCTTGTTTCAATTCCAATGCTGAAGCGTGATATAATCAAATTATTTCTTGGTTTGTGCGTCTGTGCGTACGTGTGGTGGTCCACTCGTGGATTATCATAGGAATAGACCAATTCGAAATCTTTTCGGACATTCCTTTATACAGTTTCATTAGGACCAACAGAGACACCGCGGTCGGCTCATCATTGTCGTCACTCACTGTTTGTTTGAGGAATTTGGTGTTTAAATAAGTTCATTCGATAGGAATAGTCATTGTGACTGATATAGTGAGATATTTTTACGATCAGTATCATGCTTATTGTACGAGCGTTTTGATGAACGTGTCGTATAATTTAATTAATTGATTGAGTTATGTTCTTAAGTCCCAGTCAACTTATTTCAGTCATGATGGGACTACCCCCAGAGAGAGAGAGAGGGAGAGAAAGAGAGAGAGAGAGAGAGAGTGGGGGAGTGAGGGGGAGAGAGGGATGGAGTTGTGAATATAATTTTTTCGGCCCGAGTCTTCATCCTCTTCTTGAGCAACGAGACCGTGACGAGATTACGCAAATGCACAGGCTCTCGAGAGCCTTCGCTGATCACGTTTTACCAGCTCATAAATCAGGCTCCGCGCATGTTGAATTAATGCTCGGACCAGCTTCATCGGCGCGATAATCATGTCTAAAAATAAAAAAAATCTAACTTTTAATGCTACACTTATGTCATTCAATGTTTGAAATATTAAAGCAATAACGAACTTTAATCCCTTACTTCACAAGAGATGGAGAAAATGAAAACTAGAGCGAATTTTTCGCGGGACTATTTTTGGCCGCAGTGCGCAGTTATTGGATAGACTAGCCGTTGGTTTTGGCGTTATTCTGAGGTAGTTTTCCCTTTAGTCGAATCTTAAATTCATTAATTTTTGGGCTAGAAGTCTCGTTCAAACGCCCAAATCATTCTTTTTTCACGTTTTGTCCCACTTTGATACAACATATCGCGTTTTTCTAAAACAAATATTGTATTTTTTTAAAACTTGAGGTACTGCCTGACGGTAATTAAGCAGAGATAATTATCATGTTATGTAAGCAACCGATAAGAAATGGCAACCGGAGCGTTTATGACCACATATCTTGGCGAATAGCGGAATATCACAGCATGGAGCAACTTTCCCGAGTTACCTTATATTTAACTACAAATCGGGGGTAAGTCGGGTTTTTTTTCTAAGGCTCTGTACACGGCATGGCTTACGGGAAGTGATGTCAGAACGACAAGTAATTCTGCAGGAATAACAAACATTTATTACATAATAAAACAAATGTTGACTTATGTTTCGGTAGACATGGAGTGTTATTGAGCAGTAAACTTAATCATATTGACCTCCGCTCCGCGTCGGTCAATATGGTGTTTATTGTTCAATAACACTCCATGTCCACCTCAAAATAGATAACAAGAACAAGAAGTGAGCAAAGCTCACATACCCCCGGCGGTAGCCATCAGAGGTTGTAACACATTCAGAAAAAAGACAAAATTGTCAAAGATTTCATAATCCTAAATCAAGTAGTTTCTGAGAAAACTTTGATGAAAAATGTCCATATGTGTTATATAAGAGTGACAGAAGGAAAAATTGAAAATTGGAAAAAAGAAGTTAAAACGAACGGAAAAATTGAAAATTGGAAAAAAGAAGTTAAAACGAACAAAATTAGCTCCTTAATTTTCATTTACACAATACAAAGTGAACACAAAATTTCATAATCCTAAATCAAACAGTTGCTGAGAAAATTCTGACGAAAAACGTCCATATGTGTAATATAGGAGTGCCACAGAACACACCCTATACCCATGATGCAACATTTTTGTTAACATCGCAGATCAGAAACAACCTAACACGTCGCGTGCGAGAATGGATTGTGGTAAGTTGACGTTGTTTTTACTTTTACAGATGTTAAAACAAGGAGTTGCAAGTCAAGATTTTGCAGAGAAACATAGTGTACCTACCTTTATGTTTCGCCATAAGTAGTAGTTCAAAAAGGATCCCTTTGCAACAGAAACAATATGTTTTTCATGAGAATATTCCACCAAAGACACGAAAATCGGTTAAACTTGCTAATTGCTCGAGTTCTTTTTGTCCGTTTGTCCTGGTCGAAAGTTCAGGGTATACTTGAAACATTCTTTGTTACGTATCATCAGGAGACAATAGTGAAATCAAGCCAGCTCTTACAAAATATGGTGCTAAACACACACAGGGTAGTTCGACTGGGATACTATCACCATCGATGAGTGAATTACCTGGATACAAGCAACATCGGAGAGGTTTTTTTGAAAAATGAAACAACTTCCAGCAAAGAGTACGGCCAAAAAAGATATAGTTTCCATCGGAGACTTTGTATATTGAAAAGCGCAAGTTCCACGGACGCCAGAAGTTCCCAGATGTGGTTAGAATGATCTCTCAATTTAAACTTTACATTTTAGAACAGCTTTGCTAATATGAGCCCCGACATGTGGTTTCCAACAATGTGGCATTTTGACAAGTGTAGACTTAGACTTTTAAGCTTAGAAACTCCAAACGCTGTTCGGTCAGTAGCTTAACAGTCATAGAATATTCAAGCGAGTAGCAAAGGTTCTGATCAGACTACGTGTATGCACAGGCTGGTCTGAGCCTTTGTGGGTCGCCATGTGGGGATCCAGAAAGTCTTGTCAAAGGGGTCCAACTTTGACAACATTTTTTTTAGTTGATGAGGGGAGGGAGGATCCAAGTACCACTTTAAGCGGTCTGAGCCTTTGTGGGTTGTCATGTGGGGACCCAGAAAGTTTTGTCAGAGAGGGTCCAAATATGACAACAGTTTTTTTATGATAAGGGGAGGGAGGATCCAAGTACCACTATATGCGGGCGTTGCGGTGGTGTGCCGATGATGGCCCTATATTGAATGCTGGCTTGGTAGCTTTACGATTTTTCGGGGGATCGGACCTGTATTGCTAGAAAACCCTATATTTTTGTCATTTTAGGGGGGGGGGGGGTCCTGACCCCCTGCCCCCCTCTGGATCCGCGCATGGGCGGTCATATCACATTGTTGGAAATCTAAAGTCGCGTTTATTTCACCAATGGAAAACACGTACAATTATCTGACTTTAAATTAAGATACGAATACCGTTACAGCTAAAATATATATATTTTAAATTTGAATCACATGACAACCAATATTAAACATTCATGTTACGCAAATGCGTAAAGTACTAATCTCACATGTGCTGGCCCAGTTTGCCTGATGTGTAGCGATTTGCATGCTGGATAATTTCTAACGGACTTTTCAAAAATCTGGAGAGAATTGAATTGGAAAAACATTATGGTAAAAGTATTTTTCTATCTGAGGGGAAACCGAGCTTTTGTCTGAGTTTTAGATGTGAAGGAGTGCCTATATATTGGTTGGACCAGGACTATATGTAATTCCAGTCTAACCCCTTGATCCAGCAAATTAGCCCCTTTAACGTAGATTGGTTTTATGTATTGATTGCAAATTGGACATTGTCCTAAATAATTTCAGTGATACTTCCTGCAGTGTTAGTTTGAAACCATTGGTGAAAAGGAATAATAGTAACTGCTTAAATGACCTATGTTTTAACTTATAGAAGTTATGCCCCTGATCACCCAGGTTAACCGCATGTCTAAATTTCGGAGGGTGTTGGCTATCTGAGGTAAACAAAGGAGTTTTGGACTGCACATGGTCTGCTTTGAGATGGTTTTATATATAGAATGACATGAGTTCTGAAAGCAGTGCATGTTTTTAAACTGATTTTTTTTAGTTTAAATCGCATTTGAATTCGGAAATGTGGTGATTTGAACGAATATTCCGAATTCATCAGTTAATATTTAGATGTATTATTTTATTTTTTCTTGATTCATAACTACCGCTGCAATGTTTAACCTCTCTTTAAATGTATCAGTCCAATATAATTCAAACAGACGTGTACAACACTTATTTATTTGCAATTTTATGACGATGGTGTCATGCTTATGGATAGCGTTCTATTAGGTGGTAAGTCCTCTGAACATTTTGCTAACCATCAACATGATAGCAACGCAAGCGATTTTCAAAATTTAGAGTTTTAATAGCAGTTTTGGACATGCCACTTACAAGCCATGCAGGAGAATGATATAGAATGGTAGCGGCACAAGCAATTAGTGTCAAAGGTTGATATAAGTCCAGCTATGATCAAACCACTTGCCTTTTTTCATTGAAAAATTCACATTCGCCGTTTAAAAAGTCGCCCTGAATCCTACGGACATGGATCAAAAGTATTTAACAGATTCAGAGTCCTTATCACTCAATATAGAAGCAACATGTTTGCTGCATTCGTCCCCAAGAAACTTTCGATATGAAATAAAAATGGATAAATACAGACCCTATCCATCCATGATCTCAATGTTTACCTCCGATAGCCAACACCCTCCGAGATCTAGACATGCGATTCACCTGGGTGTGATTGCAATCCACCCCCCCCACACACATACACACATGAGTGTTCTTAATTGCACAAGCACATCAAAATCGCTCACGACAGATCAACTGGCATATCCAGCCTCTGTCCACCCATGCACGCATATCTAGTAAGTAAGAATTAAAGAGCGATTACGTCTCCTTGCATAGTAAGCTCTGGTACTTTTGGGTAGTGGTGGCATTTGTCCTAAACGCCGACCAAAAAGTAAGTGGTTGTGATCAGAAAATACCACAATCATAAACTACAGACCAACCCATGGCACCGTGAGGAAGAGCTACAAGACATTTACAGTAACAAGACACCCAAAATGCAATAAAAGCAAAGGAACCAGCTTTCTTGTCCTCGTCAAGATGATTACAAAACTAGAAGAGTCAAAGTAATGCATAACAAAACAAAGACCAACACAGAACCCCCAGAAACAATGGGAGGAGCATAAAACAATAAATACACAACAATAGAGCCACGACAGCAGCCTAAGCCACCGGGGGAGGGGGGGGCTTTTAATGCATTTTGTTATATATCTTATACGTTCGTCGATAGTATTAACGTGTTCGATTGCCACCTATCTGATGTGTCTATTGAATATACTGAAATCGTAGCCAAAACAATCCGAAACTAGGGCTACTAGGAATAATTTACAGTTGAAAAAATAGTGTTGTTTCCACACCGGATAGACGACAGTCGAAAAACGCTATTCATCGACGAATGCGGATCAGAAATAGCTACAACGAGTGTTTTCGATTGCCATTTTATGTGTCTAACTTTTTTTGGTCTACGTTCGTCGATAGTATTGACGTTTTCGATTGCTGCCTATCCAGTGTGGTTTCGGTGTGGTTTCGCTGTACGCTTCATGAGTTCTGCATACATTTGAATCAAATTTGGAACTGCTTGTGCTTGTAAGAAGGATATTATATAACAATGACGATATAACATTCTTTTCCGTATATTAACGGTTGTAAAGCACCCGTGTGTGCTTGGATTAATGAAGCCAAAACTTCGTCAAAATTGCCTTTGTTGCCCGTCCCAGCATACAAATGGCTTGCGTTTACATGTGAAGTAATTAATTTACTCTTTGCCTGCTAGTGTTGCCTGCTGATAACCTTTCTAAACAGTTTGGACCAAGAACAGACCCTACATGCGCGAATTCAGGAATTCTCATCAGGAAGGGGGCTTGTTAGGCCCCTGTCCAACTGATAGAAAAAAGCTCTGACAAGCTTTACTTCATGGATTGAATAGCGTATCGTGAATTCTTAATATGTTACGGAAACGTGTTCCCCAAGTGAATCGTCAGAAAAGTGTACGTGTTTCTCATTGGTAAAATAAATAATTGAGCCGTGACTTTAGATTTCCAACAATGCGGTATGTGCGACCCACAAAGGCTCAGACCAGCCTGCGCATACGCGCAGTCTGATCAGAGCCTTTGCTACTCGCTTGAATATTCCATGACTGTTAAGCTACTGACCGAACAGCGTTTGGAGTTTCTAAGCTTAAAAGAGGCTGCACAGGCTCGCCTGAGTCTTCACTTGTCAAAATGCCACATTGTTGAAAACCACATGTCGCGGCTCATATTAGCAAAGCTGTTCTAAAATGTAAAGTTTAAATTGAGAGATCATTCTAACCACATCTGGAAACTTCTGGCGTCCGTGGAGCTTGCGCTTTTCAATATGCAAAAGTCTCCGATGTAAACTATATCTTTTTTGGCCGTACTCTTTGCTGGAAGTTGTTTCATTTTTAAAAAAAACCCTCTCCGATGTTGCTTGTATCCAGGTAATTCACTCATCGATGGTGATAGTATCCCAGTCGAACTACCCTGTGTGTGTTTAGCACCATATTTTGTAAAAGCTGGCTTAATTTCACTATTGTCTCCTGATGATACATAACAAAGAATGTTTCAGGTATACCCTGAACTTTCGACCAGGACAATCGGACAAAAGAACTCGAGCAATTAGCAAGTGTAACCGATTTTCGTGTCTTTGGTGGAATATTCTCATGAAAAACATATAATTTCTGTTGCAAAGGGATCCTTTTTAAGCTACTACTTATGGCGAAACATAAAGGTAGGTACACTATGTTTCTCTGCAAAATCTTGACTCGCAACACCTCCTTTTAACGTCTGTAAAAGTAAAAACAACGTCAACTTACCACAATCCATTCTTGCATGCGACGTGTTTGGTTGTTTCTGATCTGCGATGTAAACAAAAATGTTGCATCCCGGGTATAGGGTGTGCAGAAGGAAAAATTGAAAAAGAAGGCAAAATGAGACTAACATGATATAGACCTTCCATGGAATAAATCATAAACCAAGAATGAATCAAGGCCAAAAGATAAATGTGTGTAAAAGAAAATTAATTTTCTTATTTCTCAACCAAAACATATGTTGTTGGTACTCATTGAGACAGTTCTTTTAAGTACCAAAAACAAATGTTAAAACTGACAGGTAAGAAAATATTCACAATATTACTCTCAAAAATTTTGCTTATCTTGACCTATATGGTATGAAAGAGATGTGGTCCCTGTGGCCTAAGTTTAAAAATTGTTTGTTTGTCTTTTCCCTACCCAACATTTTAGTCTTGGGTAGGTAGGTAGAGAAATTGTAATATTATATTTTGCTTTTTGTAGTAAGTGAACACTACTTAAAACCATTTTAGATTTTAACCTACTTGCATAGCCTTTTATTTTGAATGCTTGATTATTGCAATGAAGCTTCTGGCAGATCCGGATTGATGCACTTGCAGGTCCATTGAACTACCCAATTTCTTTGATAAAAACTGGACACAAATACACATTTCAGCAGCAGACAATAAAAATAATTTTCCTATACTTTTTTGAGTAGGGGGGTAAATAGTTGGTAGGTAGGTAAAAGACAAACAAAATTTTATTTTCAGCCCGATGGACTGGCGACCATGACACCAAAACGGTATCCCTCTATCGGCAGTTGGGCAGACAAAAAGATTCTATGAGAATGGGAACACTCGTATGAGATCAAGCGCACAGACCAGTCTATGCATCTGGACAGTCTGATCAGCACTTTTGTTATTTGATTTCTCTCTCGAAAGAATAAATGCTAACTTGCAAAACCCAAATTCTAGCTAATGGTTGTCAAAGTAGATTAGTAGATAGGTTTGAAATGTTAAATAGTCGCAAATCCCAGACTCCTTTAGGAATGTGTATTTCTGTTGTAGTTGCTGTTAATCCTTTACAGACCGCAAACCCCTAAAAACAGTGAAGACCCAGATGAAATGCACATGTGGCATTTCATCAGGATCTGCACTGTTTGCTAAGACAGAACCAATCTTTAGTGATAGAAATTCAATTTTATTCTGTCATTTTAACCTGTGATCCCTCAATATATACAATGGACCATCCTGACTTTATTGTATGTAACTTTATGGAAAATTCCATTGGTCTGTAAAGGGTTAATGATGTAAGATTGTTTTTCTGTCAGAATACAGGCCTCAAGATAAGAGAGGATATTTTAAAATTATTTTCCTTTTTTTAACTAAAACTTATGCTGTGGGTACTCAAAAGAACCGTCTCAGTGAGACGGTTCATTTAAGTACCCACAACATATGTTTAAGTTAATGGATAAGAAAATAATTACAATTTTACGCTCAAAACTTTTCCTTAACTGGACCTATGGATCTGTGAAACTTACCATCGACAAACTGCTCATGAATGAAGATAAATGCTTGATCTATGAGGTTCTCAAACTTTGGTGAGTCTATATTCATCTGCTTGATGACACCGTGCTTTACTGTAAAGCTACGGAATGTGATCACATATCTTGTCCAAAATGGCTTCCCCTGAAAGCAAAGATTTACCATATTCAACCTTGTTAGTGCCCACTGAGCGCTCACTATGAACTTTTGAATTCCAGTCAATCCAAAGCCTTTTTAGAATTTTTAAAGTCTTTGCATGCTGGGTAATCTTCCAGATTTTTTTTTCAAAATTTATTTCTTCAAAAACTTCTGTGAGAGTGTCAAACAGTTTGGACCCACAGGCCCCCAAATAAGAGTGCGTACTGGAAAATTATTTTTTTTTTATTTCTCAACCAAAACATATGTTGTGGATACTCAAAAGAACCGTCTCAATGAGACTGTTCTTTTAAGCACCCAAAACACCAGTTTATATTGATGGGTAAGGAAAGAAACACAATTTTAGGCGCAAAAACTATCCTTATCTGGACCTATGGACCCAAATCAGGACTGACCTTATGTTAGGTCTGATCTGGGTCCAAATTGTTTGTAACTATTTTCAAAAGACGACAAAAGTCGTCACTAGGAAGGAAAGAGTTAAGCAGGAGGCTGACAACTAAGTAGAAGGCAGATTGCAAGGTTTTGTTTGTTTGATTTGATTCTTTACCCCAGTCAGCAGTTTTTCAGTCATGTCAGGACGGGTCTTCCGGAGTTGAACTAGTACTAAGCAAGGGTTAATGTATCTTGCTCAAGGACACAATGCAGTGACGCCGGTGAGGCTAAAACCTGTGATCCCTTGATCTTGAGACAAGCACTCTACCACTGGGAGTGCACCTGTGTAACTTCGTTAAGAATACTTTTCATTAAGTGGATGAAAAGGTCAGAAGACAGCTGATCTGGATCCACATTCTTTTCAAAAAGGGTATGTATACAATTTTGAGACAGTTTTGCTTACAGTGCACTTATAGAGTTGAATGCCGCACCCATTGTACATATCAAGAACATGATAGTCTATATTTATCTCTATCTTGAGGGAAAACCCTGTTGTCGGTTTTTCCAATCTATTCTTAGCTATCTGATAGCTTGATGTCATACTTGACTTTTGAAGGCTATATGTCATTTATAGCTGCTTTACTTGGTAAGACAACAAGTGGAAGGCACTTGAGAAGACTTTTTGAAGAAGTCATATAACAGCAATACTGATAAGGCCACAAACTTTAAACACCTTAAACTCATGCGCGGGTCCAGAGGGGGGGACAAGGAGTCCATCCCCCTCCCATTGAAAAACACAAAATATAGGGTTCTGGATCCTCTGAAAAATCACAAAGCTACCAAGCCAGCATTCAATGTTGGGCCATCATTGGCACACCAGCAGCGCCATTTAAATGGCTTTTCACTGGCAGGCCCATAATGGCCCGCTTTTAGTTGGACCCATTCTGACAATGCATGAAACTAATGGTTGAATGTTAGGAAGTTGAATTAATATGTAAACAAGTGATCATTAGAATGGGTTTTTCTATCCACACGTCACACCCATAAAAATCTATACCCATGCTTATAAAAAAAGGTCAACCCAATTCACCTGCCTTATTGAAAATCAGTATAAACATTACCATGTTACCATTACAAATTTATATATTGCAAGTCGTATCTTGTATGACCGCTACCTTTATTAATGCATTCTATGAGCCTTTCACTCATGCTTAGAAGAAGCCTTTGTATACATTTGTACCCCCTGTGGAATGTATTGTCATTGTTCAACCAGATAGCATTCCAATTTGAGAAATGTGGCAGTTGGGAAGGGATACAAGTCATGTTACCGCCGGTCTCAAATATCCCAGGGGTGGTCGATTTGAGATGGATCAAGATCCAGAAAGCCAGTCTTGGGGGGTATGACATGATAGGCTTGAAACAATTCCGTGGCATATTGCAGGTATTGTCTTGTTGGAAGAGAAAATTGTTTCCAACAGTCCGATAGATTGGCAGGGCATGTGGGTGAAGGACTTCATCCACATAGTGTTGGCCCATGAGCCCCAAATTACTATGCAAATTAAAGGAACCATTATATTACCGTATTATACAAAGCTCAGGGTAGTCTTCTTTTTTTTAACATGACTTGTGTATATCATGTGTGTGAGGGTGAAATAGAAAAATCTGTCCCGAGGATCACCATTTGACAGCACAAGGCTTCCTGAGTGATGACAAACGGTGATCCAGAGAGACAAATTTTCCATCCCATCCTCACACAAATTATCATTGGATTCTTTTTCTTGCTCACAATTTAATTTAGCATTTTTATCTAAGTTTCTGATCATGCTGAGCGTGATGAAGTCATTTAAGATAACAGGGTGATGAAGTCACTTTAAGATAACAATGACGTTACTTGATATGTACAGGGTCATATAGCATTCATGTTCGTATTCGCCAATAGAAAGGCCCCCAGATAAGAGTGCGTAACTGAAAATTATTTTTCTTATTATCAACCAAAACATATATTGTGGGTACTCAAAAGAACTGTCTCGATGAGATGGTTCTTTTGAGCACCCAAAACACATATTTAAACTGATGGATAAGAAAATAATTGCAATTTTACGCATTTATTTATGATGAAAGAATGTGCGGCTCTTTGGTTTTTATCCTTCCCATGGGTCGGTAAGGGTATGCAAGATTATAAAAACACATCATGATTGTGAGGGTGGGATAAAAAAATCTGACCTGAGGATCACCAATTGGCATCACGAGGCTTGCCAAGTAATGACAAGCGGTGATCATGAGGGACAGATTTTTCTATCCCACCCTCACACAAATAATGAATTCTTTTTCTTGCTCACCACTAAATACCTCATTTTATATTGGAAAAACATGAAAAAACTTCCAGAAAATCCCAAATACGCCGAGATGCAACATGGTGATGCCATTTTAACATAACAATGACGTCACGGATCGGCGTACAGCCAGTGTGCTGCTGGTTGTTTATTATCTTTCCCTAGGGCTGGTATGGGTATGTGAGATACAAATATCTCACATGGGTAAAAACAACGGTAATCCCGATATGGTGTGAGCGAAAAAATTGGTTCAAATGGATAAGAACAGCGGAAACTGATCTGGTGTGCAATAATTAACCCTTAAAGTGCCACCTATAATTTGCAGCAGACGACAATTTCAAATTTTGCCGCTTTTTCAAAATAACAAATAAGTCTTGATATTTCATGAGAATCGTCTGCTGGCAGATGATTCTCATGTAATATTATACCTTATTTTTGTTGAAAATTGGGAAAGATGTCCCAAAATTTGTCGTCTGCTGCAGTTGTGATTGGGTTAAAATTCTTACCTGCTCCTTCCACATGGTCCTGAAAGCATCCTTGTGCTTCTGATAAAAATTAAAATCTGACGGCGAGATTTCAATGTCAAACAGCTCAAGATCGGTATCCGACAGTCGTATCTTCCTCATCTTGCCTCTAGTCTATGCTGACTGCTAGTAACCACAGGCTAGTCACTCTCTCTCAACTTACGCTTTGTTCCAATTCATGTATCTCTACTGTGTTATAAAATGAATCTGAAAGAAAACAATCAAGAGTTAAATGTTTGGTCCTCATGGATGTAAGTTCAAAATTTCCAAAATCCTGAACTTTCGAAATTTCTATCTTAAAACCTGCAGTATGCCCACTGAATATCCACAATTACAAGTTAAATGGTCAGTTGTCCTTAGACAGACTGAAAATAAATCAGAGAAGCTAATAAAATCTCCTTATGTTCAGCATTTGGGGGATGACTTTCTGTGGAAAGTCAACCTCAAAATCCCGAATTCAGGAATTATCCTGAAAACTTTCACCCATGGGTCAGTGAGTGCATAACAGAAAAATAATTTTCTTATTTCTCAACAAAAACATAAGTTGTGTATACTCAAAAGAACCGTCTCAATGAGACGGTACCTTTAAGCACCCAAAACATATGCTAAAATTAATGGGTAAGAAAATATTAACAATTTTACGCTTAATTTTTTTATTCTTCTATAGCCTCAAAACCGAAAGCTCACAATTTCATCATTACATATAGTGACTTTGTGAGCTTTTGGTTTTGAGGCTACAGACGTAATATACTCAGAAAAACAATTCAAGGATATTAAAATTCTTTTGACTTTTATAACATTTTGGAATATAATTTTCAAACGAATTAATTTGGGCATTGATAGAATTATCACTATGCAATTCACCAAAATGCAAATTGAAATTCACGGGTCATTGGTTACGATACAGTACTACACCAAATGTACCGACCCTCTCTACCCAAAGTTCACAAGCAAAAATTTTAGCGCTCTCAATTTTTGCAGCATCCTTTACCAGGTCATTACTTATGTTCTAATTCCGACCACAGACAAAAGTTAACACCAATTTATCCGTCATCGCCCCTAATAATGGGACAACTTCTTCAACAAAAATACACGAATATGGCATACCCCGGTAAATTTGACTACAAATTTGCAGTAAAACACTAAAAACAGCTTCAAAATTAGGTGCCATTTTTGGGATGGAGAACCAGCGATGATTTTGGAGCCAGTCACTATGGAATACAAACGATAAAAATGGGTTTCAATCATTTTTGAACGTTTGTGACTTTTCAGTATAGAGGGTTGAATCATTTGGATTTGTACTGTACTTAAACCATTTAAGCGTGACTAAATTAAAGCATCCATTTTGATTGCAGATGGCTGGAACTATAACTTGCATGCATAATTAGTAAAGTTTTTATTGTATTGAATGTTAGAGATGGGAATGAATCCAAATATCCTTCAATTGTTTTTCTGAGTATATAAGGATCAAACCTCAAGCTCCTGTGAGAGCGTAATAAAAAAATCTCATATCTCAACCAAAACAGTATGATGTTGGTCAGCTTAATGAGACCCCAAAACTTCAAGCCAAATGGATTTGCCTACCCTTTTCAGTAGGATAAGCCCATTTCCAATTTTAGGGATGATGAGTGGCGGTTTTCATTTTTTTCTAAATTTCAATAGATCATTTATAATGTAAGCAAGCAGTAAAGATCTTGATCAGGCACATCATTATGCAGTGTCTGATCAGGCACATCATTATGCAGTGTCTGATCTGGGTCTGCACTGTTTACCTATGTCCCATAAAAATGACACTAGGCCTGGCTTTATAAGATAAACTGATGAATTAAAAAATACATAACATGTAAAGCAAAATTTTACTCTGATTCCTTTTTTTTTTACTTATATGGACTTATAAGTACTGTACATATGTTACTTTCTTCTGAGAATTTATTACTGGTACTCAGTCCCATAATAAGGAACTTATCAACCCTACCCTAAAAACTAAGAGACCACTTTTGCTTTAATGACCACTTGAAATTGAAATGTACACAATCACAGCAATATTCTATAATCTATATATTCTATGGAAAAAAAGACTTCTCTTTGCCCTTACCATGCTGAGTATTACATGTACATGTACACTGATCCCTAATTTTTATCTTATTTTATTAATTAACTCCTCAATATAAAGCACTTTTACAGGCAAATGCATCTGTGTCATACTGATGGCATTTCTATTTTCATACCGTATATATTTGATTTGACCTTGTCCTAAATCAGCTGACCTCAGACATATATGGTTGACCTCAGGTCAATATTGACTGACCTTAGTTGGTCAAAAGCTCAGTAACTGCATGGACAAGCGTAATGTCAATCGGTCGCCAGTTTGATTTTTAAGACATCATCTATCAGCCTTGTAATATTGACATTAGACTGTGTAACATTGTTTTTAAACTAATGGAGTCATGATGTTGAAAACATACGTAAAAATACGCATTTACAGTCCAAACAAGTTTTACTGGAAATTCTAATGTGCTGTTCAAGATGGCACAATCTTTAGAATCTGAAAGAATGAGCCAGGGGACAAAAATTCCACTCATCCACTTGTAATTACGAGTAAAATCTAGAAAGGACGAGTAAGTCTTCCCAAGGCACTCGTCCTATAGGACGAATACTTTGGGAAGAATTACTTGAGGGTGAGAGTGAAAAATCTGTGGGTGAAACTGGCATTTTCTGAGTATTGACTGTGAAATCTGGTTGTCGTATATGGGATGCAGTTATGAAACTGACTGCATATCATTTTAGATGTGATATAAGGAACTTTTGAAGTCATATTACATATTACTCCCTTATGTTCTTTTGTGCATACACTTTTAATGGAAAAACTTGTGCATGTGTTTGCAGGACGAATGAGAGTTGTAAGTAACTCGTCCTGCAGAACAAGAGCAATATTGAACTATTTTTGTCCCCTAGCTAGAATTGTTCATATTTTCAATCTTTTTGTGTGTAAGAATCAAAATAAATTTGTGCTGGCATTTATAATGGACCCTAAAAAAGTTGAGCCCCTAAATCTAACAAAATTTGGGAATTTATTAAAAAAAATCTCCCAGGTCTAATAATGCTTGTAAGAATGCCTAATAGTCAATAGTAAAGACAATGATCAGACTGATCCTCTACCATCTGCAAGTGTCTGTCTAAACCTCTTTGTCAGTCATAGCTAACTAGTCTTAACCCTTAAAGCGCCACCTATAATTTGCTGCAGACGACAAACATTTTGCCGCTTTTTCAAAAATAACAAATAAGGCATGATATTTCATGAGAATCGTCTGCTGGCAGACGATTCTCATGTAATATCGTACCTTATTTTTGTCGAAAATTGGTAAAGATGTCTCAAAATTTGTTGTCTGCTGCAGGCGTGATTGGCGCTTTAAGGGTTAATAATCTTAAAACCTTAAACCATACATATTACATGTATTTTGAAACATTTTTTATATAAATCAATTTGTTGAAATTTAAAAGATATTTTTAGCTTTCATGTTTCAACGAAAACAGAAAAAAAGCTTCCTGCTTCCACATACCTTGTAATATACTTGTATGAATAGTAAAAGTCCATTCTTATTTACGAGCACATGACTATCTTACTAAGACAGAGACACTACACAAAGAAGATAAACAGATAAAATATCAAGACAAAACAAAGATATAGGACAACCAACATAGCCCGATGATAAGACCTAATAAAAAGATTATTTTTGTTAGTTTTGATAACTGCAGGCCTTAAGTTCACCTTATAACACTCAGAATGGAGTTTCCCACTCTTGAATACAATAGGATTGATTCTTTGCACGCTGGGTAATTTTGATGCTTTTGTTATCGTCTGCTGACTTTTTTCAAAAAATCTTTCAGGTACACTTTGTCTATCAGATTGTCAAATGGTTTGAATCCTGATCAGAATCGAAGTTCTGTCGGTCCTGATCTGGGTCCAAACTGTTTGCAAAGGTTATAAGTAGACGACAAAAGTTGCCTTTAGCAAAGAGCTTTACAAGACAAAGTCTTATTGCGGTCGGCCGTGGCCTGCCGCTTATATAAACATCATTCAAAACACACATCAAATTCAGGTTTTGACCGAAGCTTTATGCCGTGCTCAGGCTATATTTTATTCGCTGCCGAACAACGAGTGGGGTACCAAATATCGTGGGTTGACCACAGCGCAAAGTAAACTGTCTGTGAAATCTGTAGGGATACCTATAGAGCGAGGCAAGCTCGTTTGCTAATTTCACAAAGAAGACATCAATTTGCCCAGTCTCTTATATAAACGCAATAAGTATTAGCTTTTCAAAAAAGCTGGCGTAAGTTAAACGTCCCAAAGTCAAAACGTCCTTGATTGGCAAAGAGTGCAAGCGAACTTCACATCAGTAAACGTACTTCTGTGGTTGTCATCCACATCTGATCGCATAGAAATACTATGAATTACTATGAATTCGGGCACTGTCTTATGACGGTCATGACAAACAGGTTTTATGCCCCCAAAGGGAGGCATATAGTAATAAAACTGCCTGTCCTTAGTGTCCTAAGTGTTTGAGTGTTCATATCATATGCGGAGTATATCTCCTAAATTATTTTAGGTAGGAATGCCAGAATTCGTGTCTTAATGCATTTAGGGTCATGGAGCGTCACGCACCTTTACCACTGCCATCAGATCTAGAAAAATCGTGTCACGAGCATACATCCTAGGAATCCCAAATTTGATTTGTGAACACATCTTGGGGTCACGGAGTCTGTACATATACAGTAAAGCGACCACTGTGACCTTGATTTTCTGGGATTAAGCCGGGTGCTTTCAAAAGATCAAGCAACAACTCGCTGGATGCATGTGTTAAATGGTAACAAATCACAGTTCAGATATGTTAATAACCAGAGCTTAGAATAAATCTACATGGACAAGCTCTAGAAGTTCAAAATGGAAGCATGCAGTGGGCAAGAATACATACAATGATAGGGCTAAGCGACCGCCAGCTTTTTTGAAAAGCTAATACTTGGTTAGATCTTATGATTTGATTACCTCTATGTAACCCCAGCATACCATTTTACTAATGAAATTTGTTTTTACTTTGCATAGGAGAAGTGAAAATTTTCAAAATCCTGATTTTTAGAAATTCAAATCTTGAAGCTTGCAGATAACTAACTTCACATTCACATTCATTTATCAGTACTTTCAGGCTGACTTTCGGCCTGACCCTCAAAATCCTGAATTCAGGAGTAATCCTGTTGGTTTTTTTTACCTTTGAAAAAAAGAAAAAGCACCCTTCCTGACATTGTATGGCTTACTTTGAGGTGCATGTAGAAAATTATCTTTATAAAATATAAAAGTACTTGACCTCAGAATAGCCTGTATACAAAAGGCATTTGGCTTTTGGAAAATAACTCTTTTATCTCTAAGGGTTGTCTGCTGATAACTTTTGCAAAACAGTTTGGACCCAGATGAGGTCCAACAGATTGTTTGGCCTGATCTGGACCCTAACTACATGTATTTGACACTCTGATGGTATCGGCAGACGACAAAAAAGCATGAAAAATTACCCAGGATGCAAAGAGATAATAAGATATAAAACATAGGTCCAAATAAGCAAACACTTTTATCAGGGAATAAGCTAGGGCGCGACAAGGACAAAATAGTCGCTCTTATGGCAAAAATTTCGCCCTGATTAGAACCCAGGGAGAAGTGGGAGTCTCCCTAAAAAAAAAATATATTTTTTTTTTCTTAAGCGAGACTCATTTTCATTCTGTCACCATACAAACGCAAGCTGTGGTGACAATCTACTACCACTGCATTACTGCATCGTAGTTCTTCAATTTAATGATGTGTAATGGCTAATTTGCCTCTAAACTGACAGAAAATGCCTGATTGAGCGCTATAACTTCTCCCTATCTGACTGTCACTTCTCCCTAATTTTCCTGGACGGAAAAGTCACGTCTCTCTATTGCCAGGGCCCAGCTTGAACCAGGTTTTATTGTGAAATTATAATGTATTATTATTTTCATACAAAGTCCTCAAAAGAACCATTCCATCGAAACCGTTCTTTTGACTACCCACAACATTATGATTTGTGTCAGACCCAGTAGACACAGACTGGTCACTGACGTTCAGATATTGTATTTATTGGAAATATGTTGTTATGACGGAGCTTTCAAAAGTTTGTATGCTGAAGTGTAAATGCTCATATCCCAATTATATGAAAATGCAATAGTTCAGTAAATTAACTTTATTAAATCCATATTCTTGCTATAATAAGGCTCCACTACTATGAATAATTAAATTAACTTTCTCGTTGGTACATAGAACAAAGAAATTACTTGTCAGGTCCACTAGTAATAGTGTAGGATCAGATATTTCAAACTGAGTAGACACTGATCAAGCAGCTCTTACAAGAGCTGCCTGATCTGGACCGGCTCTGTTTGCAAGAGCGTTGAAAGGTGTCTCTATGAAGTAAAGTGTTAAGATTGTATCTTTACATTTATTGAAAATTTATCTGGCTTTATGTACTGGTACATCAAGCAGGCCCCCAGAAAATTATTTCTTATTTCTCAACCAAAACATATGTTGTGGGTACTCAAAAGAATCGTCTCAATGAGACGGTTCTTTTGAGCACACAAAACACATGTTTAAACTGATGGATAAGAAAATAATCACAATTTTACCCTGAAAATTTAACTAGCCCTACGATCAAGTACCCATTTTAGTTTTTGGCACTTTTAGCCAAAAATCATCAGAAATCCACCCAAAATGACAATGAATCTTCAATTGCATTTACTGTTTCTTGTAATATTCCAACTTAACATATTTGAAATAACTTTAACTCGGCTATCATTCAGAATCAACTAGCACTTTGAAATACTAGAGCTAAAAGGAAGCCATGAGTCGACAGCATAATTTTGTATTTCCCTCGGTGACCAGTCTGGGTACACTGGGTCCGAAGTTTTTTGACAATTATAAAAACTAGTTTAATCCTAATCAAGGTCATACAATTAGGATTAAACCCTCTTATCTGTAAGCCCATAAAATAAGGAAGTTCCAAAATTTGAATGAGGACTAACCCATTTAAACTGAATGGACTTTCCCACTCTTATCAATTGGACCAGTCAATCTCAGTTTTTAGGTTTGTAGGGTGGCATTTTTTATTTTTTTAACTTTAATAAACCATTCGGATAGCAAACAGTTCAAGACAAGCCCTGAGGTTATAAAACTTTTTTCATGCTCAACTCAGGTGAGCATGAAATTTATCCTGCTCATAAATGTTAAAATGCCAACAATCGTTGGCATTTTAATATTTATGAGCATGATAAATACAACATCTGAGAAGCTTCTTTATTTGTGGGTATTTTAGTTTTTATGAGCAGTTGAAATTTTTGTTCTCAGTTGAGTTGAGCACGAAAAAAAATTTATAACCTCGGGGCCAGATCAGACGCTGCTGATCTGAATCTGCACTGTTTGCCTTTGTCCCACAAAAGAGACGCTAGGCTTATATGGGTTAACACAGTTAAACCAGATTATTTCTATATATATTTGCAACTTCAACCCCTCTTAACACCTGTTGCAGGCACACACATTTGCTGAATCATGGGCGAAAGTTCAAAATTCCAAAATCCTGAACTTTTTTTAAAAAAAATCAAACTTTAAAACAGGCAGTATGTATACAAAATAATAGTACAAAATAGTAGCAATGTCACATTTAAATGGTCAGTTGTCTTAACACATACAGAATATATCAGAGAAGTTTGTTGAATTCAGCATTTTGAGGCTGACTTTCTTTGGAAAGTCAGCCTCAAAATCCTGAATTCAGGAATAATCCTGAAAACTTTCACCCATGCTGAATGAATACATAGCAACCAGATCTACCCAGATCAGCCACTTACTTTGAAGTCTGCTGACTATCAACTTAAAATATGATAATTTATATACATCATAACATGTATCTGGAGACCTTTAAGTAGTAAGATCCATTCATGCCTACATCATGTAGATTCTAATTATCCATTCATTTCTGTCATGTCTGTTTCACTCACTTTGACTTAATGCATTGGTGATCATGGAAGAAGAAAATGGTGACCATGAAAGAAGAAAACTTTCCCATTGTGGTTCTAATTATAGCCAAAACTATAAATAGAATTGGTTTTCCCATTAAATCTGTAATTTCCCAAACAGAGCTTCAGATAAGTGGTGTATATGAAGGAGATACACTGAAAACCAAGTTGAATTAATAACCTTTGTATTGCCAAGCAATTATATATTTAGCAAACATCCAGATCAACCATTATGCTTCTGAGGTCAAAACGGTGAATGATAAAGTTTTAACCATGATTGTTATGCTTATGAAGAATTATAAAAAAAATGGGTTAACCATTATATGCATGTATGATCATGTATGTGTGTTTCTAGTAAAATAGGTCTGGTATTTCAATGAAATGCCAAATCCTATTTTCTGGATATATGGTAAATTCTAACACACCTCGCCTATAGAGCCAATGCTAAAAAAGTGTGATATATCAAACAATAATTCACAGTTTTGAAATCGCGTGGAAAGTACGTGCTAGTTGACGTCATTTGTTACTGCAAAATGACGTCATTCATGATGTTAGACGGTGTAACGTCGTTTTTACGCCTGAAAGACGTTACAAAAACATGGAAACGTTTGCGACGTAGTCTAAGTATTAGCGGGAGTTCTTCAGTGCAATGGCGGAAAGTTGGAAGAAGCTGAAGATTTCAAATGTGTTTTCGTCGTTTATTTTGTGTTAGAATCGAAATAGATCAGTCCCAGTGCGTGAATTGTTGCGTAATAATTCACTGTTTGTCGATAAGTTGTACGAAGATAAATCACTCGCGCTGCGCGCTCGTGATTTGATCTTCTTTACAACTGACCTCCAAACAGTGAATTATTAAACAACAATTCACTGCTGAAGCTGATCTATTTCTTAAACTAACTAGAAATGAAGCTAAAGTCAACTAAAATACCACACCTTGCATGATTTTAACAAAGGGCCATAATAATTGATCATGGCCACTGGGTGGTGATATGAACAGTTGAACATTTAACGTAAGTGAACTGTTTTGGCTGATGGGGTATTATAATTGTATGCTCACTCATTCTGTATGTTCCATTGAAATATTTGATGAAGTGGGCACAGTGAGTCTGTGACCTCTACACTTGTGCCAAGCTATATGATAAATTGATAATTGCGGAGAGGATGTATATTTAGTTAGGCTTGGTAAATGTTTTTGATTTGACCTTGGTCTGTGATCTTGACCTTGGACATACAGACCTGAATTGACTGAAGTCACTGAAAGTCTTGTAATGGTGGACACTTGCGTCAAGTGATACTGTAAATTCAAAATAATTTTTTGCGAGGGTTTACTTTAGCGAAACTTTGCATATGCGAACCATGTGCCCGTTTTTGTTCCTGGAGTATCCTCTGAGAAGATAAAGTTTCTTGCTCAAGGCATGTGTGGATCCAGAGGTGAGGGGGAGGGGGGGGGGGGGGGGGGGGGGGGGGGGGACAGGGGGTCAGGACCCCCTGGAAAATTACAAAAATATAGGGCTCCTTAGCAATACCGGTCCAGTTCCCCTTAAAATCACAAAGCTACCAAGCCAGCACTCAATGTTGGGCCATCATTGGCCCTACAGCGAAATGCCGTTTAAATGGTGTTTTGCTGGTGGGCCATTGAACTCGAATGAAGAATTTGAAGTAGAAAACGTCCTTACAGTCAGAGAAATCGTCGACAAATTCAACACCAAATGCATCAAGTTTCTGTGTGAGCCAATTAAGAGGAGTTCTTTAGAATTATTTTAAATACTAATAAATGTACAGTTTTGTAGCATAAAAATGATAGGCTATAGAAAAAAGAGATTAAAAAAAAAAGAGTAAAACCTACCAACCGACCCTGTTTTTTCTGGCATGGAACCTGTAACACAATTATTTTTTTGGCCTAAATGAATAGCTTTCTGTCTGTGCTGATGTTACATGGCACCACTAATGCACCAAATTTCCTTAAATTCAGTAAGGAACGGAAAAGAACAAGATAACCATGCACCAGACCGGACATTCCATCATTTAATTAATAGTGATGGAACATAACTTCCAGGACATGCTTGCAGGTTTCTTCAACCATTTACTAACGTGAACAGGCTACCGTGATGCCTTCTTGCCATCCAGCATCTGACTATGGAACTCCCCCCAAGTCAGCCTCATTGACATACCATTCTTCGAAGGGTCACTGGACATTTCGGCCCATAACAATTTCGGCCTATAACCAAATCGGCCTATACAATTTCGGCCCACAAAGTCATAAGGTATAATAAGTATGTTTGTCTATAATTGGTATAATCAGTGACGTATATTTGGTCACTGGTATAATAAGGTAGGCTTACATCTAATTATCCACGCAAACTTATTAATTAAGCAGAATGGTCAGTTTTAATTGATTAAAATAGCATGTAGGTAAGAGAAGAGTTCATCGCATATGTGAACAATGAATGCTTAGGCCAACTTATGCATTTGCGCATTCTTGCTAGAGCCTTTGCTGCTTGAATACAATTATTCAGTTTAACTCTTGCAAATGGGGAAAATATTTATGCAATTTATAATTATTTCTTCTAATAACGATTCCTCAGACTCTGAATAAAAATTGGCTATTCCCTTCAATAGCATATGCGATGAACGCACCTGTTTATGCGCATTCGCATGGAATAATGAAAGAAGAATACAACATGTATCAGTTTATTGACTATATTTATTCACAATTACATCAATCGTTATCATAAAACAAGAGGGCCATAGTGGCCCTGAATCGCTCACCTGTACTTATATATGTGCACCAGTCATGTTCAGTGGTAGGTAATGATTTAAACCATTTGGTGGAGGGCAATCAAGCTGATCTCTACTGTACATGGGTGTAAAATTTCCTATAAGTTACTCGCCCTTCATGTCCCAAATTTTCTCTGAGATGCTATAAATTTGAGAAGTACCACACAAATTGTCAAAACTTCACTCGCCCTGCATAACATTTTACTCGCAAATGCGAGCGGGCGAGTGGAACTTTACACCCCTGCTGTAGTACCAAATATCACGGCTCTGGACCTTGTGGTTTCAGTCAAGAAGGGTTTTTCATGTTCTCCCTATATAAGCCTATGTAAAACATGTGACCCCGAGGGCAAAGCCATTTTTAGCCCCAGGGGTTTATTTGAACAAACTTGGTTGAGGTCCACAAGGTGATGGTACATACAAAATATCAAGGCTCTAGGCCATGTGGTTTCAGACATGAAGTTTTTTTTCACGTTTTCCCTATAAAAGCCTATGTAAAACATTTGACCCCCGGGCCGGGGCGGGGACATTTTTGGCCCAAGGGGTATAATTTAATTTAAACAAACTTGGACTAGGTGATGCTACATACCAAATATCAAGGCTCTAGGCCTTGTGGTTTCAGACGAGAAGATTTTTTCTGAGCCAATGTAGAATACGTGACAATAGGGCAGGCCAGACACGAAAATTTTATCACATTTTCCCAATATAAGCCTATATAAAACATGTGACCCTCGCGGCGGAGCCATTTTTGGCCCAAGGGCTATAATTTGAACGAACTTGGTAGAGGTCCATTAGGTGAAGCTAAATTCCAAATATCAATAGTCTAGGCCTTGTGGTTTCAGACAAGAAGATTTTATCACGTTTTCCCTATATAAGCCTAGGTAAAACATGTGACCCCCCAGGGCGGGGCCATTTTTGGCCCCAGGGCTATCATTTGAACACACTTGATAGAGGTCCACTAGGTGATGCTACTTTCCAAATATCAAGTCTCTGGGCCTTGTGGTTTCAGACTAGAGGATTTTTTCACATTTTCCCTAGATAAGCCTTTGCAAACATGTGACCCCCGGGGCTTAGCCATTTTTGGCCCCAGGGCTATAATTTGAACAAAGTTGATAGAGGTCCACTAGGTGAAGCTGCATACCAAATATCAAGACTCTAGGCCTTCTGGTTTCAGACAAGAAGATTTTTAAAGTTTGCATCTCGAAAATCTATTTTTAGCCTCTGTGACCTAGAAATGCAACCGACCAGAACCATTTGAACAATTTTGCTAAAGGGCCACCCAAGGATCATTTGTGTGAAATTATTTCGAAATTGGACCAGGGGTTTAAGAGGAGTTGTCATTTAAGTCAATTGTTAACGGACGACGGATGGACGTATGACAGACAAAGACCGATCACAAAAGCTCACCTTGTCACTATGTGACAGGTGAGCTAAAATCATACAGGAACCCCAAACCAGAAAATTCTACAATTCGGCTCCATACTTCTCATAGAGTAACAGTGACGAGAATGCGTGGTTACCCTGGGTGGCCTGAGAATTAAAATGCTAATACAGGGTTCCAACAGAAATTCAAAAACACAATTCCATGATTTTCCATGATCAACAATGTAATTTCCATGACCATTTAATGAACAGACTCCAACCTCTCCTTTTAGCAGCAACTTCACCGCGCTGATCATAAATGCGGAATGCAGCAACAACAGCATGCTTGTAGACCATGCATGCATTTTGAAATAATTCAAACTTGAAACCACAAGTAGCCAGAAAACTAGCTGTGGGACACTTGTGCCCGACAGCTCTTTTCTGGCTACAAGTGGTTTTGTCATATTATTTCCCCAAATTCTATGATTTTTCCATGATTATTCAGTTTTTTTTAAATTCCATGATTTTTCCATGCATGGAACTTTTTTAGTGATTTTCCAGGTTTTCCATGATTTCCGGAGCTTGTGGGAACCCTGTAATATTGGAATTTATATCACTCCCCACATGTCAATTTAAAGATTTGTTGTGATAAAATCGGGTTTTGATGCCAGTGAACAACAAAAGCACTGACCAGCATGCGTATCGGCGCTGTTGTTATTACCTCCCTGAAAAGTAGAATGATAGAAAAAGGCAAGCTCGTTGATACACTGGTTGGTCTGAGTATTCAGAGTATCCAATCAGATTGTATTACCAGTTGCGAGAAAACCAGGTTTTGTTGCTAGTGAACAACAATGACACAGACCAGTCTCCGCATAAGCGTGCCGCTTTGGTCAAGATGCCGGTAATTGATGATGTCACTATGTTTGATTAACCCTTTATGCACTAGGCCTCATGGATTCTTCCTTCTGTACATGTGTTGATCAAATAAGCTTAATTAGGATGGACCATTGTATTTCGTGGGTCCCATGAGAAGCTCGCTTTTGCAAATAGTGTAGACCCCGACGAATGATAGCATGATAGGTCCTCACTGTCTGCTATAAATTGTTAATCCATATAAAGGACACAGGCAAACAGTGCAAAACCAGATCAGGTTCTCCACTGTTTGCAAACAGAAGTTTCTTTTATATCTTGAATAAAACTGAATGAAAATACCACCAAACAACCATAAAACTGAAAATGGACTGGTCCAATTGCGGGTTTTGTACAACAAAGGCACAGACCATCATGCACATCTGCACAGCCTCATCAGCGCCTTTGTTATAACTTCGCTTATTGAAAAGTTTCATATCTAAATTTGGTACATGCAGTTTTTCAATTTAATCTATTTTCAGATCTTTTTCTCAATATTACTCTATTTATCAATTTTATATATAATCTCTCCTGCGGAGTTGAAATCCGGGTTGACATGTATGGGCCGAAATGGTCATGGGCCGAAATGACCCAGAACCCTTCGAAGTATTCCAGATGAGGATGGCCAGACATTTGATCATGATGTTTTTAACCTGTTTTAACTGCACTAACGGCCCTCCCTCACATGTACATAGTTTCACAATGTGCGAGAATGCTCTAGAGTAGTCCTGCATAGAACTGGATGAAGAAGAGGCTGTGGTATCTGTTGCCTCTGGTGCTAGAGGTCCCAGGTTCGATCCCCGCACGCGGCAAGGAAAATTTCGGTGTCAGAACATGCTTTCCCTAGTGTCATTTGCAGGGATGCAGGCCTCTCGATCACCCGAATTTGGGGCCGACATTCGGCCCCATTCCCAATGCCAAAAAGTATGTTTTTTCCCCAATTCCTGACGAATAATTCCCAATCTGACCAACCTACTTGGTCACAAAAAACTACAGATGTTTCAGTTGAAAAATTCCATTAAAACAGTTAGAGGAGATATAAAAGTGCGCTGATTTATAACATAATTTTCCCAGAAGAATGTCTGACTTCCTTTCTGAACGATCTATTTGTTTGCACACTTTGCCGTTAGGGGACGTTTTGACTTGCACCCGTTTTTTCGGATCGCGCAAGTTACTTCCAGTCCCGCTATACGGGAGCGAATCGTAAGATCGGTGCGACAGTATTTTGTCCCTTCTCGTGGCTAGCATTGCTGAGGTAAACTGCACATTAATTTATTTTCTGCTTAAACATAAACTAAATTATCCATTGCTATCATTTGAAGAGAAGTTCAGAAGAAACAATGATGAATCTGTCGTTTTTTCGTTTGTACCCGATCGAATTCTGCCGATTATTTTCGGCCATGACTTCTTGCTTTGTAAATTGTACTACAGTAATGTACAGCTGTATCGAAAAGTGGAACACCTTGGGATTAAATTGTCAATCACTCATCCAAACCTTCTAATGCAAGGTTTTGCCTCCTAAGCCATATACAGGTTTAGTTTGCAGTTAAGAAATTTATTGAGAAAGGATTCAATTATCAGACACTAACTCAAAAAAATCTTTCTATCCTGCAATGTTTTGCATTTCAGAAATTCAATGGGACGAGGAATGATTTCTTCTGTTTTAAGCTGTATTTTAAAGTGGTAATTCATTTAATTAGAATCTTCTCACTTAATGTATGAACCAAACTTGTTCCTGAATTAAGATACTGTCTAATTATTAAAGCTTATTTGATATATGTACATCAAGAATCAAGGTAAGGTTAACTATTGGAATCAATCTATCATTGGAAACTTCATACATATAGTGGATATAGATTTTCCCAATTTTAGTCGAAACGACGCTAATTTTCCCAATTCCAAGGGCCCCGGCCCGATTCCCAAAAAGGGGTGTGAGAGCCCAGAGATGACACTAGATAAGAGCATCGTCCTTCGGATCGGGAGGTTAACTGAATGTCCCCTGTGCAGGGAGAGTCACCCCTTGTGCAGGTTAAAGAACCCTACGGTAATTTCAATATGGTTACTTGTAGGCTTTCATCCTGCAACCCGGAGTGTACAAAATACACCTGCTGATAATACTCGAAAGAGGGTCTGGCAGTATATAGAGAAAGAAAAGAAAGAAAGGTAGCAACAAATAACATCGTTCTAGCTACTGGCACAATGCCAAACAGGTAAAATATTGTGACTAGTGAATCTGTGTAGACATTGAAGCTATTTTACCAAACTTTATTAATTATACCTTCGTTCCGCTGCGTAAAAACTAGATTATAAGTGTGAGACATGACAAAACAGAATCTTCAAACAAATCAAACATAACGCGAAACCCACGAAAACACATAACAAAAACTTACATTCTTAATTCAGCACTGAAAGCCCAATATTTAGCATTCGCTGGTCGCTCTGTGTGAATTGTAACACATGAAAATGTATATCAGATATATTCTATGTGGGTTTGCTTTTAAAAAGTCTCAATGTATTAGAAAAACATTGCCATACGCAAAACTACCTTGACGAAATGGACTGGTTCTGATTTTTTTTATGGTGAGCAAGTATATTCACGACAAGACAAATCACCGACTCAATCTGAACTGCCTCGGCCGATTCCGCGAATTGCACGACCCTTGGGTCTGCACTATAATCACTACCCAGTAAACATGCATATATGGGTCCGATATACCAACCGGGCTCCGTGTAGGTCCCATATGGATAACCCATATGGGAGTTGCCCAGATGGGTCCCACATAACAGCCCCATAAACACACTGGTCAATGTAAACGCACCGGTGGTTGCTACAACGAGCTGGTGGTTGCATTTTTCAGCACAGGTGGTGGCGTAAAAGGTAAAAAATCTATACCTGTTGACTTTATTATCTATTTATAAACTTGCATTTATTTTATTTGTAACATTGCAGTTTATGGCTCTGCCAAGCAATTGGTGATTTAATTCATGGTTTGGACTGCAAATCCAACAAAGTTCTGGAGTTTTGCCGTGACAGGTGCTTTTTTCTAGTGTAACTGCCTAAATTGAGGGAAATCTGCATGTCTAAGCGCAGCTGTTATCATATTTACATGTAATAACATCCAAAATACGATTACCATTTTGTATCTTTTTTCTTGGTAAACTAGCTTACGTTTTATTGAGAAATTTTATTACAACGTACTGGGAGCATATTTTGACGCATTGATACAACGCACTGATGGTTGCCTAGATGTGCCATGGTTGCTGGTGCAGCCTCACCACAGCATTCACTGTTCTTATAAACGGTACATAAAACGTGATTTGAGCCAGCACACGATATTTCAGCACCAGGACGAAGACTCAGGCGAGCCTGTGCAAATGTACAGACTCGCCAGCGCATTCTCTGCATCGAAAAAATAGAGAGTAGTAATCGTTTTCTGAATGTTATTTCATGGGACTATGATAACATAGCTGCAGCTCTGCTTAGACATTTCCTGAAGTTAGGCAGTCACAATAGAAAAAAGCACCTGTCACTGTCAAACTCCACAACTGTTGTCAAATGTGTCGGTCAAACCATGAATTAAAACGCCAATTGCATGGCAGAGCCATTAACTGCAATGTTTCTGACGGTTTGTGCGCATGGGGTCATCAAAAGTAAAATATATGCAAGCTCATAAAGAAATCATACAATCAATAGGCATAGATTTTGTGATTTTTGTACACTGATAAAGGCTTAAGCGTGACTCTGCAAATGTGTAGCCTCGCCCGAGACGCTCCAGAGCTAGCCTTGTTCGCACTTTGAGAGTGTTTCCACCTATTTTTCAGATTGGCCCCAAAACTTTTAATTTAATGAGATTTATTTGTCCGTTATGATAATTACAATAGATAAGAAGCCTCCATGCGTGCTTAAAAAAATTGTGCTTCAACAACAGCAGAATCTAGGGCGAAGATTTGGTACCAGTAAAATGCAATTTTAGCACCCCAGAGATATAGGCTGCTGTCTGTTCTAAGGCGGTGATTCTGTTGTTGTTGATTCGTTGTTGATTGTTAGTCCCATTACAGGATTCTGAAAATTGTTCTATATTTTGTTATTTTATGTCCATTCTTATTTTGCGATCATCTTGAAGGGGAAGAGAGAGAGCTGGCTGCTTTGCTTAGTTTGTCTTCCTGGTGTCTGTGATTGTTGTGTGGCTATCCCTCTCAGGGCTATTGGTTTGTCTGCAGTTTGTGATTGTGATACTCACTTACTATTTTTGGGTGTCATTCATGCTAACAGCGATGGCTTTGGCGAGTCTGCACATTTGCTTGGTCTAGTCTGAGCCTTCGTCACAGTTCAAAATTCTTATGTGGTGACTCAAATGGCGAATAAATGCCATTTTGTGCAAGCAGCGAGGGATCTGGCGAGTCTGCACATTTGCACAGGCTTACCTTAGCCTTCGTCACTGTACAAAATCTCTTGTGCTGCCTTAAATGGCGATTTGTGTGCTATTCACGCCAGCAGCGAATACTCTGGTGAGTCTGCACATTTGCGCAGGCAGTCACTGGACAATGTAATAAATATCACGATCTCTTGTGCTGGCAGCAAAGGCTCTTGGGAGTCTGCACGTTTGCACAGGCTCGCCTGAGCCTTCTTCACAGTACTGAAATATCATGTGCTGGTTGAAATGGTGATTTTTGTAACGTTTATGTGAACAGCGAATGATGTGGTGAGTCTGCACCAGCAACCACACGAATTCTGTGCAACCATCAGTGCCTTGTATCAATGCGTCAAAATATGCTCCCAGTGCGTTGTAATTAAATTCCTCAATAAAACATTGACTAGTTTACCAAGAAAAAAAAACAAAGTAGTTATCGTTTTTTTGGATGTTATTTCATGGTCATATGACAACAGCTGCGCTTAGACATACAGATTTCCCTCAATTTAGGCAGTTAGACTAGGAAAAAGCACCTGTCACGGCAAAACTCCAGAACTTTGTTGGATTTGCAGTCCAAACCATGAATTAAATCACCAATTGCTTGACAGAGCTATAAACTGCAATGTTACCGGTGGTCTGTGCGCCAGGTGTCATCACAAATAAAATAAATGCAAGTTTATAAATAAATAATAAAGTCAACAGGTATAGATTTTTTTACCTTTTACGCCACACCTGTGCTGAAAATTGCAACCACCAGCTCGTTGTAGCAACCACCGGTGCGTTTACATTGACCAGTGTGATAAAGAAAAAAGAAATGATATCAACATATTATTTCCTTGTTTATAATGCATGACTAGCTTCTACAGTGGCGGATACAGAGGGGATTCATGTGATTCGCTTGAACTCCCCTTTGAGAAAAAATTATACCATTTTCATGGGGAATCTCCAGAAAAATCAGGATAAAATATCAAATAATCAGGTTCAATTACCAAACCGACCCCCTTTGTAAAAATTATTTGAACCCCTATCATGAAATCCTGGATCCTCCCCTGCTTCTACTATTTATTTTATTTTATCATAGTGTATTTACATGGGCCAGCCCATATGGGACACATGTAGAGCCCAGTTGCACTCTCCATATGGGTCCCATATGGGTGCCCATATAGGTCCAATATGGGTCCCATATAGATTGCTAGCTGGGTATGTGAGTCTGTCCGTCTGTCCGTCAGTTTGTTACCAGTTAGTGAAAATGTTCATATCTCTTTAACCAAATGGTATAATTTTATCACATTTTGCATAAATTTGCATGTCAACATTCCCTAACCACTGGCATGCGAACCCACCTGTTTTTGCTAGATATGGGATTGCTGTGCAATTGCCCGGCCTTTTGAGGTCCGTTAGTGAAAATCCTCATAACTCTTGAACCTTATTGGATATTTAAATCAAATTTTGCATACTTATTTACTTTAATATTGTCCAGCCACCCTGATACGCAAAACGGCGACAAGGGTTTGCCGAGCATCATTTCGGTCGGTCAAGGTATTTTAGTAAAAATGCTCATAACACTTGAATCGCATGGTATATTTTAATCGAATTTTGCATACTAGAACCCAGTATTGTACGGAATCTTTTTTTTCAGAACAGCTTTGTTGAAACACTAAGTTTGGCTACCCTAACAATGCTTTCAATTTGAATACCAATTAGCAAACGTTCAACGTGGGTCGTGCATATTACTGTCATTTGATTGATTCTTGAATTGGACCGAGCTATCTAATGGATCACCGGCTGTTGACGAATTTTCGTGCACCACTGTTGACTCAACTCTCAAGGCAGGGGAGAATTTGCTACGGCGTGGTCACTGACACACCGAGAGCACTGTACGACCAAAACTCCAAACACTGCCTCTCGCCCTTGCGGACATTTATAAAGGCAGGGACGTGTGTCAAGCAAGAATTTTGTAAAATAAGAACAGATTAAAGATGTGAGTGAGAAGGATAGAAGATTATAAAATAGATTATAAAATAGATTGGCGACCAGATTAAAAACAACAGCATTTGATCTAGGACCTGATCTAGGACCTGAAGTGCTGCAGTCTACCAACTGCCTCCTTGAACGAGTCACTGGTTGGTAGACATACAACATGTTGGGACAAAGCATTCTATTGGTCAATGGCCAGTGGATAAAATGAATATTTGTAAAAAAAAATCTTCGGATGTATGAATCTGAGTGAAGGTCATTGAGTGGCAGTGCCGGGATGATCTAGAAGGTATTTGTATGTAAACTGGGAGTGGCACTGCCACAAATCCATAAACAATTTTATAAAACAAACATAGACGCACGTACGTCTTCAAGTGTCCGCCATCCTAGGTTTGTAGCATTGCTGATTGCTAACACACTTGACCGGTAATCGTAATTACTGGTGGTCAACCTGACAGCTCTGCGTTGGACTTTTTCTAGCTGGAATATCTTTTGTTTTATATGAGGATGCCAGATGGGAGGGCAGCATATTCCAGATGAGTGCGTACAAGTGTGTTGTAGTCAATCGCGTACAAGTGTGTTGTAGTCAATCTCTCTGACTTACATTTTTGACCTTGATATTTCTTTTTGTGTAGCCTAAGGTAATGTTCGCTTAGGATGTTATGCGGTCAATGTGGGAGTTCCACGACAGACCACTGGATATGTCAACCCCAAGTACCTGACACTGGAAACAACCTCCAGGACATTATCATGTAGGATGTATGAAGTATTTGAAGCTTTCCTGGAAGTTAACAGCTTGGTACGACCTCGGTAATGGTGAGTTATGGTGAGTTAAGTTACCACCCATACTTTCGGACACTTAGAGGGATTAAAGTCCATGTCCCATCAGGACTCCAAAACAGAATGTTGTAGCCTGTTATAGTAGAACTTTTTGCTTTCTGTAAAGGCGGTAGCTTTAATATTCATATCTGGGCGTGGTTCGGCTATTTCATCTGCTAAGCAAGGGAAATCAGGTTATATTAATAATTTGATGAAGAATTAATAAGTTGTTTGGGCCGCGCAAACGTGCGTGCATTTCATTAAAATCCTAGAACTCGCATTTATTAACCCTTAAAGCGCATAATCACAAAATGTATGTTTTTGTCGTCCGCTAAAATATTTGAAGCCTAATAGACAAACAGCGTGGACCCGGATCAGACTGCTCACTGCTCCTGTAAGAGCAGTCTGATCTGGGTCCACAATGTTTGCCTCTATGCTTATGTTCAAGAGACGTTTTCAGATGGAGTTACTTTGCTGGCGTTTTAAGGACTAAATCATGTGTTTTGCGTCTATACTGAGCTAATGGCACAAAGTGATACAGTTACTTTTGAATAAAACCACGCCTCATTTTCAGCTTTTACCTATGTCTATGGTTGACCAGTCATAATTACGCATTCATGAGGTGCAGCTTTTACAGTTACCAAAAAGTCATATAATACTGTCATACCCGCCTCCTGTTGTTAGGTTAACGACCGTATCGTCCCCAAATAGACGAACTTTATATACAAGCTCGTCAGGCAGGTCATTTATATAGATAAGGAGAAGTATCGAGCCCAGCACGGAGCGCTGAGGCACTCCTGATGCTACTGGAACCGATCCTGAATATTCACCATCAAGGACCACAATCTGCTACTGAATACCAAGGATCCAGTTAAGTACATTACCTCTATTTCCATACCGATGGAGCTTCCAAAGGTGCTTGGGGTGATTCACTTTGTCAAACGTCTTTGAAAAATCCAACAGTATGAGGGCAGTCAGCATTTGACCACAAAACACAAAACGTTGAATCACGTTAAATCGGTCATTTCTTTGCAAAAACAGCCAGTTCTGGTTTTCAGTCAATCGAATTATAGATTAATTAACCCATTTAAGCCGACTGGAATGTCCCACTCTTATAAATTGGGCCAGTTCATTTACGTTACAAGGGTTCTGTAAGCAAACAGTGTAGTAGGCGCGTTGCTGAATTTCATATGAGGCTTACTTTTTGAGAAAACTTACCTCATCGTCATAAAGGATGAAACCGATCTCAAATCAAAACTAAATGCCTCTACTTTAATTTTGATTGGGTCGTACGTTCGAAAATTGGTAGCGTCATAACTAAAAGGGGGAGATAACTCTATCCCTGCAAAAAAGGGAATTGCGAAGTACGAATTTCGAATCGATTTTTTTGCAGTGTTTAAACATTATTTTTTCGAAAATTATTTTATTTTCTAAAATCAATTTAACTTTTATTTATTTTTAAATCAAATTTGGCTCATTTTCTTCATTTGCAGATTTAGCTAATGAGGGATAACTCTTACTACCCTATAAAATAGAACATTTCCCTCGATATCGTTTCTGATAATACCGTTATTTTTGGTAAAAATGCGTAAAACTTGATCAATTCGACGAAACCTATAAATTTGCTATTCGAAAACATGATTAACAGCATTCTGACATGCTTGACGGCTCGGCAAATCGCTTGCAAAGTTGCTATCCCCGTGTGAAAAATACTCTGTTTTCCTGCATTTCACCAATACACTTGATATACTATTAGGCGCAGTCTCTGAATGCTTTTGAGAGAATTTACCTCATCGCCCTAAAGGATGAAACTAGTCTTCAATTGAAGATAAATGTCTACACTTAATTTTTTGGGGGTCGCACACTCAGAAATTGGTAGCGCCATATTGAAAAAAGGGGAGATAACTTTATACTTGCAGAAAACAGAATCACGAAATACGAATTTTAAAAGTATCAAGTATGGACTTATTTCTGAAAACAAAGGGTCTGAGACATTTCTTCAAGGTAATTTGGTATGCTAAATCCGAAAACCAATGTTTGGCGTCTTATTGAGCTTATTTGCATGTTTTCAAGATGGCCGCCAAAATCATACAGAATCTTACATTGTTGTTGATTCATTGTTTAATGTACCTCGGAATATTTGTGGGGATTCTGTGTTGGTCTTTGTTTTATCATGCATCTATTTGTGTTCTTTCTATTTTTGTTAACACATTGACGAGGAAGAGAATGATAGTTGCTTTGTTTTAATTGTCTTCCTGGTGTCTTGTGACTGTAAGTACTAGTGTTCTGTTCCTCTTCCTCACGATGCCGTGGGTTGATCTGCACTAGTGATTGTGTTTTTTCCTGTTTATACTCACTTACTTTTTGGGTATCTAGTGTCCAGTTATTGTAAGTACACCCCTTTAATTTTTCCAAAATTTTCTCTTATTTCTTATAATGAATGTTTCATTCATAGCACTATTTTGGACTAGTTTCAAGCTTTTAAAGTGATAAACGAGAAATGCGTTTTGAGAATCAACAAGTAGCTTTGATTTAACTGTCGTCATAATGTCCATTCTTCCTAGCAATACCCACAAAATGTGTTACACTATCTATATATCAAAAGTAAAAGCATTTAAATTCCTTAGTACCCAATGGTCGAATAAGACCAGCCTTGCGTCCTCAGGACAACTTCTCATGGGCGTCAAATTGTTTTGTGGGACCGCCTTCAATAGGTTAAAGTATTGCCCTCAAAATAACCCCATTTGAGCTATGTGAAACTGTGTGGTTTCCATGGCAACAAACAATGCGCTTGAAAACAGTTGGGTATGTCCCTACAAATTACTTATATCTCAGCAGAAACTCATCCTAAAGTACTAACTCGATAAAAAAACAGAAGTAAGACATAGCAGCTTCATTCAGCGGTAAAGTATGCTAGTGAGCAAATTTGAATATTCATGAAAATTAATTAATACATTAGGAAATCATAAAAGAAATAAAAGGGTGTACCCACAAAGACACTTACAACTCAGCTGCGAATTATTTTAGGCAACCACTCTTGGTACCAAATAATGCCAAAATACTGCACTATTACCAAATTGTCCATTTAACAAATTTTCTAACATTCTCACTCATAAATATTAATCAAAATATAAGAAATAAGAGAAAATTTTGGAAAAATTAAAGGGGTGTACTTACAAAATTACGCATATGTTAGTTGCTAGTTATCCTATTCTCTTAAAGCCTAGAACTAATTTTTATCATTCTGTGTTCTTCTTTCTTTTTAATGTTTTCTTATACATACATGAGACAAGCAAATGAGATCATTTGTATATTCATCATAGGTCTCAACTTTTATTTGGTACCATGGTTGGTAGTCCAGGATATATGGCAGCTGAAATATAAGTTAATTTGTAGGTCAAACCACTTTAGTTTTCTACTATTTTTGACTTATTCTTTTTATGTGTTCATCAATATTCGTGAATATAAAAATTAGATATTTCGAATAACTATAGTCATAGGGTCACATACCTGTATCATAGGGTCACATACCTGTATCTCAACTTTTATTTGGTACCAAGTTTTGTAGTCTAGGATAGTAAGCAGCTGGTGTAGAGGTAATTTGGAAGAGATACCACCTTAATTAATCTACCAATTTTGTCTTATTTCTTATGTTTAAATTAATATTTATGGGTATTCGAATTAGATCATTTGTATATTTAATCATTTTCATCAAGTGAAAATGTCTCAACTTTTATTTAGTACCTAGTTTTTTTTAAGTTAATCATAGTAAGCGGCTGACTGAGTGGTTATTTTGAACGTAAATCACCTAATTTTTCTACAAATTTCCTCTTATTTCTTATTTCTTAAGTATTCATTATATTCATGAATAAATTCAAATTAGATAATTTGTAAATTTAATCATTTTGGTCAAAATGCAATGTCTCAACTTGAATTTGGTACTAAGTTTTGCAGTCTACGATAGTTGGCAGTAGAAATATAGGTAATTTTGTAGCTATACCCCCTTATTTTTTCTATCTATTTTATCTTATTTCTTATGCTTTCATTCATATTCATGAATATTTAAATTATAAAATTCGTATATTTTATCATTTTGACCAAATGGCTATGTCTCAACTTTTATTTGATAGCAAGTTTTGTAAGAAAGGATAATTATCAGCTAGCGTCATGTTAATTTTGTAGGTATACCACCTTATTTTTTTTACCAATTTGTCTTGTTTTTTATGTTTACATTAATATTCATGAATATTTAAATTAAATAATTCGTATATTTAATAATTTTAGTGAAATGATTATGTCTCAACTGTTATTGGGTACCAATTTGTATAGTCTAGGATAGTTTTCAGCTGGAGTACATGTAATTTTGTAGGTATACCCCCTTAATATTTCTACCAATTTAGTCTTATTTCTTATGTTTACATTAATATTCATGAATATTTAAATTAGATAATTCGCATATTTGATAATTTTGGTTAAATGGCAAAGTCTCAAATTTAATTTGGTACCACATTTTATAGTATAGTCTAATAAACAGCAGACATATAGGACATTTTGTAGGTATACCACCTTCATTTGTCTACCAATTTTCCCTTATTTATACTTTTTACATTAATATTCATGAATATTCAAATTAGATTCTTCGTATATTTTAATCATTTTGGTTAAAATACAATGCCTCAGCTTTAATTTGGTACCAAGTATTGTAGTGTACGATAGTTAGCAGTAGATATATAGGTAATTTTGAAAGTATACCACCTTAAATTTTCTACCAATTTTCTCTTGTCTCTCATGCTTTCATTAATATTCATGAATATTTAAATTAGATAATTCGTATATTTCATCATTTTGATTAAATGGCTATTTCTCATCTTTTATTTGGTACCAGGTTTTGTAAGATAGGATAGTTAGCAGCTAGCGTACTGGTAATTTTTAAAGTATACCACCTTTATTTTTCTACAAATTTTGTTTTATGTCTTATGTTTACATTAATATTCTTGAATATTTAAATTAGATAATTCGCATATTTAATCTTTTTAGTCAAATGGCAATGTTTCAACTTTTATTTGGTACCAAGTTTTGTAGTCTAGGCTAGTACGCAGCAGACATATAGGACATTTTGTAGGTATACCCCCTTAATTTTTCTACCATTTTTTTTCTTATTTCTTACGTTTACATTAATATTCATGAATAATTAAATGAGATAATTCGTATATTTAATCATTTTAGTCAAATGGCTTTGTCGCAACTTATATTGGGTACCAAATCTTGTAGGATAAGATATCTAGCAGCTGGTGTAGTGGTAATTTTGTAGATATACCCCTTAATTTTTCGGCCAATTTTCTCTCATTTCGTATGTTTTCATTAATATTCATGAGTATGCAAATTAGATAATTCGTATATCTATTCAGTTGGCCATATTGCTAATGTCTCAACTTTAATTTGGTACCACAATTTTTAGTCTGGAATGATAAACAGCGACATATAGGTAATTTTGTAGGTGACAGCCCTTAATTTATTCTACAATTTTTCTCATTACTTACGTTTTCATTAATATTCTTGAATATGCAAATTAGATAATATCAATATCTAATAAGAGCGTCATATTGCTGTTTCTGAAATTCTATTTTGTCTATCTAAGAAAGAAAGACTAGACATTTCAAACAGATATACTTTTGTGTGAGTAAAAGTAAAAAAAAGCAGAGAAGCAATATTTCAAGGAGGTATTTAACGACGCTCATCTATGCTGGTTTTACATTATTTCTAGTACCAGAGTAACTTCCCCATTTTATGAATGACGATACTCGATTTTAACGTACAATCCTCACAAATTGATAGTACAGATATATTTATCTTTAATTGAGCCATGTGTCATCATTTAGGAAGCTAATGTAAGTTTTCTCCAAAAGTAAATCAGCGAATTTCCTATGCTCGTATCAAGTGTATTGGAAAAATGCATTAAAACGCTGTTTTTCCACACAGGGGTGGCAACTTAAGAAGCAAATTTCGAAGCCGTCAGGCATATCAAGATGCGGCAAATCATGTTTTTGAAAAGCGAAAAGACAATTGTTTTAGATATTATGAAGTTTTGCGGCTTCTGATTAAATCTAACGGTATTACAAGGAATAATAAAGAGGAAAATATTAAATTTTATAGGGTAGTAAGAGTTATCCCCCCAAAAAACTATGTTTGAATTTATAAAAATCAATAAAACTCATACAAATATAAATGACAGTAAACTTACTTTTAGAAAATAAAATAATTTGCGAAAAAGAACGTCTTTTTGTCAATACAAAATCAGTTTAAAAACCGTACTTTAGGTTTCCGTTTTTTGCAAACATTGAGTTATCTCCCCATTTTTTAATATGATGCTACCAATTTTTGAGCGTACGACCCAATCAGAAATAAAGTAGAGTCATTCATCTTGAATTTAAGACCTGTTTCATCCTTTATGACGATGAGGTAAGTTTTTTGGAAAATTTGAATTTCAGCAACGCGCCTATAGACCCTTATCAGACGCCGCGTTCTGCGGCGTCTGATCTGGTTTGCACTGTTTGCATATGTCTCGCAAAAAAGAAGCTAGTGTTGATTTCAATTTTATAAACCTTACCATGAGAACCTCGGATATACCCTGTTTCAAGTGAATGAAACCAGTGTTGTCTGATAAGCAGCCAGCTGATCAGGATATGCACTGATTTCCACTCTTTTTGTAACTGGAACCCTGCAAAATTCGAGAGGAGTGTTAAGTACATATATTTACTATTCAGTGTGGTAAGGGCTAAGCATGTGGAGTCAACTGCAGCCTGAAAAAAGCTTGCCTTTACTTCGATGTGAGCTTCTGGGTTTTGCGATACTAGATATTGCATAAACACGTGAAATTTGTGATATCGCCTGTAAAGCTTACATCCTTCACAGTGAATAATGATAGGGCTGGTCAGACTGCGCGAATTAGCAAACTGTTATGTGCCTTTGTGCCTTTGTTGTTCGCATGCGACAAAATCAGATTTTCTCGTGACGAGGCCTACGTAAGATAGGCTTTCTCGTGTTGAATTTAACCCATTTAAGCCGAATGGAATTTTCCACTATTATCAATTGGACCGGTCCATTTCCGTTTAAAGGGTTGTTGGGTTGAATTTTTTCCATTTTTATTCAAATTTTGATAGAAAATTCTCTAAGCAAACAGTGGAGACCCTGGTCAGATGCCGCGTTGTGTGGGTCTGCACTGTTTGCTTATGTCCCGCAAAAAGGACGCGAGGCCTATTTATTGGTTAAGATATATACGATTGCCGCTGCACATATTATCTATGTAAATTCTGATACTGGCGCGACCACATAAGATCATTATGCCAGGACAGGGACGTATATATTTAATTTTATTATCCATGGTCAGGAATGCTACTTTTTTTTTAAAAAAAAATCACTTGACTGAGCTTTTAAAACTATTTACAAGAACTTGGTGAGGCCTATACCGTAGAATACCGTAGAATCGTTGGTAGGCTCATAAGTAAGGTAACCCTTTTTAAGCCTTCTATCTTTGTTTCTTCTTATGGTACTGAACTAATGTTTTCTTTTGTTGTATGGTTTAACCTGTGTGGTGACAGATCTCATTTCTTGTTTACAAAGTTCTCATTTACTGAGACATCTTAAAAACTGTACATATCTTCGCCGCTCCTATGCCTCGGGGTCACATGGGAGAGCCCAGCCGATGTACGGATTAGTTCGGGGAAGGAACAAATTGTTCATGGCATCACTATATATATGAGCCGCGACATGTGATTTTCAACAATATGGCATTTTGACAAGAGTAGACTATGACGAGCGTATGCAGCTTCCTTTTAAGCTTTGAAACTCCAAATGGTGTTCAGTCAGTACCTTAACACTCATAAAATATTCAAGCGACTAGCAAAGGCTCTGATCAGACTGCGCGTAGGCGCAGGCTGATCTGAGGCTTAGCTGGTCGCACATAGCACATTGTTGGAAATCTCATGTCACGGCTCATATATGTGTGGTAGGCTACCTATAGCCAACAACACATAGGCCTAGATATGACATCTAAATTTGACAACAGTTGTTTTAACCTCCTACATTCTAAACAACAATGATCATATTAACCTGCGCGATTGTATAGACTGGTCTATGTCTTCATTGTCTAAAAGAGCGTACCGAAGTAAGGACGTCATTGTGCTCACCGTACATAGCCAACGTCCGGGAAAAACGTCATGGCGTAAGCGGCAAGCTTTGAAGGAAATGACGTTACGCCAAGTGTTTGGTTGCATAGCAATCACCATTTTTCTGCCATTTTACTTCCGTGGATGCTGAACGTCGAAAAAGAAAAAGAGCGAAAAATAAGAAATAAACAAGTATTTAACGTGAGTAGACATTTGTTTATTAGAAAAAATATCTACTGAACAAGATGAAACATTTATATACATTTGTTTCTCGTTACTGAACTATTTAAATGGATTTGTTGTTGTTGTTGATGATCTGTTTGCATTATCTCGCTACCTATGACCACCAGAATGAAGTAGCAACTTTATACTTTATTCTTTAAAGCTGCATAGTCTGTAACTTTTGATCTTTTAATTTTGCCCCCATTTATCATATGCTACATGAACAGACTGTACCATGGTGCCCGGTAAAGTGCAGGTGTCATATGATAAATGGGGACATAAGTCCCCATACCCCCTCTATTGTATTCAGCTTATAACAGCCAACAATGTCAAACGTACCAGAAATAATTTAGAAGCCCTGTTCACCAATCCCCCTGCTGATGTTCTCTATTGGTATATACATTTTACCTCTTATATCTAAATTGCTTTCTGCATGCTGTGATATATTTGTACATTGTGCTTTGTCTCTTATAATACTGTTTTATATATGTGCATGCTGTGATACTCGTTGTTTTAAAAATGTTTGTTTATTTTTGTTTGTCGAAGTAAAAGCCCCACTGGGCTTATGTTACATGTTGTTCAATATTCGACACAAAATAAAAATTCCATGTCTATGTCACATCATCTAGTTAGACCTCTACCAAGTTTGTTCATATTATGCCATTGTGGCCATTTTGCTCAGAGGGTCACATGTTTGAGGGTCTGGATGGGGGTCTGGTATTCACTATTCATTAAAAGTTTAGCCCATTATTCATCTCATTAAAGTTTTGGGTTATTCATTAAAATATGACAAATTATTCATGAAAAGTAAGAAAGGTGGCAAAGAAATCTGATTATTCACTATTCATTTTTTTTTTCTTCAATTCATTAAAAAAATAAGATTATTCATTATTTTTTAGCCCTCATTATTCACTATTCATTATTTTTTGGCTCACTATTCATTATAAAGAAAATGCCATTATTCACTAATCATTAAACCCATCCAGACCCTCATAATTTACATAGACTTATATAAGGAAAACATAAAAAGTTATTATTGTGTGAAACCACTTGGCCAAGAACATTGATTCTTGGTATGTAGCATCACCAAGTAGATTTCTACCAAGTTTGTAAAAAGTATGACTCTAGGGGCAAAATGGCCCCACCCTGGGATCACATGTTTAACATAGGCTTATTAAAATCTTGTCTGAAACCAATAGGCATAGAGCCTTGATATTATGTATGTAGCATCATCTAGTGAACCTCTATCAAAGTTGTTCAAATTATGCCACTTGGGGCCTAAAGTAGCCATGCCCCAGGGGTCACATGTTTTATATATACTTATATAAAGAAAAGTTGAAATTCTATATCCTACTAATTTTGTCACATAATTAATGGAAACTTTTCTATGTCTTAATCAAACTGCTGATCTCTGGACTTTGGCAGGATCCATGCTTTCCTATACCCTTATAAACAGTCATTCTCAGGTGAGCGCCCCAGCGCCCGAGGGTCCTCTTGTAGATAACTAAAAATCTGAGTAATTAAACATTATCCCGCCAATGTTTTTTGTCCTGAAAATGTCGTCTGCTTTTTATGTCTGCTGTATATATTCAAGTTCACTTTTAGGAGATGACCACAATAAGTCTCACAGCTTAATGTCAGATCGTACTATATGGTATGTGATTTATCAAATAAAATAGTGCTTAAACCAAGTCCACTTCAGACTAGATTTTATCAAAGGAGCAAACACAACCCTGATTAGTCTGCTCCAATAGGGAGCCTATGAACCCTGATCAGACTACTCCCGTTGGGAGCAGTCTGATATGGGTCCATATTGTATGCAATACAGGCAGCAGACTAAAAAGCAGACGACAAAGTCGTGCCAGGCGAGAAAGGGCTTAAAGACTGGCCTTTATTTACCTTTTTACAGACGCAAAACCAGCTCCAAAACACAGACAGCCATGAATAAATTGTGCCCCTGCATAAAAGGGGGCGAAGTGGGACCCATGACCCTTTTCGAGCAGGTCACCGCCCAGAAGAAGTTCTTCAATGCGGACATGCGCTGTGAATTTGCGGGGAACCAGATTGTGATGAAGGTGGACGCGGGTGAGATCACGGTCAAAGAAGCGATTGAGGACTGCGTCACCTTCGCTATGAAGATCAAGGACAAGGGGAAGGACCAACACATGCTCGCCTGGCTCTGTATGCATCTAGCGCTCGGCCTTTGCCACAAATTCGATCTACAAGACAAACAATTCATTCGCAACGTCATGGCTCAAATTATCCCATTCAGCAGAGGCTTAGATATGGGTTTGTTTTATAGAGACTTGTCAGCGTTCGGAGATGACGGCCAATACCTAGACAGACAAGAAAGAGAACTGTTGGAAAAGGCTATGTACTATCTGAAGTTGAGTGCTGGGTTCAAGGTGGACCTCAAGACGAACGACTTGGGAAGAAAAATTTACGGTGCCATGAAGCCAACTTTTCCAGACACGATGTTGTTCATTGACCTGCCAATCGGAAACCCCGCTTATGCAATTGGCACGGCGCCACCATCTATTTCAAATCCACTTATGACTGCTTGCGAAAACATGAAACCTTGGGTCGTATTACACCTGCTACGTCACGGGGCAACGGCACATGGGGAACCACTGAACTTCATTTTAGCATCACTATCACATGTCAAGACGCTGCAAGACGCCACACAATCGAAACTGACCTCAGACAACCCTATCAAGGTGACACAGGTCATTCTAAGCTACCTGTTACGGACCGTGACGCAATTGAAGCTAGTTTTCGACGACCAGAAGATTGGAGACATGCAGCACGATTCAGACGTATACTACGTGTCGAAGAACGTCACCAATTTCTTGGACAATGATTGTTACGCAAGTCCAAACAAGCTGGGCCAGCTATGCCGCGTAAAAATCCGAAGCCTCCTATTGGACAATGACAAGATTCCGGATACTATTTATAAACTTCCAAGACCACTTATCACAACCCATAAGCGGTACCTTGATCTTCTCACATAACTACCATATATGGTATACGCCGCTGTCATTCTTTAAGAAAAAAGTTAATTGAAATTCATTCTGATAAAGATTTTGGTTAAGGTTTTTTACTTTAGGGCCTATATTGAGATCTCATTTTAGGTTGTTTTTTTTCTTGAAACTATAAAACTCTTCGATCACCACAAAGTCAGACGCAACGAATCTAATACAGTAAAATCTGTCTTAAGCGGTCACTCACGAATAGGCAAAACAAATGTCTTAATGGTAATTGGTAGCTTAATGAAGGTCGAAAGTATTGCAGAATGCTCCAAAGGGAGTATTCTGCAATAATTTTGACCTGCATCAAGCGATAATCAGTCTTGAAAACCAATTTTCGGTCTTCTTTTTCAGTGGCCGCTTAAGACAGGTTTACTGTAAATTAAATGTGTTATCACATGGCACTAAAAAGTACTTTGAAATCAAAGCTCAATGAGCCATGACATGTGATTTCAAACAATGTGGCATTTTGACAAGTGTAGACTCAGACGAGCCTGTGCAGCCTCTTTTTAAGCTTAGAAACTCCAAATGCTGTTCAGTCAGTAGCTTAATAGCCATAGAATATTCAAGGGACTAGCAAAGGCTCTGACCAGTCTGCGCGTATGCGCAGGCTGGTCTGAGCCTTTGCTGGTCGCACATATCACATTGTTGGAAATCTCATGTTGGGGCTCAATTATATGAGACGTTGTTATGACCCGCATTAAATAACGCAATGACCCGTCATTACATGAAGTCATATGTAAATGATACATCTTTGAAAGAAATTCAACCAAAATCATGTTAGCAAAGATCATGAGATGTAAAAATAATAAATTTTCATAAAATGTAATCTTATAATTATCAATGGTGTCTTTCTAAAACTACCCAGCAGCCACATGGCGTCAAAACAACACCGTATCGACGTCATGACGTCACATTGACGTTGATAGGACGTTGTTTAAAAGTTATGTGTCTGCTAGGTATGTTTATGCGCGGTCTTTCTATACACATACTCGTAGAAAGAAGTTGGCTAGAGATTGCAGCATTTCGCCAAGAGCTTCTGGGGTCCCTCCAGACCATGGACTAATTAAGTAAGTGGCACATTTTTACATCAGCAAATTTTCCATTTTATTCCCATCACTAGTTGGCATAAACAACATGCGCTGATCCGGGGGGAGGGGGGGTCCTGAATTATTTTTTGCATCAATTTTACAGAGGGCCGTACGGACCTCTCTCGAGAAGCAGTTGGACCCAATTGCTTCGAGTCAAATTGCTTCTCGAGGGGAGTCGGTGCCAGTATTTCTAAGGAAAAATATAGCAATTTGTTATTTTATAGGGGAGTGGGGGTGGGTCCGGACCCACTGTTCCCAACCCCCTCTGGATCGGTCCATGCCCTAATGCAGTGTTTAAAAGGTTGTTTTAAGTTGATACTGTTAAAACGCCCAAGTCAAAAATAGTCCAGTCATGTCTTGATGGTTTCCTCGATTGAGCCAATACCATACAAAGCATTGCAGATAAGTGTTTTGTCCAAGGACACAACGCCACCTCGCAGGTGGCATTAAAACCCGCTAACTCATCGTCACAAGTCCGCACTCTCCGTGCAATAATATAGGCCACTGATCTGACAGCTCCAGGAGAAAGTGATGGAATGGCAACAATTATAAACCCTAATCGGTCGTCTGCTTAAAGTCGTCTGCTGCAAGTTTTACTAACAAACTCAACTACAAAAGAAACCCATCAGTCACTTCTCGGTGCAATTATGGAAAACAGAATGAAGAAATGAAAATATATTTATACCATATTCCTTAACAATCATTTCTGCATCAATACATTGAATAATGTAACAGTTTTACCTAAATCCGTTAATGCTGTACGCCAGTGTATAGACAAGGGGTCATTTTCAAAAATGACAAGTTTTTCACTGATGAATGAATATCTCGATCTCGTCCAATTCAGTTCACTTGAATTAAATTCGTCAAAAAATACGGGCATGACTCTCCCCTGCAGCAATAACTGCATCACAACGAGTTCGAATTGAAAGCACGAAGCGTCACTCGCACATCATTCTTGAGAATCCGAGCCCATTCTTAATTGACGAGCAATCTGAAGCTGTCGAAGATTCCGAGGTTGCACTGAACGATCCTGGATGCATCGCAAGAGCTCATCCCACAGCTGCTCTATCGGATTGAGATCCGAGCTTACTATTGAAAGTATCGCGGTTTAGCTTCTACACTCACTCGATGGCCTCGTCAGAGAGGGACATACCGATTATTTGACGAAGTGAATTGATTAAGACGAGGACTCGAGTGAAAACCAATTGTCTGAAACTTGTCATTCTAAAAATGACCCCTTGTCTATACCTTGGCGTACAGCATGAACGGGTTAAAGTAAAACTGTTACATCATTCAACATGTTGATGCATAATTGATTGTTCAAGAATATGGTATAAAATATATTTTCATTTCTTAATTATTCTTCCATCATTGCCCAAAAAAGAAACTGATGGGTTTCTTTTGTAGTTGAGTATATTTTTGAAGAATGTAAGTATAGAGGCAAATAGTGTGGACCCAGATCAGACTGCTCCTACAGGAGCAGTCTGATTTGGGTCGACACTGTTTGACCAAGGGCTTCTAAACATTTCATCAGACGACTTTTGTTGTGATTGGCGTTTAAGGGTTATAGGGTTAACCCTAACCAGACGACTCCTTCATGAGGAACTGGTGAAAATGCAAATAAAATAAACCCTAATCAGACTGCTCCTTCAGAAGATAGTGATGAAATTTCAAAAGAGTGGGTGGGTTTGTGTTAACGTCCCACCAACAACTAACCCAGCAGGCAGACATTGTTGACTTAAAATTGATTCAAGTTTCAGACAATTGGTTTTCACTCGAGTCCTCGTCTTAATCAATTCACTTCGTCAAATAATCAGTATGTCCCTCTCTGACGAGGTCATCGAGTGTGTGTAGAAGCTAAACCGCGATAGTTTCAATAGTAAGCTCGGATCTCAATCCGATAGAGCAGCTGTGGGATGAGCTCTTGCGATGCATCCAGGAACGTTCAGTGCAACCTCGGAATCTTCGACAGCTTCAGATTGCTCGTCAATTAAGAATGGGCTCGGATTCTCAAGAATGATGTGCGAGTGACGCTTCGTGCTTTCAATTCGAACTCGTTGTGATGCAGTTATTGCTGCAGGGGAGAGTCATGCCCGTAATTTTTGACAAATTTAATTCAAGTGAACTGAATTGGACGAGATCGAGATATTCATTCATCAGTGAAAAACTTGTCATTTTTTTGCCTGCTGGGCTTAAGGTCATATGGAGACAGGATCACAGTTTAGAATCTCATCCGATATACTGGAGGAGCCAGGGGTCGATCCCAAGACCCCTTGGTAAAAGGCAAGTGGTTTATATACAAAACCATGTTAGCTCCTACTGAGATTGCAAATAGTTTAAACCCTAATCAGACTGCTCATTCAGGAGTAAGTGATGGAATTATTGAAATAGTGTAAACCCTAATCAGGCTGCTCCTTTAGAAAATAGCGATGAAATTGCAAATAGTGTAAATCCAAATTAGACTGTTCCTTCAGAAGTTTGTGATGGAAGTGAAAATATTGTGAACCATAATTAGACTGCTCTTTCAGATGATTGCGGTGAAATTGCAAGAAGTGCAGTGTAAACCCCAATCAGTCTGCTCCTACAGAAGATAGTGATGTTATTGCAAATTATGAAATAGTGTAAACCCTAGCCAATCTATTCCTTCAGAAGATAGTCATGAAAAATAGTGAGTATCATCAGGAAATACCACAATCACAAACCGCACACAACCCCATGGCACCATGAGGAAAAAATGCAAATAGTGTAAACCCTAATCAGACTGCTCCTTCAGCAGATGGTGGTCTGGAATTGTAAATAGTGTAAACCCTAATCAGACTGCTCCTTCACAAAATAGTGATGAAATTGCAAATAGTGTAAACCCTAATCAGACTGCTCCTACAGAAGATAGTGATGAAATCGCAAATAGTGTAAACCTTAATCAGACTGCTCCTACAGAAGATAGTGATGAAATTGCAAATAGTGTAAACCCTAATCAGTCTGCTCCTTTAGCAGATAGTGATGAAATTGCAAAAAGTGTAAACCCTAATCAGGCTGCTCCTTCAGAAAATAGTAATGATATTGCAAATAGTGTAAACCCTAATCAGTCTGCTCCTTTAGTAGATAATAATGATATTGCAAATAGTGTAAACCCTAATCAGTCTGCCCCTTCAGAAGATAGTAGTGAAATTGCAAACAGTGTAAACCCTAATCAGTCTGCTCCTTCAGAAGATAGTGGTGAAATTGCAAAGTGTAAACCCTAATCAGTCTGCCCCTTCAGAAGATAGTGGTGAAATTGCAAACAGTGTAAACCCTAATCAGCCTGCTCCTTCAGAAGATAGTGGTGAAATTGCAAAGTGTAAACCCTAATCAGTCTGCCCCTTCAGAAGATAGTGGTGAAATTGCAAACAGTGTAATCCCTAATCAGTCTGCTCCTTCAGAAGATAGTGGTGAAATTGCAAACAGTGTAATCCCTAATCAGTCTGCTCCTTCAGAAGAGTGATAAAATTGCAAATAGTTAAACCCAAATCAAACTGCTCCTTCAGAATATAATGATGGAATAACAGTGTAAACCCCATTCAGTCTGCTCCTACAGAAGAGAGAGATAAAGGACGTGTTCAAATGGCCCAGTTTTACAGTAAAAAATCGATTGTAAAGAAATCCCTCCTAAACATAACCAAATGATACCTAAGAGTCTCTAGTAAAATGTCCACAATTTATTTTCTTCATTAAGATGTATTTTTATGATAAATTTTGGGGTTAAATGCATGCCCTATCAACCACACTTAACACTTAGTCTATGGTAAAACCAAACACCCTCGTGTACTTCGTGACTCAATTATATACATGTCCACATGCGGAACCGGATAAAACTATTTCTCATTTTATTGTGCATATAATATTACACTATAAATGGTAACTCTGAGTCGGTTCCGCATGTGGCAAATACCGTAAAAAGACTTTTTCTGCAAATTTTATCCTGAAATGTACTATTCAATTCATACTTATCAAAGCACTGAGAGTATTAAAATCACTGGAGAGACGTAAGATTCCCTTCCAAAAATGGAGTTAGCAAGCTCGTATCAATATTACTTCTTACAAACAGTCTTTGGATATATTGCGTTTGAAAAGCAAATACAACAACATTTCAGGAAAATGCGAGTCTTATTTGAGAGAGAGAGAGAGAGAGACCAGCGGAGAGAGAAGGTGCAAGGCGAGAGCTTGATGTGCCCCCTTCTTTAACTGATACATAGATTCCTGGAGACAGTTCTATGGTGCAATCTGCTTTTAAAAAGACAGCTCACCGTCACTTTTGTTTTGGCATGGCCCATTGCTTTGAATTAAGATTGTCAAAAATGGCAAATTATGTGATCATTCTTTGGAGCATGAGGAAAAAATAATCAATTATTGGTATTCTCAAATTACATGGCAGACACTGTTTAATATGGCCATACTATAGTAGTTAGGAATGGAAAGTATATAACATTAGATGGATTGTCCTCCCACCCACCTAAAGGAGTTATGTGACGCTGGTGATCTTGGAATTAATGTCAATACAACCGAATTCTAGTCATTTGTTAAGGTCTTTCCAATAAATAATCTGTGTCAGTTTGGTCAAAATCTGGTCATTGGTTAGGAAGATAGAGTACAGACAAGCCTTTTTGTATATATATGTCCCTGGTGACCTTGTAAATAAGGTCAAGGTCACCAAAATCTTATAATTCGTTTTGGCTGTCCCAGATAAGTATCTGTGCAAGTTTCAATGAAATTCATCTGGCGGTTCATAAGGTAGAGCAAAAAGCTACTTCACAGCACAGATATCGGAAACATTTGATATGATTCCAAAATTTTGATGGAACTGTGTCAGTTTAATGGTAATATTATTAAAGTGAGGTTATTTGAACAAAAAGGAGCTGGTGTGATGTATACAAATGCACACTCTCAACATATATTGTAACTGACCCTCAAAGCTAACACCTATCTATATTTTTTGAAGTTCGTAACTTCTCATGTACATGTATGATGTATATAGATGGCGCAGATATTGTCGTAAATAAACCAATGTAATTCTTTGATTTAGTTTTGTTCTTTTCAATTCATTGTTATTTATGCAAGAAAGCATGTATAAAAACAACCAATGGCCTGAATGCGAACGCCACAAGCATTTTATTCATTGTGAGTGTAATGCGCTGTTCATGCTTACATGTGCACAATATATGTGCTAAACTGTTTGTTTCCTCAATGAATATCGCTCTCGTAAAGTGTTTGCTAAAACATAGAGGATATTCACATTTTTGGAATGAATATGACATTTATTTCATCGAGTAAAGCGAAAAAAATATATTTCATAAGTGGCGAAGCCACGAATGAAATATACATTTTCTCGCTTCACGAGATGAAATAAATGGCATATTCATTCCAAAAATTTGAATTTTCTTTTTATTATATACAATCTTAAGCGTGACAGATTTTTTGCACTAAATGACGTCATACACGTTCGCACATTACGTCATTTTAATGATGACGTTGCATAACGTTCAACGGTCGGCAAAACGGAGCAGGAGTAGAAAAAGTGAAAATTTCAGCAAATCCGGACAAATTTATTACCAAAATGTTCCTTGCGATCTAACTAAGAAAATGAATACCCACACTTTATGTTTTTGTCCACTAATAAGAAAGTTACAGGCGTTTGAAATTCTGAAGTGGGCTCAATGAAGCCAAGGGAGAAAGCAAAGGACATCCTATTTCACCCGTGAAATACAACTTATATTTTCACGGCTGTGAAAATACAGCTTTTTATATTTTCACAGCTGTGAAATACAGCTTATTTAAAATATGCATTATATTTAATACATAATTTCCTGTATTTCATTACTTTGTATATAATAAAATGCAGTATATATACAACAACCACTCATCTGCAGATGGTAAATAGTCACTGGTACCAACAATCAACATACATTTAATATTCAAGGATCAAAATACTCTATTTTAGATGTTCAATCACCTTTATCAAAACTCAATGTAGGTTGTTCAAACGATTCCAAAATCCCTGCTTTGACGGAAGTTGTCACCCTTGAAATAAATGTATGCACCACAAATGCTTGAAACATGATTAAGTGTTTTAATGCTCTACGCCATTGCTCTACGTTACAGTGAACATTATTTCAGTCATGACGTTTCCTCGGTTGAACATGTATTATAAAGATGAAGGGTCTTGCACAATGACACAAAACATATGTTTCTTCGGGATTGTAAACTGTGACCTCTTAGTCACACGTAAGATAATAGGTAAGTAATATTGACCACAGCGCTATCACGACTGTTGGATATCTGAGCTGGGACATGCGTTAAATATGGAGCAGATATGCATTCTGTACATGTTACCTATGACCGCCTGATTTGACATGGCCTTAAAATTTTCATTTAATCTGCATGTTCATCCACAAAGGTGCACAGTTTTGTAAATTAATCTTATAATCAAATCAGGCGTTTTGAAGATACGCCACAGACACAAAAGTGTGACATAAAGACGGACTGACAGATGAACAGACAGATATACAACACTCACATGTATCTATTTAATAATTGTGGCTGTGAGCAAAAAAGGTGTTCAAAGCTTCCATTATCATTTCTGTAGCTTTATAACTATTTATATTCATGTTTCATACCAATCCAGCAAAAAAGGTTGCGCATGTAATGCCGCGTTTAACATGTTACATGCACGCTTGTGTACATGTCGTACTGATTATCTTGATATGAATAAACCGGAATAGGCTTGTTTGAGCTATTAATTAACTGGAAAAGGCGATAAAACACTAAATGTTCAATATATATTACACCTTAAAAACAACATATCATCAAGGTAATCGTAAACACAGTATTTAGCCAAGTTTTAGCACAATGTTTAATTAATGATGGTAGTGTTAGCTCTAATTACGACATAGACTTGACGAGTATAACACCCGCATGTTTGGTAGTATGTTTGAGGTCAGTTTGCTTGTTGCATCTTTAAAAATATCCACATTCATGAATAAACCTCTGTTTATACACACTAGTGAGAAACTTTAAATCATGTGACTGCATATGCCGTCGTTAATTCAAAAACATGCTAATGTGAAAGGGCAAAGATCAAACCACCATATATTTAAATTTCAGCCAAATCCATTGTGGGCCGAAAAACGGCCAAACCGTTACACGTCCTTTGCAAATAGTGAAAACACTAATCAAACTGCTACTTCAAAAGATAGTGGTGAAATTGCAAAAAAAGTTTAAACCCTGATCAAACTGCTTCTTCAGGAGATAGTAATGAAATTACAGTGTAAAACCTAAACAGTCTGCTCTTTCAGAAGATAGTGGTATTATTTAAAATAGTATAAACCCTAACCAGTCTGCTCCTTCAGATAGTGATGAAATTGCAAATAGTGTAAACAGTAATCAGTCTGCTCCTACAGAAGATGGTGATGAAATTGCAAATAGTGAACAGTCTACTCCTACAGAAAGGAGTGATGAAATTACAAATAGTGAAAGGTAAGAAAAGTGACAAAGATCAGGGACCGATACAATCAAGTACCACACCTGATCAGACTGCTCATTTAGGAGGAAGTATTTGAATTGCATATTGTGTAAATCCTGAACAGACTGATCAGTCTAAATATTTGGGTAAACATATTGCAATAGCACCAAGATTTTAAATATGGATCCATCAAAGAATCCAAGACACAATGATCTGCTAGGTAATATAGGGTGATGAATGCAGTGTAACAGAATGGGTTACACCTGGGCTAACGAGGCTGGGGTTTGAATAATTAGACAAAAACTGGCCATATTTCATTTCTTTATTTCTCTGCAGCATTCATACACAAGAAATAAATAGCAACATTCGATCTCATTATAATTACAACTTTTGCACAATGTCAATGAACATATGTGTCATGTTGTGTGAAGAATCCCCTTATGCTCACAAATATTCATGTTACAATAGAACTTTTTGCTCAATGTAAAGGCGGTAACTTAATTATTCATATCTGGGCGTTGTTCGGCTATTTCATCTGCTAAAGAAGGGAAATCAGGTCCTATTTATAATTTGGCGAAGAGTTAATAATTTGTTTGGGCCGCGCAAATGTGCGTGTATTTCATGAAAATACTAACCGTTTACACACTGAACCTCGAGCACTGATCTCACATTTATCACTAAAAGTTGTATGTTTTGTCGACCCATATTTGAAGCCTCTTCGACAAACAGTGTGGACCCAGATCAGACTGCTCCTTTAGGAGTAGTCTAATCTCGGTCCACACTGTTTGCCTCTATGCTTTTGTTAAATAGACATTTCCGGATGCAGTTATTTTGCTGGCGTTTTAAGGGTTAACTAATATGTTGTGCTTATTTACTGAGGCTCAGGATAATGCAGTCACTTTTGAACAAAACCTCTTCTCATTTTCAGGTTTTACCTATGTCTAAGGTAGACCAGTCCTAATTAGGCATTCATGAGGTGCCGCCTTTACAATAACCAAAAAGTTCAAAAATACCCTGCACAATTGACATTTCCAAACCACGCCCAGAATGTCACTCAAAGTCACTTGATAGTGTATAACTGACCACTACAACGACAACTTAGCATGTGACTTAGTCCGACAAACAAAAGCACATGTGTTCAACAATCCCCCACAATTAATCCGGGGTCTACCTTACAGTGTGTTTAACTCTACTTGCTGTGTGATTTTTCATGCTTTTTTTGTCATCTGCTGATTTTTTTTTTTCAGTCATTTTTTTTTTAAAATTCTTTCAGGAATACTATCAGAGTGTCAAGCAGTTTCAATCCAGATCAGGCCCAATATTTTGTCAAACCTAATCTGGGTCCAAACTGTTTGTAAAGGTTATCAGCAGATGACACTAGTAGACACAAGTTTAAGTAGGGGATGGATTATGCTGGATGATCCTTATTAAAAAAAAACGTTCTCTATATTCTCAACCCAAACATATGTTCTGGGTACTCAAAAGAACCGTCTCAATGAGATGGTTCTTTTGAACAACCAAAATACATATTAAAACTGATAGGAAAGAAAATATTTACAATTGTACTCTGAATTTTTTTACCTGTGCAGGGTAGGTAACTTCATAAACAGAGCCGGCTGAGCCTCAGCCCTGAAAAGGAAATCTCAATGAGGGTCTTTCCAGCTCTGTATAAGGAGGCTGAAAAAATCGCCTAAAAACGTAAATTTTTCCATTCTGTGATTTAATGGTGTAAAATAGTGAAAAAAAGAGAATGTAGTGCTCCACTCTGGTCTTTAACTTCTTATTTAAGCTGATGCAAGCTGCAAATTGTGTACGGTTTTGTCTGATTCCTTTTTGCTGTGAGGTATACTTCTACCACAACCTTAGAGGCTAAGTAATGACCCTCCATTCATTCAATTCATTTACCGTTACAGTCACGCCTCAAAGCATTTAATGGAAGTATAGATGAAGGTTGTTTCCCACACGACAAAACTGATTCAGATGAAACCGTACACAATTTGCAGCTCACATAAACTTGGATTAGAAGTTGAAAGACCAGTGCAGAGCACTACATTCTCCTTTTTTTGCTATTTTACACGATAAAAGAAATATTTATAGTATTTAGATGATTTTTTCAGCCTCCATATACAGGGCCAGTGGCTCTGTTTATGAAGTTTCCTACCCATGATCTGGACCTATGTCTAGATCTACATTAAAGTCAGCTTTACAACAAAATTTTCACTCAAGGATCATTAAAATTCTTGATGCTTCTTTAAGTTTAAAAAACAATTCTACACATTTCTTAAAATCGTTGTATCTTTAGTAATTTTAAATGCTTTTTCTTTTTTCTGTAGATTTTTTTAATAATCAACTTCTATCAGGTCTGACAATTTGTCAAGCTTGATCTTGGTTCAAACTGTTTGCAAAAGTTATCAACAGAACCAGCAGGTAAAAAGTTAAACATGCATGAACCCTGTTTTGACCATCAAAACAAGCTCCATGGATCTATGGCACCTCACTAGAAAATATATAGGCCAGTTTAGACTGAGGATCCTCTAAGGACCCTTTTGTTGTGTCATACCTCACAAGTAGATTATTATCACACAACATGACTCATTGGTTTCAGATAAATTCCTCATTCACTCACTTTCAATTTACAATGCAAGTCTTAAGAGATCATAGAATAATACATGTACATGTACAATAAAAAAAATTCTGCCTCAATGGAGGTGTAATGCCATCTAGGCTGTAAATTAAAAAGTTCAAAGGTCAAAGTGATCCTGGTGGATGTATATGATGAAGTGCATGTATATTACTTAAATATTTGTACTACCATACAAGATTGTACTGCCATACAAGATGAAGTCAGTATAAGCCTGCTTTTTCTATTATAATGAAGCACTTGTGTTGGATTGGCAGCTGAGGGTAGCAGGTTCAATGGGGTAAGTATGTTTCACCTATAACATTTGAGCCCCACTGTAGATAGCTACTATGATGCCATTGTAGATAGCTACTGTAGATAACTACTATGACACTACTAGTCTATGATGAATGCTGGGTATATCAGTGTCCCATTTAGATTATGTGGTTGCCCAAACTGGTATTGAATATGAAGTAATGCAGGTATATTACCATGGATGAAAGTTCAAAATTTCTCAAATCCTGACCTTCAGAAATTCAGTTCTTAACACTTTCAAGTATGCCTTACAAGATATTTAATGGTAAATTATCTTTGGAAATGGATTAACTGAAAATGATCCAGAGATGTTATTAGACACGGCCAGGTTCAGTATTTTGAGGCTGACTTTCGGTGGAAAGTCAGCCTCGAAATCCTGAATTCTGTAATAATCCTGAAAATTTTTACCCATGTATTACACTCTTATACTGCGTTGGCATTGTTGCTTGTCAACCTGACTGGCCCTTGGTAGGAAATGGGTGATCCTAAAGCAATATTTTCCGCTATTCCATTATTTGTGCAAAACATTCAATATAATATCACTCCTTCTTTTAAGCTATTTGCAAGCAAAGATTAGATGAACTCATTCCAATTTCAAAGAATTACTGTGCAAGTAAGATGATAGTGATACTTCTAAACATAAGGAAAATCAAATACGATCCTATAAAATTAAAAATATTTGAGAAAATAAATGCACTTTTATGTGATAATATAGCTCTGATAAGACATTTTTCAACCATTAAATGTATTTTATTAACCCTTATCCACCACTACTTGGGCCTGGACATGACAAAACCTGTCTTCGGGGGTTTCCAACAAAGTGAGACTCAAACCAGTCTCCTCTGCTACACAGACTAGCTAGAAAATTGGAATTTTGCTTGTAGCAAATTTAGATATGACACTTTCCAATAAGGGAATAATTAAGGTGCTGATCAGACTGTGCGGATGCCCAGGCTGGCCTGCGCCTTTGTTGTTCGCAAACCACTGAGGACAGGTTTTCTAAAGCCAAGGCCCATTTTTTCATGGATTACAGGGGTGTAAAAATTCCACTGGTCCGCTCGCATTTGTGAGTAAAATGTTATGCAGGGGGAGTAAGAGTTTTGACAATTTGTGTACTACTTTCCAAATTTACAGCATCTCGGGAGAAATATTCCGTGACATGAAGGGGGCCAGTAACTTATTTGGAAATTTGACACCCCTGTGGAAGCAAACACTATGAACCCTGACCAGACTTCTGTTTGTTTGCAATATCAGCTCCCTCAGAATGTAAGCAGACGAAATGAAGAGCCCACAATAAAGTGGTGACTGGCAGGCTAACGGTTAAAATTCCATGAAAGCATTTGTAGCGTTTCTCATTGAGATGCCGCTGTGTCTACCAAATTGTTTATACACAAAATGAAATTTTGAATATTTATTACATCGGCCATTGAAATTATACACTGAAATTAAACACAGCAAGTTGCTTTGCTAGAAAATCATTTAGCTAATGAATATAATATGACACTTTGGGGTTTGACCACAATGCAAAATACATTTTGATATACATACACATTCATGTATTCTAAAGAAGAGCCACTAGCATTATATGCCTCCAGACAAGTGGGGTAATTCTATATGGATCTCATGGGGAGAAAACCAGTCTTCGGGGTTTTCGACCTGGTCTTGCTTAAAACATCTGGCTCAGCTACAAATGGGCCTGACGTGAGAAAACCTGTCTTCGGGATTTCCGACCAAAGTGAGATTCAAACCAGCCTGCTCAGCTACAGAGACTAGCTAGAAAATTGAAATTTCACTCATAGCAAGTCTAGATATGATACTTTTCAATAAGGGAATAACAAAGTCGCTGATCAGGCTGCACAGATGCGCAGGCTGGTCTGCCCCTTTGAGTTCAAAAACCCCCAAAGTCAGGTTTTCTCGCCCCAAGGTCCAAATACTAGCTAGAATCTTGAAATTTAGAATTTGGAAAGTTTTTTCTATCATACTTTCTAGGGAGAGATTTCTAAATGTGCTAATCAGAACACGTTGATGTGCAGGCTGGTCTGTGTCTTGGTTGTTTGCATGCAAAGAAGTCTGGTTTTCTCGATTCGAGGCCCATATTAGCTGTCTTATTTTTCAGCCAAAACATAATGTAGTGGGTACTCAAAAGAACCATTTTAATGAAACAGTTCTTTTAAGCACCCAAAGCATATGTTAAGGCTGTCAGGCCCCGAGGTTATAAAACTTTTTTCATACTCAACTCAGCTGCGCATGAAATTTACCCTGCTCATAAATGTTAAAATGCCAACAATTGTTGGCATTTTAACATTTATCAGCATGATATATACAGCATCTGAGTGACTTAAGCAACACACTTCTTTATCGGTCGGTATTTTAGTTTTTATGAGCAGTTGAAAGTTCGTGCTCAATTGAGTTGAGCATGAACTCAAGGCCAGATGTATAAGAACTGAACTCAACTCAACTTAATAAACTCAGAACACATTGTGACCTATGAGTAAAACATAAACAAAACAATGTACACCATATTATTTATAGAAATTAATTACAATTCTACAATAAAAATATCTGCTAAACAGGACCTATGGCAGGTCTCCAGATAAGAATGTGTATTTGAAAATTATTTTTCTTACTTCTCAACCAAAACGTATGTTGTGGGTACTCAAAAGAAGTGTTTCAATGACGGTTCTTTTACGCACCTAAAACGCATGTTTAAACTGATGGATAAGAAAATAATAACAATTTTAAGCTAAAAAATTGCTTATTTGTGCCAATGCTATGGGCCTATACACTGTAAGTTAATAGGACATTTGCAGAATTGCCAGAGAGCAATCTTTACAATTAATATGGTCTTAATCGAGCTTCCAGGATAACAGGTTTTTCAGAATCGAAAAGCAAAATATGTTTAAGGGTCATAGTTTTAACATAATTGCACTTATAATGGCCAATAAATAGTGTTTTGACCATTATCAGTGCTAAAGGTTAAAAGATAAGACACTCTTTTCTCACTTAAAATATCATTTTCAGACCTTTAGATAAGAGTGCATAATTGAAAATTCATTTTCTTATCTCTACCATAACATATGTTGTGGGGGCTCAAAAGAACCGTCTAAATAAGAAAGTTCTTTAGAGCACCTAACAAATGTTTAATCTGATGGATAAAATTATTTAGGCCAAATATTTTTTTGCCTATCTCAACCTATGAGTTTCCTTGTCTTTTCACACAAAACTTATTATGGTGCTCATTGAAAGCATCTTACCATTACAGTTTCAATGAGATGGTTCTTTTGAGCACTCAAAACATATCTTAAAACTCATGGGTAAGAAAATATTAACAATTTTATGCTAAAAAATTTTGCTTATCTTGAACTATGACACCATATGTATTTGCTAAAAATACTAGCCCCTAATCAAGGGCAATACCTTTCCTTCATGAATATTCATGCTAGGCTCCATCCACTATGAATAATTATATAAATATACTTTCATGTTGGTACAAAGAACAAAGAAATTACTTGTCAGGTCCACTAGAGTAGGATCAGATATATTTTATTTCCATAAACAAACAGAGTAGACCCTGATCAGGCAGCTCTTACAAGAGCTGCCTGATCTGGGTCTACTCTGTTTGCAAAAGCGTCCAAAGGTGTCTCAATGAGGTAAAGGGTTAATTATTTACATGTGAGTAGACAAGTTTTTAAGGCGACAAGTTTGACTGTACAGTAACCTGAGAACACTTAAAGCTGAAAAAGAATACTTTTGTAAGACATTGTATGGCACCCTGACTTTAATTGTTATCCAATGTTTTTTTAAAATGTCTGCTTTTTACGTCTGCTGCATATATTCAAATGCACTTAAGACAGATTTTATCATTGAAGCAAACCCTATGGTCCCTGATCAGACTGCTCATCTGGGTACATAAACAACATATTGTTTGCAAAATAGGCTACCTAAGAATGTTTTGTTTGTTTGATTTGATTCTTTACGTCCCATCAACAATCTTTCAGTTATAAAGGGACTGGTCTTCCTGGGTTGAACCAGTACTAAGCTAGGATTAATGTTCTTGCTCAAGGATCCTAAGAATGTAGGTAGATGAGAGAGCAGAGGATAAAGGTAGTGACTGGTGGGGAAAAGGTTAACCAACATGATGAAAATGCTGGAAAAAATGATTTTCTTAAAAATCTGAAAAAAAAAAAGATTTTCATAGCTATAATTCTGCCAGTATTACACATTCTCCAGTCAGGCATCAATGAGATGATTGTAGCCTTAATAATTTGGACCGCATTTGAATATATGCAGCAGACGTTATAAGCAGACATTTTCAGGACAAAACATATGTTGGCAGGATAAGGGTAAACCCCTAAAGGGCCAGCAAAAATACTGCCTCCAAAAATGTTGTCTGCTGAACATATTCAATAACATTTTTGGTTAATGTAAGTATAAGAGGTAAATAATGTAGATCCAAATCAGTCTGCTCCTATATATGAGCATAGAGCAGACTGATCTGGATCTACACTGTTTGTTGAAGAGGCTTCTAAAACAATTCAGCAGATGACAAAAAGCAGATGACTAATTGTGATTGGTGCTTTAATGGTTTTTATACTACGAAATGTGTTGCCTGAAATAAGATGCTATATACTTTTTTAATAAAACAAAAGTTATTTTCTCATTTTTCTCTATGAAAACATTTGTTGTGGCATTCATTGGTAGTATATGTGACGCGCCATGACATTTTGTGCCCAAATGCGGTAAAACGTGACGTCGGGAAAACGCGCTGCAAAAGTGACGTAATTTATGCAACTGCACTTTGTTGCGCAATTTGTACGTCGCTAAGCGTCAATTGTTAACATCGTTTGAAGCCCAAGAGGCGCATTTCTTCGCAAAGAAATATTTAATTATGGATTAGAAGATTTATACATGTACATACGATTTTTTAAATCATGGAGTTGGAGGAATTACAGATGAGATGACTATTTACAAGCATGTATTAAAAAAAAACACCGTTTCTCCGACACTTTCTGTATCGGCCGTAGTGCATTTTTATTCGATTTCTAATGTGCATATTAAAGACCAGAAAACCCCCAAATGATTATGACCAGGAAATACCACAATCATACACTGCAGACCAAAACCAGGCCTGATATTATAGTGCATTTTATAAAACAACGGAATCAATTCCATTTCGAACGCAAATTGTATGCGCAAAAATGTGTGTCCGTTTCAGTACCTTTTGTCCCCAATGTCGTCGTACAGCACGTGAGCGGTTTTGTTGCCTGTTGTGTTGAGGCGCACACTACAAGTGGAAAGTTCCATCCTACTTATGGGGGATGTGGCATACGATGCTCGTTTCAGTGTATGCAGTAAGCGTAATACTTCGAGGTACAGTCACAGGACATAATTATTCGCCGTATTACAACGTCGCCGTTTAAATCAATTTATTTCCAGATTTTTTGGCAAAATTATTGTCGCAAAACAATAGAAGCTACAACCGCGAAAAAAGTACAAAATGAAAGAAAATTGATTTACGCAATATACACTTTTATTGTAGCTTCTTGGTGTCTGTTGTTTTCCTATTGTAGCCATTTAAATGCGACGACAAATTTTAATGGTATTTTGGCGACGTTAACTTTATCGCCAATGGGAATCGTGAAATCTTACTAAAAATGTATGTTCGCTTTAAACGGACCTACTTGAGAACCAAAATTATAATTTATTCTAATATTTTATTGTATATTGCTATTTTATATTTGACTTCCATCCCCGTAAATTTGTTTAAAAAATGCACCCATTAACATTGCCATGGTAATTTTCACAAACATTCTGGAAATGCGACGGCACGAAGTGGCGAATATGTTTGAACACAAACATCAACATCAATATCAATATTTGGGTTAGTAGTCTGGTGCACTGACTGCTCCGTGTGTGCTAATACAAGTCTGATACGCTGACTGTTCCGTGTATGCTACATGTAACACGTGTATTGTATCAGCGTGACAAATGCAAGACTGCTTAATCGGTGATGTGCGTATTACTATATGCTGTAAGATGAAGTCACGAGCTTTTGCCATGAGCGCGTTTTTGCACGAAATTTAGAAATTCTTTCTTATTACATGTAGCTACGTATATTCAGGCGCGACTTTCGGGCTTTCGGTTTTGTTCCATGCGTGTGTTAGAGCCACTTGAAAACTGTGCCAGCTTATCACTTATCGCATTTGCCAACCGCAAATACTCAGATGAGCCTGTTCTAAAGCGCAACCAGAGCATGTAGACCAAGGCTCAAGCCAAACACTACACTTCTACAGTAGCCCAGCTATATAGCTATATATCCACAAAACGCTTTGAGGTGTGACTATTACGGGTAAATGTATTGAATGAATCGAGGGTCATTCCTTAGAAGTCGTGGATGAAGCACGTATGCACATAACGATTTTAACGCATACGCGCCAAGTACTGACATTTTATAAGTTGTATAAAATCATGTTCTGTAGCGTTTAAGCCAGGTACACCCCATTTTCATCTGTGCCTTATCTGATCAACTTCAATAATTCCGAAGTTTAGAGTTGGATCCATTTCGATCTGATCTGTGTTTAATTAATTGTAACTTCGGTGTGTACATGGGCGCAAGCTGATTGTAGTTAATTATGGTTATAGCTGACAAATATGCAACCAAAATTATTCGGATAGGTACATGTACACATGTATTCCTGGCAAGTAGATCAAAATGTACCTCGACATATAAGATGCAAATTCATAGGCTACACTGTTCACAACTTCCGCGACTGTAATTTGAATATTTTAGCATGTGATCCTATCAAATATAAGTGGACAGCATTCACACAAGAAAGAGCCGCTTCTAATGAGTACCCATTGCAAACATTTTCTTTGAGAAATAAGAAAAAAGCGCTTTGGGTATCCATTGCTCTTGACCTGGTTTTAAACATTTTTGTATTGCAGAGATATATTAGCAAGTGACAGCCAAATAAATATGAAGATAAGGAAGTGGTGGGGACTGGTACATCCGCATGAATCTCTTTGATCCGATGCATCTAACGAAAGGAGGACATAATTTCGTCACGTTTTGATATCGAACTCTCAACAAAACATTTGGCTTGATATATTTTGTGGGAGCTCATCCACTCTTTTCTCTGCTTTTGTTTTGAGCTGCACATCATGTTACATGCTTGAAAATACATTGTATATATACATAATAGAATTTGATTACACCGATTTTACGAGATGTCTCGCCGTTTCAGTTATGACTGTCTTTAAAATTCAAAACTCTGTTTCAGTGTAAGGTAAGCACAAGCGGCGAAAAGATTAATCAGCATTTGCGCATGTTAAGACCGAGACAGAGTAAACTCAGTAGTTTGCTTTGGTTTTCTAAGGGAACATTGAAGTGAAGCAATGCATCTGTATTGTTACGAGAGATCTAACAAAATTTTTGAACAGAAGAGACACGGCTAAACTACTAATTTATCGGTGCCCGACTTTTACGAATTGAATATCGCGTGATGGGTTCCGGGTTAAGTTCTTGACTTGGTGACTACCGAATGCGACACACCACTGGGAGTGCAAACTGACCTTAGTATTTTATAACTACTACTACTGGCATCACTGCTGCTGGTGCTACGTTCCCTCCTCTTTCTACAAATAAATTAGCAAAGGTTATATTGAAAAAGAAAAGAAAAAACGAGTAGATTGATAAAACCACGATGCGCTGAATCACATGGGGGGATCCAGAGGGGGTCTTACCCCCTGGAAAATCACAAGTTATATGGATTTCTATTGGCAAAAAGCAATTGGACCCCCTGTAAAAAGTTGGACCCCCTGGAAAATATTCCACCCCCACTGGAACCTTGGCAAATAATAGTTTTCTTTGAAAGTAACCACTTGACTACTGTAAAATAAGTTGAGGACTAAAAAAATAAAATAAAAAAAAACGTTGTCAGAGCTTTTTTTTATATGCCAGATGGACCCCCCCCCACCTGACGAAAATTCCTGGATCCGCGCATGAATCATATTTGATCGCCTGTTTTAAACGAGCTAACGATCAACTTTCTGATTTGCATAAATACCAATTTTTATCATTAAAAAAACCACATTCAAACATTTCATACTGTAGCAATAATATTATCTGAATTTAATTTCAAAATTTTCGAACCCAGGTAAATGCTCAATCTAATACATTTATATTTCTAAAGAAAAAATGTTGACTATTTATCCGCTCACGTTATGATCCCAAGATGTTCTAATCGAGAGTTTCTGAAGTGAAATGAACTTTCCCAAAAGAATAATCAGTTCGTTTCGAACATCCTGAAATAAGCTCGCCAAGTTATATACCAGAAAATTAACGTTGACGTCGCAAACACTTTATTATATACAATTCCATGGCGTAGGGACCTATGAACTATTGCCTATTTCTCAGAAATCGCTTAAGATATCGAACTGAAATTTCACATGTACACTCCAGGGATATATAGGTATCAGAAAATATCAATATCTCAATTTCGACCAGGTACCTCATTTGGACCCAAAATCTCATGGCTGGTCACATATATGCTTCCAATGAAAATCCACAACCATATACTTTTTTTGGAATACTAGGAAAATTAGCAATTTGAACACCCTTCCCTATCTAGTACTATGAATATTTATTTACAAATCTGTATTTCTGCATACAATTGTACATGTAAGAACTAAGAATCAAATGAATGAAGACTTTCAGTCTACTATTGCATGAAAGTGATTTACTAACATTTTTGCTCCATTTTCTCAACTACATTTAAAACTTGCAAAATTACATGACTGTGTACACAGCTAACTCATTCCTGATCCATCGGCTCTTCTGTCTCCTGGTTTGAAGTAGTAACCTCCCCTGATTCAACATCAGGCTCAGATTTCGCCATATCCACATCCATGTGTTCCGAACTACAAATTACATCGGATTCTTTCGCTTCACTTTCACTCAAAACTGAACTGATCACAGTATTTTCATCACTAGAAGATTCCATCTCTTCTGCTTCAGCCTCATTCTGAACTGCTGCACCTGATTGGTCAACATGTTCAACACTTCCTGCATTTGATTGGTCAGTTTCTGATTCTGTGCTCTGATTGGAGGATGAACAATCAGACTGGTTCTCTGACTCAGTTTCTTTGTTTTCTGAATTTATCACAGGTTCAGATTGTTCTGTTTGTAATGGACTGATCTCTTCCTCTTTCTTTGCTTCTTCTACAGTTTCTGTCGTAGTTTCTGTTACAGAAGACTCTGAAAAAAAAATCAGTTTTCAGTGTGGTTTCCTATCAGGCCAAATAAAAAAAAATATGTGTGTTTCGGGTAATGGGTCTGAAAATTTAGGTAGGGAAGGCACACATATTTTTTTTCTGGAAAAAAATATAATTTTATGCATTTTGAACGGCATTTCAAAAAATATAAATTTATGCATTTTGAAAATGCATAAAATGATATATTTTTTTTCCAGAAAACCTGATTTTTTCTATAGGTTTCACCAGTAAATTTAGGTAGGTTTGGGTTACCCTAGACACATGTCTTTTTTATTTGGCCTCATTTTCAACATGGGGTCAGGTCCAAAAATTTTGGAAATGTATTGCTTGACAAACTGATATTATCACATTTGAAAGATTTATTTAAGCACCATGCTGAGGATTGTGACTGTTTATAGCACCCAAAACATGTGTAATCTGATGGATAAATTAACAGTTAAAAATTATCTGGATATAGATACTGTGCTCACTAAGCTCAGCAGACAGGCCTACAGATAGGAATGAGTGATTCAAAATTGATTTTCTTCAACCAAATGTTATGTGTATTTAACCCTCATAGAGACATCTTTTAACACTTTTGCAAAACAGAGCAGGCCCAGATAGAAGAGCTGCCTGATCAGGGTATACTCTGTTTGCTTAGGGAAATATAATAAGATATGATCCTACACTTGTGGACCTGACAAGTAATTTCTTTGTGTTATGAACAAACGTGAAAGTTTATTTATATAATTATTCATAGTGCGTGGAGCTTAGCATGAATATTCATAAAGGAAAGGGTTAGAAGAACCAAGGTCTTTTGAGAACCCAAAATATACATTTATAATGATCGAAAAGCATGATAAGAAAATAATAACAATTGTATGCTCAAAATATATGCTTAACTAGACCTGTCATGGGCATGCTGTGGGTAGTACAACTGCAAAGTTGACAATCAAAATGGACACAGGGTTCATACAGGCATTCAACGCAAGTCTTATAAAATTCAAAGACTTGTAAAACATTCTCCTAGTCCTACAGTTTTCATGGACCTCTCCTACAATTTTTATGAACCTCTCTTACAGTTTTCATGGACCTTTCCTACAGTTTTCATGGACTATCAGCTTATGAAATCTATTTGATTTACACTTTAAAATTCAATTTTGCAAATGCAAAACTCAGAAAAAGGAGAAATTAGTATAAGCAAATTAGAATAAAAAATTGTAAAATTGTGTTGCCTTTAAAATAGAGACCAGGGCTCCAGATAAGAGGGGGTAAAGGGTATTTCAGCATTGATTTTTTGGAATTCAGCATTGAAAATTAAATTGAAGGGTGAAAATACCATTTGCAGTTTGAGGTTTCAGTGCTGATATTCAATTTATGTGGGGAAATCTTTTACCCTTAGTAAGCAAAAACTAAATAATATACACCAAAATTTTGTATAATTTTTGGAAGTTTTCCTAAAAAGGCAACATGTATTTGATACAAGCAACTTTTCTTTAAAATATGTTAAGCAAATATTGGGTCTTTTTACAAGGCTTTGCATTTTATGCAATTTGATATTTGTATATGGAGTAAAATAATCATTAAATTAAAAAGGAGGGGGTGAAATACCCGTTGGTCCAAATCCTTATCTAGAAGACTGGAGACACAACAATTTCATAATAATTTTAGTCTTGAGTAACTTAGTTGAGTCCAAAGGGAAAATAGAAATTTTAAAAAATTCAAAGACTTTTCCAAGACCTTAGAGTAATTTTCCAGTACTTTTCAAGGCAGAGTTCATTTTCAAGGACTCCAATGTCAAGAAAGCTCTCAATATTCAAGTACATTTCAAGCATGTGTGAACCCTGAGACAAAAATTTAATTACCAGTTGGTGGTTTTGTTTGTGTAACATCTGATAAAGCACTTCTGTCCTCTTCTGTTTGACTTGTTGGCTCCTCTGATTTCTCCTCTTCTTCACTCAAAGCTGTTTGCTACAAGCCAGAAAGAAAACAAAAATAAGCAAGCTCCCACAAAACACAAATAATATACATATTACATATGTGTACACAATCTGCTTTTTATACATTTGTAGTTGCTTTTTATTTCCATAGCTGTCAAACCTGGCACTGAGGTTATAAATTATTGTTTTTGTGTTCAACTCAGCTGAGCACTAAATTTATCTTGCTTATTAACATGATAAATACAACATCTGAGAGACTTTAAGCAAGAAGCTTCTTTATTTTTCGGTATTGTAGTTTTATGAGCAGTTGAAATTTAGTGCTCAGTTGAGTTGACCATGAAAAAAGCTTTATGACCTTGGGACCTGGTCTCTGTTGATGTGTTCATTCCACACAGGTTAGAAACTTCTTTTTACTTGTCTTGGGTCACGTATAAAGAAAGTTAATTTAACTCTGTAATTATTCCTACAAAGCTGTTCAGACACAGAAAGGCAGTAATTATATTTCAGCTACCTATGTCTTAGTGATGATTATGAATGATAGCAATACTGGAACTGAGCTTGAAATGTCTGAGACTCTGACAATGTTATATGCAATAGTTTACTTTCAATTTACAGTAAAACCTGTCTTAAGCCGCCACTCAAAAAATTGGTTTTCAAGAACTACTACAGCTTAATGCAGATCACCCTTCATTAAGCTACCTTTTGTCATTAAGATCTTTGTTTCATCTATTTTTGAGTGGCCGCTTAAGACAGGTTTTACTGTATATGGTAGCATTTCTTATATATTGCATACCTCTGTCAATAATTATCTTAACTGTAATTATATTGGCCTACCTGTCATGGCGAGATCTAGGTTATAACACTATTTTTTCTGATTTTGGGACTTTTGTCATCTGCAATAAAATTCCATGGCAGAACACTGTCAATAAGCTGTCCTATTGCAAAGTTTGTTTGTTTGTTTGATTTGATTCTTTACATCCCATCAACAATCTTTCAGTTAAACAGGGAAGGGTCTTCCTTGGTTGAACCAGTACTAAGCTAGGATAAATGTGTCTTGCTCAAGGACCACAATGCAGCGACGCCGGTGAGGCTCGAACTCCTAGATTGCATAGTTCGACTCATATAATGAATTAGCGTTGTTAATTAATTTGTTCTAAGAAGATCCTACCTGAAGTTGTTGGTGTTCTTCACTGTTTTCTGGCTTTGGTGAAAGGACTTGTTCTGAAGTAGTTTCTGAACTTGTGTTCTTGGCAACATCCACTTCAGTTTTCTCCTCAGTTTCCCCCACAGAGTGTTCACTCTCTGTTTTCTCCACTGACTGATCATCCTCAGTTTCCTCAACAGATTGTTGGTTCTCAGTTTTCTCCTCAGAATGTTCACTATCTTGTGTACTTACACATTCCTCTTGTGTAACTTTCCCAGAGTCCTCTTGTGTAACTTTCCCAGAGTCCTCTTGTGTAACATTCTCAGAGTCCTCTTGTGTAACATTCTCAGAGTCCTCTTGTGTAACATTCTCAGATTCCTCCTGTGTAACATTCTCAGAGTCCTCTTGTGTAACATTCTCAGATTCACTCCGAGCATCACCTGTCACAGCACCAATGTTTGTGTCTCTATCACTGTCCTTTTGTGACACTGAACTCTCTTCATCCATATTACCTATATCTGAATCAACCCTATTATCTGACTCAATAACTAGTTTCTCTTGTTTATCTTCACTGTCTGTTTTATCTATATCTGAATGGGTTTCCTTATCTTCACTTGTTTTATCAATACTTGCACTATCGTCTGTAATATCATCTTTATCAGTTTTATCAATATTTGCACTATCTAATACACTGTCTAATTTTTCATCAGTTTCTACTGATAGTTCCTCACTATGATCCTGAGTAGGCTCTTCTTCTGTTGCCTCCCTAGAGCTGTTCTGCTCAGAAATTGTGACATGATGTTCTGGAAACACAGATGGCCAGATGGTAGCAATGGAGCTTGTGTCTGGCCAGGAGGATGGTGGCAAGTTTGGGAAGGGTTGATTTTCTAGTGCACCATCACCATCGGCTCCTGGTTTACCAAATCCATTAACCTCAATACCATTCATCAATCCTCTAGGTGGTTCTACAGCAATTTTCCTAGAATAAAAATACCAGAAACTACGTACAAACTTAAAAGAAGCAGTTTGCCTAAAAAATAATAACAAATTCAAGTTAAAATGGTCAGTTGTCTCAAGACATACTGGGAATAGATCAGAGAACCTATTATAATCTGCTTAATTCTGCATTTTGAGGCTGATTTTCTGTGGAAAGTCAGCCTCAAAATCCTGAAAACTTTCACCCATGCATGTATGTTAATCCTTTGTATTCTGATGGATATTCCAACACATGCAGATACAATAAGTATGGGACTGCCCATTGTGTACAATAAGGGTAGGGGTCAAAGATAGAATTTTCTAAATTATGATGTTTTTCTGTCCCTGAAGAATGTTTCAATCTTAGCAAACAGTGCAGACCCTGATGAAATGCAGCATTATGCTGCATTTCATCTGGGTTTTCACTGTCTTCCAAAGTACCTGTTGAGGGGGTTTCCAGTATACAAAGGGTTAATGTCTGTCTGGACAAATCTGTCAATTACAGAATTTCACTAACATGCATCATTTGCCAGGTATATTAATACCAGTCCATCATGGCCTCCAACATCGTAAGACTGATGAAATTAGCGACAGTCAAGTCAGATAAGTAAGACTTCTTCCAAGTCAACAAAATTTGCTTAACCCTTTCCTTCATGAATATTCATGCTAAGCTCCACCCACTATGAATAATTACACATATATATGTAAACTTTCACGTTTGTACATAGAACAAAGTCAATAGTGTAGGATCATATCTACGGTAATCAAATTTCCATTTATAAGCAGAATATACCCTGATCAGACAGCTCTTACAAGAGCTGTCTGATCTTGGTCTGCTCTGTTTGTAAAAATATTAAAAGGCGTTTCTATGAGGTAACGGGTTAACTGGACCTTAGCTAGTCACTCCTGTAAATGTGGGTGGAAGTCGGGCCAGCAATTTTCATGGAGTTGCGCTGACATCTAGACAGACTGCATTAAATCAGAACATCTCCACACTCTGTGGAGGGACAGTAAATCAGTATGTCTCCACAATATGTGGAGGGATAATATCTGTTAGTATTTAGCAAGTGCTAAATTTTGATCCTTGCAAAACCATGGGTGAAAGTTCAACATTTCTAAAACCCTGAATTTAAAAATTAAACTCTTAAAACTTGTGGTATGCCTACAAAACATTAACAATTTAAAGTTTAAATGGTTGTCTTTAGATAATCTGAAAACAAGCCTGAGAAGCTATTATAATCTGCTGATTTCAGCATTTTGAGGCTGACTTTCTATGGAAAGTCAGCCTCAAAATCCTGAATTCTGGAATAATCCTGAAAACTTTCACCCATGTAAAACACATTTTAAGTACTTACTTTCCAAATGGATCCACTGTGCTCACAACCATAACATTCTACAAAAGAAAAAGAAATCTGGCATACTGTTAACAAATAATTTTACTTATCACATGACGTCCTGTCTGGGAGTGATAAAACACCTTGCAATAAAATTGATAAAGGAGTGGTGGGAGTTATGTTTGTATTAATTCTTTACGTCCCGGTCAACAATTTTTCAGCTATGTCAGGACGGGTTTTCCTGAATTGAACCAGTACTAAACAAGGATAAATGTGTCTTGCTCAAGGACACAACACAGTGACATCGGTCGTCTGGGAGTGATATATCGCCATGTAATAAAATTGAAAAAACATTATTGGTTTACAGATTAAGTTATGTAATGACATCCATTTTACGCAGCGTAAAAGATGGCAAAATATTGACGTTTTCAAGTCAAAAAATGTGATTTTAAGTAATTTTAATGTCATGTGATAAATAGAATCTTATTCTAATGTACTATTGAATGTATTACACTTGTTGCGAAAGAGATGAAATGCTCAACAAGCCTCGTATTTTATCCCTTTTCCTCAACTTGTTAAATAAATTCAATAAAACATGAGCACTCATGTAAGATCCTCTATTTTAAAAGTTATAGAGAATTATCACTATCAACCCATTTTGTTGGAAGGCAGATTACTAAAGATTTATTCTAAGTGAATAAATATTCACATTTTCCAGTTTAAACCAATTTAACCACATGGTAATATTGAAAAAATCCGGTATAGTACAATAATTTCAGTTCGAATATATGGTCCAGTAAGGAAATATCCACTAATTGCAAATTATGAATGGAAAATTTTGCAGTTAACTTTGAAGTTAACCCTTTTCATTCTGATGAATTATACCATACACATGCATATTGATACAATAAGTATAGAATTGTCCATTTTGTATTTTAAGCAGTTGCCTGTCAAAATTTCTATAAAATGTATTTCCTGTCCTAGAAGATTGTTTTTATCTTAGCACAAAGTTCAGACCTGGATGAAACGCTGCATTATGCAGCATTTTATCTGGGTCTTCACTGTTTGCTAAAGTACCCGTTTACTGGAAGGCAATGAATGTTTACATGCAGCTTCTTCAAATGCACTATTTTGTATACCCTTCATGACTTGGGGGACGACGTGGATTATTGATCACTGATTTGGTGAAACTTCCTATACAATAAAACCTGTCTAAAACAGCCACTCTCAAAAAGACCAAAAATTAGTTTTCAAGACCAGCTATCGCTTAATGCAGGTCAAAAGTAATACAGAAGGGGAGCATTCTGCAATACGTTTGACCTTCATTAAGATACCATTTGTCATTAAGATCTTTGTTTTGTCTAATTTTGAGTGTTCACTTAAGACAGGTTTTACTGTACATGTAATATATGTTCAAAATGTTTCACTATACATATAGCATCATGTTAAAATTAACATCATCAGTTCACAAACTGATATATAGGCCAAAATAAGCTGCATTGATAGTGTAAAATTGTTCTTCTCCATCAGTTTAAACATGTGTTTTGGGTGCTCAAAAGAACTGTCACATCGAGACGGTTCTTTTGAGTAACCACAACATATGTTTTGGTTGAATCATAAGAAAATTAGTTTTTGATGCGCTCCTATCTGGTGGCCTGCTGATAGCTTGTATGTTTATACTAACTATATTCATGACATGCCCCCCAGATTTTTCAACCAAAACATTATGTTGTGGGTACTCAATGAGACGGTTCTTTTGAGCATCCAAAACAAATGTTTAATTTGATGGATAAGAAAATGTTAACAATTTTATCCCACATTTTTTGGTTTATCTGGAGGAAATAATAGTAAAGGTAATGTAATTTTGTCACAACACCACACCCTGGAAGTCTTGTGGTGGCACCAAATAAATGGGAAAGATGGAAATATTCATGCATCTGTGTCTTTTGATAGGTATTTGTCAACTACCTGTATCTCATTCATAAGCAGCTACAAGAATGTATTAGATTTTCGATTCTTTATGTCCCAGTCAACAGTTTTCAGTTGTGTCGGGATGAGTCTTCCTGGGTTAAACCAGTACTAAGCAGAGAATAAAGTGTCTTGCTCAAGGACACAACACAGTGCCTCTGTCAAGGCTCAAACCCACAACCCCTTGATCTCGAGTCAAGCACTCTACCACTGAGCCACCGCACTGCTCAGAATGTCTTAAGACTCTTGCAAACATTTTGCAGCATGTCAGACTGATATCCCTCTGGCAATAAGGGTGCAACTGGGTGGATTCTGAAACCAGCTGATTTCAGTACAGCCTTCAGCATCCAGGAAACAACAGTTACAGAAGATCAAGGTGGGTACACTTAGGTCTAGATAAAGAAAGATTTTCAGCATAAAAGTGTTATTTTTCTGCTAGCAGCTTATCCATAAGTTTAAAAATAAGTTTTGGGTGCTCAAAAAATGTCGCAATGAGTAGTAGCAGTCTTTGATGTGTTGATTTTTTTCCACATTTAAGTTTGTTCTTTTGAGTACCCACAATATATTTAATTGATTAATAAGAAAATTAACTTTCAATTACTCACTCTCTAGAGGCCTGGATGTAGCAACTTTTACTCTTTGCCGCCTGGGTAATTTTTCATGCTTTATTGTTGTCTGCTGATTTTTTTAGATTAATATTTTTTTTTAAAAAAATTCATGAATACCACCAGAGTGTCAAACAGAAAGGATCCAGATCAGGGCCTGATCTGGGTCCAAACTGTTTGCAAAGGTTATCAGCAGTTGACCCTAGCAGGAGATGAACTACCCAGTAGACCTACCTTTTCTACTCCCCGGAGAAACTTGTCTGATCGTTTGTAGTGTTTTCTCGGTTCTGTGACTAGTTCACATAGTCTCTGTACCGTAAACGGTGGGCTGAATATAAGAAAAAGAAAATTATCCCTTAACTTTTTGCCTACTGGATAATTGTGTTACACTTTTTTGACGTCTGCTGATTTTTCTCAAAATCAACTTTTTTGAAAAATTCTTTCAGGAATACAATAAGAGTGTGACAGTGACGAACAGTTTGGATCCAGATAAGGCCCGACAAAAATGTCGGGCCTGATCTGCGTCCAGACTGTTTGCAAAAGTTATCAGCAGATGACACTTTTTTGTTGTTTGCTGATTTTTTAGAAAAATCAATGCTTTTCTAAAATTCTGTCAAGCAGTTTGTATCAAAATCAGGCCCGACGTAAACGTCAAGTCTGATCTGGGTTCAAACTGTTTGCAAATGTTATCAACAGAGGACACTAGTAGACAAAGAGTAAATACAGATGACATATTTATGCCTCTCTCTTCAATTTCAGACAAATCATCCTTGACCATTGATGTAAATAATCTAGCAGACATTTCACATGAAATATCAATTATTACTTGGTTGAAATTTGTTCACTTTCTTTATTTAATTTCAAAAATGCAACACACCATATTATTCGTTAATTTAATACAATTGTTTGAGTTGATGCTTTAAGTCCTGTCAACAATTTTTCAGTCATACCTGGACATTTTCCTGGGTTGAACAGCACTAAGCAATGATGATTAACTCGCATTAAGTGTCTTACTCAAGCCTCTAGGACATAACAATGTGCCCCATATCAGATTCCAAACAGTCTAGCATTCCACAGAGCTATTGCGTTCTCTATTCTACATGTACACCTAATAAGACTTTGTGCACTTTATACATAACTTTTCTCAAAATTCCCCTGTTCTAAAAACTGTAAAACCAGATTGGCTGCAGACCTGTTTACATTGAAAGTCGCGTATGTGTAGTCAAGGAGGCAGCTATGTGTAGTTTTGAGGACTGATGTGTAGTCTATCATACGCAAAGTTTAACAAACGATATTGCCTAAAATAAAAGGCTAAAATAGATAAGAATTTAATTAACTTTTTACATACCCACCAAAAACTTAAAAGCCCATCAAAGTTCTCATATGAAAAAGATCATATGCAGCCCTGTTTACTTCAGGCTTCGCCCATGTAGAGTCAGAAAGTCAGTAAACCAGACAGGTATCAGTGGCGGATTTAGAGGGAACCCCCCTTTGAGACTAAAATATTTAATTTTCATGAAGAATTTTCAGAAAAATCAGGAAACATTGATAAATGATCTTATAAAATTAACAAATCGAACCCCTCTTGTAAATTTAAACCCCATATCAAGACATCCTGGATCCGCCCCTGTGTATAGTCGGTGGATTATTTGAACAAATATAGTAAGATGTATTGCCAATAGCAGAATAAAGGGCTGAGGAATGCATCTTACTGGAGGAGAAAGACCCTGATCTGACTTATTTTTTGCAAGCATTAAAAAGTCTAGAGGGAGAGAACTTATGGTTTATTTGCCCCACTCACAGCAGCTGGTGAAATGTAAAAAAATTTTCACCACTTAACTAGATCTATTCTGAGTCTTTTCAATCTTAAAAAAGCCGATTTAATATTTACTAAAACAGTTCATCTTTCTATAGTTTTTCTGGCTCGCTCAATTTTGAACATTATGCCATCAAAATAAAATCAAACAAACTAAAAAATCTTGCATGACAGACAATTGTTTTGGTCTATACACATGTAATGATTGCCTATATAATATTTTGACCTCAAATACAGTCTCATTAACTATGAAAATATTCTCTTGGCGGTTAAAAAAATAGGCCGCGAAAACCGATGACAATTACAACAATGGCATAAAACCAATGTTATTCATGAAATGAATAATTGAAAAGGCCATATTATTGTCATTCCTTACCAGTTTTGGGGTTGATTGGCACTAACTTGCTCACACAGCATGACTAATTGGCTTGTTTGTGCACGGTAATTGACCAGCTGATAAACACAGTCATGGATCAGTGAAGAAATTACCTCCCTTAGCAGGGAAAAAACTTCTTGAAATGAACCAAAATGGATAAAAATTGATAGAGAATCGGGATTTTGCTCTGTGTGTAGTTTTGCAATAGTGATCCGTAGAGCGTATTTTGAAGATAAAAAGCGTAGAAAATACGCATAAAACATAGTAGTAAACAGATCTGTGGCTGGCTTCTTATGAAGCCAGCCGATCTTCATCTAAATTGTACATTTTGATCATGTTATGTGCAGTTTGTTGATCAGGATGTATACAGCAGATGTTTATATAGAATCATCTGAATAAGTACATACATTATATTGTATATTTATGGGCAGCTTCAACGTAACAAACCCTATTTTTCAAGGTTTCTGTCATGGTAAGAGTCTCAAACTAGCACACTGAGCTTCCGAGACCAGCGAGGATATTGAAACTTTACATGAAGCAAGTTTAGCTATTATTTACTCTTCAGAGAGTGAATATCAAAGGTGCTGATCAGACTGTGGGGATGTTGTTAGCATGCAACAAAGTCAAGTTTTCTTGCACCTATGTCCGTATCATTTTGCAGCATCCCTACTACTGATAACTTGATAAAGTGAAAACACTTGTCCAGCTGAGTTTGACTGCATATTATTTATATGATATTATCAGAGCATACATGTATGCTAGAAAACTAAATACAGAGCAGTCCCTTTATAACACTATATTTGGGGTCCATAGGAATGGACTGTGTTATAAGCAAACCATGTTATAAAGGGACAATTTCACAAAGAAATTATATTTGTTTTTTGTTTGGTTTGATTCTTTACGTCCCATTAACAATCTTTCAGTTATATAGGGACGGGTCTTCCTGGGTTGAACCAGTACCAAGCTAGGATAAATGCGTCTTGCTCAAGGACCACAACGCAGTGACGCCGGTGAGGCTTGAACCCACGGCCCCTCAGTCTTGGGTCAAGCACTCTACCACTGAGCCACTGCGTTCCCATAAAGAAATTATATGAAAATTCTTAAGCAGTGTAGCCCCTTTATAAGGATATATTTGGGATCCATAAGAATGGACTGTGTTATAAACATACTGTTATAAAGGGTACAATTTTACAAAGAAATTATAGGAAAATGACCATATCATGGTCATTTCCCTATAATTCCTTTGTAAAATTCCATGTAAAAATTATAGAAAAATTATGGTCATTTCCCTATAAGTATAATTCCTTTGTAAAATTCCATGGTGGTGAAAACTTGGGAGCCACAACATGATGTGTTAAAACGAGAGTGTGTTAATAAAAGGACTGCACTGTAATATTTTAAAATAGATCTAGAGATGAAGTCAGTCAGTCATTCATTCAACATCTTCAAAAAAAACCCAACAATGTTTCCATGTTGATTTCTGACTTCCACAATCTTACCCTGAAAACTTTTCAAATGCATCAATGACCCTTGACCGCATCTCAGTATACTTGGCATTATCAACATTGGGATATGGCAGTAAGTTGTCATATGGCATTTCTTGGTTGAACTGCTCCATCACTTGGTCAAGCTTGCAGATAAATAAAGGCTTTAACCTTGGCCATGGAAATCTGAAATGAATTTAGCATGAGTAACATTAACTCTTTGCATGCTAGGTAATTTTACATGCTTACAGTATTTGTCATAACGTCCAGGGGACAAAAATTTTACTTGTTTGTGCGTAATTACGAGTGAAATCTAGAAAGGATGAGTAATTCTTCCCAAAGCACTTGTCCTACAGACGAGTAATTCTTCCCAAAGCACTCATCCTATGAATAATTCTTCCCACAGCACTCATCCTATAGGATGAGTGCTTTGGGAAGAATTACTCAAGGGAGTCATATTACATATAACTCCCTTATGTTCAACTCCCTTATGTTCTTTATTGCATACGCTTTTAAAGGACAAGTGCATGTGTTTGCAGGAAGAGTGAAAATTGTGATTCACTCGTCCTGCAGGACAAGTGCAATATTGAAATATTTTTGTCCCATGATGTCATCTGCTGATTTTTTTCAAAGTCAACATTTTTGAAACTTCCATAAATTCCAACAGTGTTTTTTGTTTGATTTGAATCTTTGTCCTAGTCAAAAATATTCAGTCATGTCTGATTATCAGGACGGGTCTTCCTGGGTTTAACCAGTACTAAGCAAACAAATCAGTATAGAAATTTACCCTGCATGCAAACAATTCATATGCAAAAAACATGTAGCTATTTCTCTTTGGAATATAACTCTTTGCATGGTGGGGTTTTTTTTTATGCTTGTATTGTCTTCTGCTGACTTTTTTTTCAAAATTAGCTTAAAATTTTAAAAATTATTTTAGAAGTACTATCACTCAGTGTGTCAAACAGATTGGATCCAGCTCAGGACCGACCTGATCTGGGTCCAAACTATTTGCAAAGGTTATCAGCAGATGATAAAAGTTGCCTCAAGCAAGGAGAGAGTTAATGAAAGATATTGTAATCTAAATCAGTAGCTACAGTTTCTGTACCTTCCTGACTGACGCTCTTCCTTGTTTGAATGTTCAAATATCTACCGAGGGTCCTGGCAAGTGTTAATGCAAATGAATTAATATTAAATATTGCCATGAATAAATCATTTTTCAAAATTTTGTTTGACAAAAAAATCAAAATGGAATTCTACTAAAGAAAAAAGCCTCTCACGATTCTGAAAGCGTTTTATTCAGCACTTGCACTAGTGGACGTTTTGGGCGTTTTTATGTCTCAAATTGGCTTCTGTACGCCGAAAATCCAAAGATTGGACGTACTCTGACTTCCCCATAAAATCTTGTATGCCCGTCAGAAGGAGCCGTGACGTATACATCAGTATTGAGAATTTGGCCATTTGATTGTGCCGCCTACTTCAGAAAGTCAAGTGTGCGTAACGGCAGTTATTTTGATAATGAATAATCAATTCATTCAGTTATTGGCCAATAGCCGCTCAGGACAACCTCAGACCACCCACTGCTTGCTGTGCAGATTTAATTGACAGGTGTTAAATGATTATTGCGACCACCGCATGAGTATGTGCCAAGTGATTTTTTTTTTAGAAAAAAGATCTGCGTCAGGAAACTGGACCTGACTGAACGTCCGTTTTTTGGCCCAAATTTGTTGCATTTCCTTCCAAATATTATTTCAATGTTTGTTTAATTTTGATTGTAAAATGAGACAACAATATTTTCGTACATAATTTTACATTTCTGCAGTAGGCATGATGTTTTTCTTCCGGAATCAAATACCAAAATCTGAGAAAATCAGATAAAATAAATCTCAGCAATATACCCCACCCACTAGGAATGCATTACAAAGAAAATAATGTTTTTGCTTGACTTGATTCTTTACGTCCAATCAACAATCTTTCAGTTAAACAGGGGTGGGACTTCCTGGGTTGAATCAGTACTAAGCTAGGATAAATGTGTCTTGCTCAAGGACCACAACGCTGCTCGAATCCCCGGCCCTTCAGCCCCGAGTCAAGCACTCTACCACTGGGGTCCCTAACGAAGAAAATAATGAGACAGTTGCATTTAGGAATCAAAGTTTTAAATATCATAACCAAAGTAAGTAAGGGTGCAAAGATAACTTTAAGCAATAAAAACAAAGTTTTTAACATCATAAAGAGCTAGCAAATTCAACTGAAAATATTTTTGTGAGGTATATAAAATTTGCAGATTTATGTAAACAAATTGAGCTTAAAAAAAAAATTCCGCAAAGGCCAATTGGCCTGGCGTCAAAGCAGGTTTTTTTTTTCAAGTTTCAAATAAATTCTATCCATACTAATTACAGTGCAAGAAAGATTTCATTAGGATAAGGGAAATCTTGACAAACTTGCCTGTTCTCTCTGTCTTCGTCCAACACTTTTTACAGGCCCTCCAAAAATCTATAAGTGCTCTGGCAACGGGGACCGATACTGACAAAAACCAAGGAACAGCCAAGCCCCCCCTTAAAAGTCTTTAGGGAGGGGATATACTAAGGCCTTAAGTAATGGAGATGCTCTGCCATATTTGTAACATAATTTGTAATGTATGACTGTCATCTGTTTTCGTCCAGGGCCCCAAACTTGTGGACCCAGATCAGACCTCTAATAGAATAAACTGGGTGCTAGCCAAATTGCTGAAATACTTATCTTAAAACAAGAAAAATGAAACCTATTCAATTGCTTAAGAATAGTCAATTAATGATCTGTCTCCTTTAGGGGTAGTCTGATCTGGGTCCACAATGTTTGCTCATACGTGTTTACAGACTTTGGATCATTGAATAGATACTAGAAGGACACAGTAAAAAGTGAAGAGCAGTATACTACTTTTTAAATTTTACTTAATCAGTTTCAGCTTTTATATTGTTTAACAAAGAAATGAACATAAACATGTTTAAAAAGAAACACAAAATCTGTGTAACTAAGCATCATGCTTAAAAAATAAATCTCAAGTACAATTTTTGCACCACACGCACAATTTGACTTCCTCAAATCAGGCCTATGACTTCCAAATCTCAAAGGGTGGTAGTCATAACTTCCTGTTTCATAAGGTAAGTGCAAGCACTGGTTTTATTTGGTTTGTCTGAGAAAATTCTTATCATCGAAATAATTTAGCTGAAAGTTGGCGTCTTTCAAAGATACAGACCAAAGCTAGTCCAACTAACGGCTCCATTCTGGGACACTTTTTTGTTGAGTCTTACTTTCTTTCTCTATATACTGCCAGACCCTCTTTCCAGTGTTATCCGCAGGTGTACTTTGTACACTCTGGGGTGCAGGATGAAAGCCTTCAAGTAACCATATCAAAATTACTGTAGAGGTGACAAGGGGTGACTCTACCTGCATAGGGAACATCCAGTTTATGTCGCGATCCGTATCTAGTGTCATCCCTTCAAATGACACTAGAGAAAGCGAGTTCGGACACCGAAAATTTCCTCGCTGCGAGCGGGGATCAAACCTGGAACCCCTAGCACAAGTGCCTAACCATTGATTGAGCGGTTCCATGTCATTTCGGCCCATAACAAAATCGGCCCATGTCAATTTCGGCCCATAAATTTTGTAAGCCTGGATTTCTGCAAAAGAAATGATATATTATTGAAAATATTTAAAATTGATAAATAGAGTTATATTGAGAAAAAAAAGAAAGAAAATAGATTGACTTTACAAACTAGCAAACAGTATTAAACGCTTAGTCACTGGCATCATAAATCACATATATATTTTTCATTAGCAAATACAACTAGTTCGGCGAGTTAAACTGAATAATTGGATTGAGAAAGAATCGATTGCGTTTCAGATGCGAGCAGGAAACACTCTGGCTAGAACGCGCAAATGCGCAGGCTCTTGAATTCTGAGCCTTGGCAGCTCGTTATGATGAACTCTACTCTAACATTAAACTCATTAGAGCAATTAAAACGAACCATTCTTATTATTATTATTATAAAGTTTGTGTGGATAATTACAAGTATGCCGATCTAATTATACCAATTATAGACAAACAAACCAATTATACATTATTATACCTGTGGGCCGAAAATGTATAGGCCGATTTGGTTATGGGCCGAAATTGACATGGGCCGAAATTGTTATGGGACGAAATGTCCAGTGACCGATTGAGCTAACACGCTTTCACCTGTTCACAGTTTAAAACAGCTACGTATTTCACTTTTGCTAGAAATCATATATGTAATCCCCATACTGCACCCAATGGAAACCAACTCTTCCAGGGATAACCGGCATACTCACAATGTTTCGCCTGTTTTTGCTACTTGTCGCAGAAAATCTTCCAACACTGGAGGGATATCCTTTGATGGCTTCTTTTCGTAAGCTGGAAAGAGATTACCAAAGGTAAAGAAAAAACGATCAAACTGAACGTATTGTTGAATGGCGTTTTAAAGAACATGTTTACTTTAATACATAAATGAAGGATCTTTCACTTACAACATAAAGCGTCGTGTATTTCTTCCCGGTTCGCCATTGTCAACTTTTTAGCGAGGACAACAAAAATGGCAGACCGGAATTTACGTCATTCCAATCGACTGTCCCATTTCGGGAGTTTCAGCTTGTCTGTTAGGAAAGTTTAAAATGTGTAAATTTTGAATAGTGTTTGAAGCCAGAACAGATATTGATTATATAGATACTAAATACGAAGTTGTTTCAATTTTAGAAGCAAACTAAATGAGCTGTATTCAGATTATTAACTGAGTATCTAATTTTAAAACGTAACTTAGTAACCTCTTGCAAAAATGAAATATTCCTTTTTGTGCTTGAATACATTATCGCCTCCTTTATATTATCCATAAAATTAATACAAGCACAAGCTTTTGTAAAATATTTCTTTCTTTCTACCTTTACTGGTTTCGCACACACCAGGGAGAAAATTTTGATAAAATAAAAAAAAAAAAAAAATAAAACAAAACAACACAAAACAACACAACACAAAAACTTTTGTTGAGTCTTTTTTAAAATAAGGAGTGCCCTAAACTCCTCTGTGGACTGTGTATTTGCCACAGAAGGAGACAGACTATTTCAATGTGGAGTAGTTCGTGGGAAAAAGGAATTCTTCAGGGCATCACTGTATGTCTGATGTCTGCGGTATTGAGCACTATGTGGTGACCTGGTAGTTTTCAAATGTTATTTGCTTATGTAAACCAACGTCAAATAAAGTTTCTTGTATCTACATCGTTACACTAAGCTGTCATACTTGACATTTCTTTAGTGGTGCGCAAGAGAGAAATTTAAAGAGAAAAATAATAGTTAAAGACAGAAGTATTAGACGAGACTGTAAGAGGGCGTAAGAAAACACTAGTAAAAGAAAGAAGTATCTTGGTATGACAGAAAGTAAGCTACTATTTTCCTACTCTAAGGAATAAGGCACAGATATTTCATCAGTTACAGTGTCCTTAAAGGGCGAGTAACGGTTTAGCCATTTTGTGCTCACGTTGGATTTGGCTATATAAGGTAGCTTGATCTTTGCCCTTTCGCTTGACTATACAGTCACATGACTTTATGTTTCTTACTAGTGTGTATAAACAGAGGTTTACCCACGATTGTGGATATTTTAAAAGATGCAATAAGCAATCCGATCTCAAACATAATACCAAACATGTATGCTTTTGGCATTGTCATGCCTATGGCAATGTTGTGAGTTACCTGCTAAAACTTGGCTTAAACTTTGTTTAAAATAATCTTGATGAGAAGTGTTATTTTATACTATATACTGATCAGAATGCTTTTGATTTTTATCTCGTTTTCCAGTTAATCCTCAGCACAAACAACCCTATTTCAGTTCATTCGTATAATCAGCACGGTATGTACGCCAGCATGCATATGTCAAACGCGCCATTACATGCATACTCTTATTTGTTGCATTGGTATAAAGCACAACCGGCTGGCCATGAATATAAATGGTTGCATAGCTACTGAAAAGTTAATGAAACCTTTGAATGCTATTTAAGCTCCAAATTATGTAACGCTATTTGTCTGTTCATCTGCCAGTCCATCTGTATTTCACGTTTTTGTGTCTGTGACGTATCTCCAAATCATGGTCAGATTAAAAAAGTAATTCACAGACATGTGAATGTTTCGTTGATTCGACTTGAAATATTTTACTGACCATTCAAAGGCGATACTTCTTTTGTGGTTCTTTTATGTTTTTTCTGTCTTGTGTTTGCTTTGCCTTCGTGTGCTCCTGTTTATTTTTGCCTTGTGGTCACCTGCTGGGAAAAGGCTGACCTCTTGGCTCTCGTTTGTGGTGTCTAACTTTGAGTTTGTCACTTTCCCATTGGTATCCTGGGTCAGGTGCGGTACTTGGTTGTATCGATTCATGATCTATGCACCTTTACTTACTTTAAGATCAAGGTCATAGCGGGAGATCATATGTTATATGCACAGAATGTGTGTCTGATCTTTATTTTACGCACATCCTGGGTCAGATATCCAACAATAATGATAGCTATGTGGTTCTATATCACTAACCTATTATGAAGCAAATGTAGCTCAGTTGGTAGAGTGTCTGGCTTGCAACTAAGATATTGTAGTTTCAAAAAAGTAAGTGAGTATGATAAGGAATTACCACAATCAATAACTGTGCACATACCAACTCACGGCACCGTGAGGAAGAGCCACAGCATACTAACAATCACAAGACACCAGGAAGACAATTCAAGCAAAGCAACCAGCGCTCTCTTCCTCGTCAAATTGATTGCAAAACTACAAATGACACAAAATAATGCATAACAAAAACAAAGACTGAACACAGAACACCCACAAACAATGGGAGGTACATAAAACAATGAATGAATAACAACAGAACCACCGCCTCAGAATGGACAGCAGCCTAGGCCATTGGAGGGCTTAAATTCATTTTACTGGCGCCAAATCTTCGCCCTAGATTCTGTTGTTTGTAAAACACAAATATTGTTTAGCTCGCATGGATGCTTCCTAACTAATGCAATGCATCATCACAGAGAAGCAATCTAAGCAAATTAACACATTACGATGAAACAAAAAAAAGGACCCATGACTCACTGACAAAGATAGTCCGAGCTAAAGAAAACCTCAAGCTGAGCCACGGTGGACCCAGCCAAAGACAGGCATCAGGCACCAACTGTACTTCAGGAACGTCATTAAGTCTGAGGTCTGACCCACCATCATGCAATTAAAGATGAAGCCATAGCTATAAACCAAGCTAACAACCAGATGTGCAGACTGTCGCATGATACCCATGCTGTATCCAACTTATTAATAATGTTTGGTTATCTTTTTGAATTGATCACTTAAATTAGGGTTTCCAACAATTCTTTTAAATTTAATCATTATAAAATAATGGCTTTGATATGCCATAGCCATTATCTGAAGCCTTCTTTGTCGTCTACTCACCACAAGCAATCAGTGTGTCAAATATGAACACTCTAGGCCAAGACTTGAAAGAGGAGTTCTGGATATGAGTTTTAATTCAGGTTTTAAGTATATTTGAACTTGACCTTTGACGCCAAGGTTATAGCCGTTTTTTAAACCTTTGTTGTAACCTACAGACCATATGCTATCATTGTGCCAATTACGAACACGCTCAGTCAAAAAATGAAAGTTGTTTGCGTTACAAGCCATCAGTGATCTGAACTACAATCTTGGTTTAAAGAAATAAAGGAGGACTTCACGTTACGCACCTAATACTTCAAAGTATATTTGACCTTGACCTTTGACTCCAATGTCATATTAGTGATCTAAAAGCTTCTTTGTAATCTAAACACCATAGGCAATTATTGTGTCAAATATGAACTAACATGGTCAAAAATGAAGAGTTCGCGTTACAAGCAATACCGACTGACAAACGGGACCAATTACAATATATCTGACTTGTTTTTTTTGTTGTTTTTTGTTTTGTTTCGTTTTTCTCTCAAAAAGCGTGAATATAAAAATGAATAAGAAACAATATAATTGTAGAAAGGACAATAATGTGAAGTCAATTATTCTTTGAGATTTTGATTCTGCGAGTTAAACCTGCTTTATGGAATGTTGTGAAAAAGCTTCTGAAAGGAATTGTAGAATTCTATAATGGTAAATATATTAAGAAGTCAGGTGAATTTCTTAATAAATTAAAATAAAATTGTTTTTAGCGTTTAATGTGCTACATATGCTTTCTCCTCTTTTTCTACCTTATTTGTGACAATGTCATAAAACAATACGTTTACCACTACATTTTTGCGTATTTTCTACACTTTTGTGCTTCAAAATATGCTCTACAGATCACTTTTGCGTAACTACACACAGGACAAAATCCCTATTTTTCAATCAATTTTCACGCAGCATAAAACAGCATAAAAGATATAATTTGTGGTCATATACTTATCTTTTGGACAATATATACTACTAAAAACAAGCTGTGCAACAGTTATAGATATGTATGTACTTTTATATTGGTGGAAAAAACTGAAGTTTAAAGAAAACAAAACTTAGCTCTGAAGCCCATGAAAAAAAGTTGTGAACTTTTGTTAAACAACTTTAAATTTCTGCTTTTGCAGAAAAATACATTTTACCGATTTCTACATTATTTCGAACTAGCAGTCAATTGCAGCAACCCGATAAGGAAGATTAACCCTATGTGTGTTGCTACAATTAATATGTAAATCAGTAAAATTGAATTTTTTGCATATATTTTGAAAAACAACCCCTCACAGCTATTATTTTGGGACATTAAAATCAATTTTATAAATTCATCAGCAGAATCTAGGGCGAAGATTTGGTACCAGTAAATTGCATTTTGGCAGCTGTCCGTTCTAAGACCGTGATTCTGTTGTTGTTGATTAATTGGTGATTGTTTCTCCCATTGGGTTCTGTAATTGTTCTATGTTTTGTTGTGCGTTACTTTGTGTCTATTCTAGTTTTGCAATCATCTTGATGGGGAAGAGAGAGCTGGTTGCTTTACTTAGTTTGTCTTCTTGGTGTCTCATGATTGTTGTGTGGCTCTTCCTCTTCCTCAAACCTGAAATTATTCAAATCACATTTAGGGGGCCACTTTCTGTGTGCTCACCCAGAAACCTATGGACCAAACACACAACCACCATACATCCAGGTCTTTGTGAGTAAATAAAATATTGCTCTAAATGTGTACTAGTTTCAATTTCCCCACAATACAAAAATAAATACATGTTTATAACTGTTGAAAAATTGTTTTGAGTAGTATATTTATAAGATTTGGCTCGAAATTATATAGACAAATTGTAGGTATTCCAATGGGTACTAATTGTGCTCCTCTTGTTGCATATTTGTTTTGTTTTGTGATGAGGGAGACCGCATGCAGTCTATCAAGCTGATGTTATTGAAGCTTTTAACTCTACCTCAAGATATCTAGATGACTTGCTTAATATTGATTATCCTTATTTCGAACAAATGGTAGGTCAGATATATCCAACTGAATATCAGTTAAATAAGGCGGATTCCTCTGATATTGAAGCCCCCTTTTTAGACTTGGACTTGTCCATAACGATATGCATAGTTTCATCTAAAATTTATGATAAACAGGATCTTAACTTTGAAAAAGTAAATTTCCCTATTTCTTGATGGAGGTGTTCCCCTTCCTATGGTGTATATATTTCACAGCTTATTCGTTTTGCGAATGTATGTTCTAATGTTGATGACTGTAACAAGAGAAAAAAAACTATTTTTGACTGCTTAGTTTTTAAAACAAGGTTATCAATATCATAGAATTCATAAAGCATTTTCTAAATTCTACCACTGACACTCAGAGTTGATAGTTAAATGCAATATTGGTTTAAAAACTCTTCTACAACAGGGCATATCGAAGCCAGTCTTTCATGATTTAGTTTATAAATTCAAAGGAATTGTTGGAAAATTAAATTCTAGTAAGCAATTAAAAATGATAATCAAACGTTATAAAAATGGATATCATGCGACTATCTACATACCTGGTTGTAAACCCAATCACAGTTTATAGCTGTGGTTTCCTCTTTGATTGCACGATGGTGGGCCAGGCCTCAGACTCAATGACGGTCCTGACGTAAAACTTTAATCATTCGGTTGGTGCCTGATGCTTGTCTGTGGCTGGGCCACCATGGCTCAACGTGAGGTTTTCCTTAGCTCTGACTATCTGTGAGTCATGAGCCTTGTCTGTGTCTCGTCATAGTTTGTTAATTTGATTAGATTGTTTCTCTGTGAAGATACATTATAATAGTGAAGAAGTTTCCATGCGAGTTAAACAGTTTAGTTGTTGTGTTTTAACAGCAACAGAATCTAGGGCGAAGATTTGGTACCAATAAAATGCATTAATGCCCCCAGTGGCTTAGGCTGCTGTATGTTCTAAGGGGGCGGTTCTGTTGTTGTTGATTCGTTGTTAATTGTGCTTCCATTTTGGGTTTCTGTGTTTGTTCTATGTTTTCTTGTGCATTGCTTTGTGTCCTTTCTAGTTTTGCAATAATCTTGATGGTGGAAGCTTTACTTTTTTGTCTTTCTGGTGTCTCATGACTGTTATGGCTCTTTCTCGTGGTGCCGTGGATTGGATTTTGCAGTCTTTTTGACAGGGAAGAGAGAGCTAGTTGCTTTGCTTTGGTTGTCTTCTATGTCTAGTTGTCTTGTGGCTGTTGGTATTTTGTGGCTCTTCCTCCCAGCGCCGTGGGATGGTATGCAGTGTGTGATTGTGGTATTTCATGATCATACACACTTACTTTTTACTGGCAGGCACAGAAAGCTTGATATATAATAGTATTTGTGAGTAGGAAAGCATTTTCATTATAAATGTATTAGCGTCTTTAGTTTATAGACGTGTGGCCATAAAAATGTACCATTATTTGCATTTGATGTTAGTTTTTTTTTATTTCCTACGCCAATATTTACAATAAACAATCATATATTATATGGCCACAAAATTGGAATAATGCAGATTCAGATTGATTGAGTCCGGCCATGGGTAAGTCGTATTCATCTGAACTTCAGTTAATAAGTCCTGTTGATATTGAAGCACCATTTGTTTTTCATTTATCCATATCAAGCAGACCAAATCACCAGAATATTAAAATAATAAAAATAAAATGATAACAGCGTAATATGATTGAACAAGAAGTTCTACCAACAGCATATTCTGTGATCTCTAAATAATCTGAAGTGGGGGGGGGGACAAAATATGAGACCTTTGGAATAGAGAGAACCTATAAGATTGATAGGCGGGCTCTATGCAACCTGAACATTTGTGTGTTTTAACAACAACATAATCTAGGGTGATGGTTTTTCCAGCAAAATCTATCATTTCGATTATTATTATTTATGTGAAGGTTTTCATATTCTAGTGCCTTTTCCTCTTCGTATCATGGCTTGGTATGTGAACTGTGATTGTGGCGTCCATTTCCTGGTAAGATTCACTTGTTGTTGTTTTTTGTCATTATATGGTTATGTGATGCCCTTTTTTGTTTCGCAAGCACATCTCTCAGAAAGAGAGATGTGCATACTCTGCTTGATCATTTAATTTATGTATACGTGACATGATTGGCATCATGGCCATATGCCTACTAGTTTGGTATATCTGCTGATGATAATGACAAGCTTCATTTGTTCGTTATATGGCATGTTTCATTGATAATCTAAGTTTATGTCCTATAATTGAGTTATGCATACATTTAACATCCTGTCTCATTGCAGTTAAAACTATGATACAAAATATTGTGAAAATGTGTATGAGAGGAATGGTGAATATTTCTTTTGATCTATCAAAATTCAAATGAGCTTCTTAATTGAATATCTAAATGTTATCTAGCATCAAGTTTGTCTGCATATGATCCCTCTAATCTCTTTACTAATTTGTCTCTTATTCTATTAATCAAAGTAAGTAAGGGTGCAAAGATCAGGAATCTATACAATCAAATACGCCATCTGACCCAGGATACCAATGGGAAAGTGACAAACTCACAGTTGGATACCAAAAACGAGAGCCAAGAGGTCAGCCCTTTCCCAGTGGGTGACCACGAGGCACATATAAACAGACGCACACAAAGACATAGCAAACACAAGACAGAAAAAAAACACATAAAATATCCACAAAAGAAGTACCGCCTTGGAACGGTCAGTAAAATATTTTACTGGAGGGCATAAACAACTTACAAAATTAGGACAAACTTTTTATAGAGAGGATTCGCTTTTTGGCTTGTAATGAGAAACGTGCTATTTTTACTTCTAAGCAACATGAAAATATAGTATGTGGTCATGCGAGGAAGCTACTGACATACTCCATTATCTTTTGGACAATGTATTTATTTTATTTTGCTCCAAACTGTACAGAAAAATGTGAGTATTCCAATAGGTACTAATGTGCTATCCATGTCCTCTTTAATTGCGTGATCGTGGGTCAGGTCTCGGACGAAATGAAAACCCTGACCAAGAACTTTCATCAGGTTTGATGTTTGTCTTTGGCTGCGCCAACCATGGCTCAACTCGTAGTTTTCTATAACTCTGACTGTCTGTGAATATAGAGCCACTTTCTCACAGTTAGCTAATTTGTTCTGTTTTCCCCTCAGATGATACAGACTCTAGGGCGAAGATTAGGCACCAGTTAAAAGCATCTAAGCCTCCAGTGGCTATGGCTACTGCTCTTACTAAGGCGGTGGTCCTGTTGTCGTTAATTCACTGTTTATTGCTGCTTCAATTGTATGGCAGTTGGTGTTGTATCTTTATTTTGTTGTGTGGTTGTATTATGCTGTATATGGCCTAGTGATAACCTTATGCATGTGAGATTGTTGCTTGACTTTGGATGTGCTATGTTGTGATGAATGTATTTGTGATGCTCTGGTGTCATGACTTAATAACAGCAGAATCTATGGTAAAGGTTTGGCGCTGGTAAAATGTATTTAAGCCCTCGGTAGCTTAGGCTGCTGTTCCTTCTAAGGCGGTGGTTCTGTTGTTGTTGATTTATTGTTTTATGTACCTCCCATTGTTTGTGGAAGTTCTGTGTTGGCCATTGTTTTGGTATGCATTACTTTATGTCCTTTCTAGTTTTGCAATCATCTTGACGAGGAAGAGAGAGAGCTGGTTGCTTTGCTTATATCGTCTTCTGGATGTCTTGTGACTGTTAGTATTCTGTAGCTCTTCCTTACGGTGCTGTGGATTGGTCTGCAGTTTGTGAGTGTGGTGTTTCCTGACCATACTCACTTACTTATTGAATAAGTTAGGAAGCCTCCATGTGAGCTAAATATTTTGTTTGCTTTAACAACAACAGATGCTATGGTAAATATTTTGCCAGCAAGATCTAATAAAATCATCCAGTGAACTTGACTGCTGTCTTTCTAAGACAGTGATTCTGTTGTTGTTGGTTCATTTTCGTTTATTGATGCTGCCATTGTGTGTGAGGCTTTGTGTTTGGCCATGTTTTGTGATATGGTGCTTTGTGTGCATTTTATTGTAGTAATAAGCTAGCTGTGGAAGAGATCGCTGGCTGTTTTGCTTATTATATTATTGCTTGTATTGGTTTCTTGTTAGCTTATCCGTGTTACAATTCTCTTTCTTTTGATGCCATAGGTTGGTCAATGATCTGCGATTGTGACCTTTCCTGGTATTGCATACATGATTTTAAGATACACAGATCTATTTATTCTCTTGGATGATGAAGACTAAAGCTGCATAGTCTGTAACTTTTGATCTTTTAATTTTTGAAATAATGTTTCTATTTTTCAAGAACACAGTAAAAAACTAAAATTCATGTATACATTTTACCAATTTCGTAAATCTTTACAAATTATAAGCATCAAAACAACAGCATTAATGCTCAAACTTGACTGTCTATAATTATTGGAGGGACGCAAATAATTACCAACAAGAGAAAAAAACACCTGTTTTATAGGATAATTCACTTTTCCATGCAGTTTTCAGCTATAGTGATCAGATTTATTGCGAAAACTTAGCTTTATTCTGCTTTTACAAATGATTTAACGAAAAATGTTCAAAGTTACAGACTATGCAGCTTTAAACTGATGCCCTGTTATAACCTCCATGTGACAACATGCAAAGGCTGCTGTACAGTCGGTTGTGATTGATTTATTGCTTGACTAATGAGAGAGCATGTTCAATTAAGCATCGTTTTTAATTCAAATCACTTCCGAAAAACATAGATATCCAAAAAGTAAGTTGGTATGACAAGGAAATGACACAGTGACAGACTGCCTTAAGATAGGCAACAGCCTAGGCCACCCAAAGGAAGCAGTTGAGTACTCACATTTTATCTTACTACGTAGGCTCAGCCCTAGAATATGCTGGTTACCCCCAAAATTATCACACAAAAAATATTTTAAATTTAAGCATACACCAAAAATATTCCCATTCTGTACATTTACCTTAAAAAAGACCATAAAATTAAAAATTTTGACCCCTCTCAAAAAAAATGGCCCAAGCCTACGTTACTAGGGATCGATTAACCTCTTTTCAGGCGACGGTACAAACATCGGATGAGGTAGAAAGTTTTAGCATTTTTACAAAGAGTAATTATTGTAAATCACTTTCCATGAAATATACATGTCGCACGAGCCTCACCCGTGTCACTGTGTTGTGTACTTGAGCAAGACACATTAATCCTTGCTTAGTACTGGTTCAATCCAGGAAGGCCCGTCCCAACATAAATCAAAAGTTGTTGACTGGGACATAAAGAATCAAATCAAACAAACAAGCAAAATGAAACATACATGTAACTTGGAAATGTTTTCAAGAGATAAAAGAATGAACGCCTATAAATGAAATGGGGAACATGCATACAAGAACATAAAATAATGGAAAAATAAAGGAAATCACATTGCTATCACAGAAATTGTTAGCCAGTAGCTACGGTATTGTATAGAATTGGGAATGTGCTTCTTTTGTTGATCCTTTTTGCTATTTGTTTCGTGTCTGTCGTGCTATCATGTCTGTTCATTGCAGCTTTATGTCCATTCTAGTATTGCAATCATCTTGATGGGGAAGAGAGGGCTGGTTGCTTTGCTTAATTTGTCTTCCTGGTGTCTCGTGGTGGTTGAGCGGCTCTTCCTCGCGGTGCCATGGGGTTGCCTGTAGTTTGTGATTGTGGTATTTCCTGATCATACTCACTTACTATTTTTTATGGTCACCTGCTGGAAAAGGGCAAACCTTGGCTCTATTGTATGTGATGTTCTCTTGTATTTTTGTCACTTTCCCATGTGGTGTCTTGGGTCAGGTGTGGTACTTGATTGTACTGATCCCTGATCTTTGCCTTCTTCTTTACTTATGCTTGCTTGGTATTCTGAATGGTCAATATATACAAATTGTGTCACCTTATAGAACCCGCTATTGAATTCTCATGGCAGGTAAGCAGTCCAAAGAAGACCTCCTCTAATTCTAGAGCTAGAAAATGCAGGATAGAAAGACTATTGGAATATTTTCCTTTTAATTTGCGAGGTAAAACTATGTACCTAAAGTCTAGGGAAGAAATGACTTGCTTCAGATATTCATAGAGAATAAAGAGAGGATAATCAGAAAGCAGGGGTGGATCCAGGATTTATGGAAAGGGGGTTCATATGCAATATGAAATAGGCGGACATAATGGGCAACCAGTCAGATAGCACAGTAATACGGTATTCTTGTGAGTGTATACTCTAGTAAGTAAAAGCTGACTTAAAACCTCACCAGAGTATACAGAAATCACATTAAGCTGTAAAATAATGCTACAAGCTATTTGGAAGGAAGTCCCCACTGAATGTTATTAGACCTGTGTATACAATATAAATTTTGTGATTGCCTATTTCAAAGGCGCGACAATGCACGCAACAGTTGGCGTTTGGCACAAAACGTTATCACTTCGTGGCGTAATATTATAAGATTTGTGATGTCACGTAATGGGGATCACACAGATGCTTGCTTGAAAGAGCTATCATTAATGTTCAAGCTCTTGATGATCGAACAAATCACTCAGTCTTATCGCTAAAATCTGACGTAAATATCAATAAAAACGGTACCTTCACGATTCAACTTTATTTATTGTATTTTTTATTGTCAAAAATGATCACGGCACATTTTTCAACGGTAGAATAAGGTTCTTAGTTCAATCGAATCAACTCTGTATAGATACCGGAACTCAGCCACACCTTCGTTCTGCAGATGAATAGTTAGAACAGAACAGAGCCGCCTCTAATAGTAACAGCAACCAACCCTCATTGTTGGTTGGTTGCTATAAAGGTGTGTGTTTGTGGGGGGGGGTGGGGTCGCTTTGCTGATTTTATCTCATTTTTCTTAAATATCCCATGAAAATGAAATAATTTGGTCTCACTGAAACCAAATTATTTAATTTTCATAGGATATTTAAAAACTAGAGGACCTGAAGGTCCTGAGGCGCTCACCTGATCTCTTTAATAGTGTTAAAATATGTCAATGTTTTACAGCTTAGAACAAAACATATTTTATTTTACCGTACATAGGGATTGCAGCCATTTTGGTCAAGTGGCCTAAAACATTCTAATGAATACTACATCAAATAGCCCAGAGATTTCTGAGAAACCAATGTTTAGATAGGTATGTGGCAGTCCAAATGAGTGGCATTGGATAAAAGTTCCCATGTCATCTTAACATTTGGTACTTATATAAAACCATTGTCTCATAAAGTTAAACATTTCTCAAAAGTATTATGATTTCCGCTTAAACAGTTATAGAAAAATGAACATTTGAAGATTTTTCCCATAAAAATGCATTTGGAATCAAATTTGACCTTGCCATACAGTAGGTCAAGGTCAAACTAGATTCATCATTTGTGCAAACTTGATAGAGACCACATCACCAATGCTATATACCAAGTCCTTTTGTTCCAGAGAATAAGATATTTAAAGGGTCTTTACCATATATGGATGTGGTGGCATTGACCTTTGAAACGTATTTATAGCCATTGTCTCATTAGGTTTAACATATCAAGTGAGAATAATGACTTTGGCTTCAACAGTATTCAAAAAGTTCAACTTTTCAAGAAAAATTCCCATTTAAATGCATTAGGAAGCAAATTTGACCTTGACTTTAAGTAGGTCAAGGTCAACCTAGGATCATCATTTGAACAAGCTTGGTAGGCCCCTCTGCCCCAATGCTACATACCATGTCCCAAGGTCATCGGCCTTCTGGTTCTGGAGAAGAAGATTTTAAAAGGTTTTTACCATATATTAGTGTGGCGGTCATCTTGGTCATGTGACCAAAGTATTATTGCATAAATTGTAGCTAACTTATCATAAGGAGTCTTCACATAAAATCTGAGTTCAATTGGACCGATGGTTTGTGCGAAAACTATGTTTTAATATTGATGGGACTCCAATATGAGCTACGTAAGCTGAAAGGTAAAAGGTCAACCTTGACCTTTGGAACTTATTTATAGCCATTGTCTCATTAGGTTAAACATATCAAATGAGAATAATGACTAAGGCTTCCGCAGTTTTCCAAAAAATCACTTTTTCAGAAATTTTCCCATTTAAATGCATTAGGAAACAAATTTGACCTTGACGTTAAGTAGGTCAAGGTCAACCTAGGATTATCATTTGAACAAACTTGGCAGGCCCCACTACCCCAATGCTACATACCAAGTCCCAAGGTCATCGGCCTTCTGGTTCTGGAGAAGAAGATTTTTAAAGGGTTTTTACCATATATGGGCGTGGCGGCCATCTTGGTCATGTGACCAGGATTTCGTTCCCGCGTCCTAAGGAGTCTCCATATGTAATTTGAATTTAATTGGCCCAGTGGTTTCAGAGGAGAAGATGTTTGAAATTGTGGACGGACGGACGACAGACGACGGACGGACGCCGGAGTGACTGGTATGTTATTGCTCACACATGAGCCTTGGCTCAGGTGAGCAAAAAGGGGCAGGGAAGTGATTCGAGCAAACCCTCTGAACCCCCTCTGGATCCGCCACTGGAAAGTGGTCGATCACTGGTCCCCTAGCTTATGCTACGGACCTGTATCCGCAGATACTTCCATGATTTTCTTCTTCTACTGTTAAGCTTGTTTGTGGCTCATGACAGGGACGTATATATTGAAGGGACTGGCTTCTTATCTATTTTATCAATATTATTGCCTACGCGTAAATCGGGTATACGCCGAGATAAATACCTTTCTGCCGCCATTTTCAAAGAGGCTGTTCATAGCTATGATCCATAGGTAGTTTACAATATTAAAACCGTGAATATTCAATATATGTGGAGAAAATTCTTACGGAATATACGAGAATATGTTTCTAAGTATATCTCAAATGAGTTATGTTGGAATTAAATCACCAGATAATGGTTATTTTTCGTGTTATTTTGGACAGATTGCGTTGTGTACAATCCGCCATCTTGAAAATGGTGGAAATTAGAATTTTACTGAGGTACTTGTCACTTTAACTATGACAATGTGAAGCGCTAAATGATTATAATTCTTTGAATTCCTGAACGTTAATATATTTGTCCTTAGTCTGCATTTTGTAGAATATCGTTATATTGCAAACTTAGGTTGCAGAGACGATATGAAAAAGAGGCAAAATGATAAAATTTCCAACTTTTCATACTACATCTGTACCACCGAAATTATCGGTTATAAAGAAAAAATTAATGCGAGTACTTTGGATACACTTAACACTTGATACATAAAGTACACATATTTTCAAAATGAATTTTTAAATTTTTTAGCAAAAACAAAATGAAATCATGCAGATTAGATGGTAGTAAAATCGTGTTACTTTCATTTTATCGCATAACACAATGGCAGAAATGTCAGAAATCTAAACATTACCTCTAATGAACACCAGGAATTTAGCCACATCGCAGAGTTCAAAAGCGTGAAAACCATATATTTAATTATAAACGATGCCTTGTCAACCATAGATACACTTCATTTCATTTCCTTAACAGGCGTTTGTTTAACAATGGTAAGATGCCTGTGAGCAGTAATTATTTCCGCGTCTGTGTTAAATATCGCATTCAATCAAAACAACTTATTTTGGAAATGGTATTCTCAACAACTGACAGTGATAGCCAATTAACATATTTATGTCAAAAGAATTAAACAAAAGAAACCGAATTTCTATTTAAATTGCACTATTCAACTCCTTTACGCCAAATGGTAATATCCCTCTCCACTCAATTGGACCAGACGATTTCGTTTTAAGGGGTGTTGGGTGGCAATTTTCTTTTTTTTTTTAAATTTTAATAGAACTTTATGTAAGCAAACAGTGGAGACCCTGATCAGATACCGCGTTTTGCTGGGTATGATCTGGGTCTTCACTGTTTACCTATGTCCCACAAAAAGGATGGTAGGCTTATGTGGGTTAATTTCGTTGTATGAAAACATATCTGCGAAGTGTAGAAAAGCCTGACACGTTATCTTTTTTCTTGGGTACTTTTTTCTGAGAACATTAGATTGTTTGGTATATTCATATTACAAATGTATATCTGTATTCATTTTCCGTGTAATAGTGAATGAACTTCAACCCACGTTTCGGCTTTTTGTGTTGTTTTTACTTAAAAAATCCTCATCGAAAATTCGTTCTCTTTTGTTGAAAAGTTAAACTTTTCATTTGTTTTACCAAGCGATGTTTGGCTAATAAGCGCTCATCACCACAAACGTATATTGGGGGAGGGGGGGTAAATTTAGGATCCGTGTCATCACATGACGCGTATAAGATGGATTTCTTAGATGCATTTCTTCCGCCGAATTATTTCATTTTTTACCGTAACAACATCGTGTTTGGTATCAAATTGTAGCTAGGAACTTCCCCTCAAAACAATATATATTCTTTTAGACCTATCGCTTCATACCAAGATGCTAGGGACGAAGAAACAAATGCCCATACACATGCGCATCTCTTTCTCTTAAAGCGATCGTTCACTTTATTGGAAATTGCCTGCCACTTACCTGGATTTCAATGCGGCAAAGATCGAATAACGATTATTGGTCAATCTATTGTTGTTTCCAATCCAGGTAAAGTATACATCCGTGCTCATGATAAGTGTAAAGTAAATCAATAGGTGAAATACTTATTTTTATGGAAAAAATCGCTTTGGGATAATCAGGAGCAAACGTCATATTTTACTACTCTACGCCCATATACATCTGAAGCAACTCCAGACGCCGGACTATATGCCCGTTTGAACTTGTGTGTGTTCACCGTATCCTATGTTGACAATTTCGCAGGTGGCGGTGAAATTTCAGGTAAGAAAATATTAAATACACTTCTTCAATATGTTTCATTTGGCAGTTCCATATGCTTACTTCTGTGGCCATTGGGATTGAGACAAACCAGACAGATATCATAAGATTGCAGGCTCTTGATTAACAATTTTATGTGCAAAGGAGGGGGTGTCATTTGATTTGAAACCCTCCTGTTTCATGATCAGAGGTTTCATGTTTTATTTTTTGGCTAATCTCTGATTTACCGGGCGCATTTATGCCGCTTCATTCTATTCTATTCTATTTTGCGGTGACAATGGAACGTAATACTCATATGAGGGTGTATGCCGTATGAAGAGATAGATAGATAGATAGATAGATAGATAGATAGATAGATAGAATAGTGCCATACTAAATCAAGCTAATGTCAGTAATGAATTTCCCCACACAAAAAGAAACAGGGGGACTCCGGGGAGGGGTGGGGGTGAACCTTTCTTTCAGTCATCATATTAAATTCTGCGCCTGGTATACCTAGGTGCACTTTTTTTGTCGAGGAACCAAACAAAAAAGTTGTACTTGAAACAATTCCTTTAATCAGTGACGCATCACATTCTGATCTGGATGATGGGGCCTTTTACTCACTCAGTGACTACACAGGTAAATTCTCAATTATTCCTATGTATTTCTGTGCAGTCTGATCAGAGTCTTTGATGGGCACCCACAAACTACTGAAAATTCTGCATTGAAATTTTCAGTATCTTTTTAAAATATGATTTTCTTTCGATAAAGTTAGTGTTTATAAGGGCATAATATGGATATAAGATTGATTTAATACAAAATTCAAATTTAGGATTTTGGACGCTTTTTGACAGTATGCTCACCGGGTAGTTCAGCGGAGCTCTTTAGCGTAAAATTACATACAGTCTAGGGAGCGCAGCGGCTCAATGGAAGAGTGCTTGACTAGAGAACAAGGGGCCGCAGGTTCGAGCCTCACCGGTGTCACTGCGTTGTGTCCTTGAGCAAGAACATATATCCTAGCTTAGTACTGGTTTAACCCAGGAAGACCCGTCCCTTTATAACTGAAAGATTGTTGATGGGACGTAAAGAATCAAATCAAACCAAACAAAACATACAGAGTCTAAAATACCTAGATGACTGAACAAAAGAATCTGTATTATACAGTACTGCTGATACTACTAGTTCTTTAGTGCTGATCTAGTTTTGGAGGAAGTCTGTGTGAGGTAGTCAGTGGGTGGACTGGTACATCGATCAGTCCATGAACAAATCAGCTGCAGTTTTCTTCTTCTTGATTCATGTGCTCAGCCGAGATCGTCAAGTATGTCAGTGACACAGTGCTATCTTCATAGACTCCAAACCCTTAGTAATATCCGGGAGTTATATATGGAAGTAAGCAGTGTAAAGGGACTATAACCCAGATGTGTTGAACAAGCAGTGCAGATACTCATCATAGTTTAGAATCCCAGGCGTTAATAGTATCAAATTAATTATAAGAGGCAGGCCTTTCTTATTTCTCAACTAAAACATATGTTGTGGGTACTCAAAAGAACCGTCTCAATGAGACGGTTGTTTTTGGCACCCAAAACATATGTTAAAATTGATGGGTAAGAAAATTTTATGCTCAAAATTTTTGTTTTTCTAAACCTTTGTGAGAGGAGGTAAGATTTCAGGCCATCAAAAAATGTTTGAAATTTTACCTATCTGATTGTTGATGATGGTTACAGCTGACTTTGAGGTTATGCTAAATACCTATCAAATTTCTACAAACCCTTGTAAATCATTGACTTAAATTATTCTTTATTGACATTTAATTGATTTGTTTTATAGCAATATGCCATGGGGGACAACTGACCTGTCAACATTATATCTTTATCCAAAGTGTTAAAATTGTTGGTGTCATACAAGGTGGTAATTAGATCCTACAATTGAATAGAATACATGACTTAATTGATTTTTTTCATCATTTAATTGCTATTTTCATAGCCCAAAAGTTTGGACCAAGTATCTTACTATCAGCCCCTTTGAAAAGCACTATTATTAGTTAAATGTAAAGCATACATTGTATAAGCATCTTTTGTCATCTGCTGATAACCTTTACAAAATTTTGGATCAGAATCAGGCCTGACTTCTTCTTCTTGTCTTCGTATTAACTCCCAAGGTTGGGACACCCAGAAACTTCTGGTAAAAGGTATAATCTTCTTGAGCACATATACATTTAAAATTTATAAAATTTGTAAAATCTTCTTGAGCACATATACATTTAAAAGTCAATAAAATCTTCGTGAGCACATATACTTTATATCTTCTTGAGCACACATACATAAAAGTTCATAATAAAATCTTCTTGAGCACATATACTTTGACCCTGAGGTCTTAACAAAATGTGTAATGTAGGGCGTATCTACTGTAACGATCGATCCACTGTTGTCATATATATACAGCTGTAAAGGTGTCGTTGATGACCAAGAATCACTCTCCTTTCAATTTATGTATCCGTTTCAAATGCAGCCTGTAGCATAATTCAGTTGAAGCTTTGGTTATTTCCTTAATGTGTTTTTCATTCTTAAACATTGGGAATGTTGTACAGTCAAGCAAGAACCGGACAATATTTAATTTTGAATAGGTAATTTCTCTCCACATATTAATTCCGAGATATTGGATTGTTAATGATCTGACTTTAGGATAGAACAGTTTCCTCTGGCTATACAAAGCTGCACAATCTAGTAACATATGTGTTATATCCTCATCACCCAACCCACAGCATTTACATGTTGCACATACGGTTGCTTTGCTGAATTTATGTTTATTGGTCTGTAGGAGATAGGTTCCTGTGATCATACGACTTTTGACGATGCCTTTCCGTACGTCAGCGACCGTTGATTCCAAAGACGACCATACTTTGTGTGTAAGACTTATTTTAGTTGAGACAATGTCCATATAACACAATGTAGACCTTTCAAGAGCTTCATTTCTAAGTTCATGGGACCAATATTCATGTATTGCAGCTTTTATTTGAAGTTTCCATTTATCTTTAGTGGTCAGGTTTCTCATTAGTTCTCCAAGAGGAGGTAACCGATATTGATCCAGGATGTCTTGTACTCTGGAGAAATAACTGAGTTTATTGTCTAGATTAATAGCTATTTGTCTTTCGGCCAATTGTTGCATGGTTTCATTGTCTGAGATGAGAATATTGTACAGCAGCCCTAACTGTCTTTTGTGTAACTCTGCTTCCAACGGGAGAACCCCCAGCAGAAGGTATACAGCACAGGTTGCAACTCTGGTAGGTAGTGACTGGAATCTTTTGAGGTTGTCCAAGTGAAATTTTGACAAAATATTTATTTGCGTTTGGGTGAGTGGTAATACTTCTAAACCATACAAAAGTCTCGGGATAACATAGCACTGGTATATTTTGTATGAGATTCTAGGGTTAAGTCCATTTGATCCATGTACACCTGTATTTATCAGTGCATATAGGGTTCTACACGCTAGACTTATGCGATCTTCAATGTTGATGATATTCTCATTCACTTCAGAACGTAGTAATCCGAGATGTGTGGTTGATGACGAAAACTGCACTGTTTTATCACCCATATCCAATGAAAAGTTTTTCTTTGATACAGAATTATGTGAGTTCAAAAGTACCACGTTTGATTTGTCAGGGTGAATAGTTACATGATCTTTCATTGCATTCCTTTTTGCCACGTTCATCATAACTTGGAGTTCATTTTCACAATTTGATAAAAAGGCTAAATCGTCTGCACAGGTTGGACAACCGCAATAGACAGTACCAATACAAAGTCCCAGTCGATGCTGCTTAAGTTCCACTAGGCAAGGATTTATGTAGGTTTTGTAAAAACATGTAGATAATATACCACCCTGTCTAACCCCTTGAAGAATTTTGAAGCTTTCACTTAGTTCGCCGATCCACTTAACCTTGGAAGTAAGTCCAGCGTACATATCTTTAACTATAGTCCATAATGTTGGGTGAATACCAGCCTCATAGAGCTTATCAAGCATAATTATGTGATTCACTACATCAAAGGCCTTACGACTATCTAATGTCACAAGAAATAAAGGCTTACAAGAGTTTATTTTTGCCTCTGCCCTAGCTTCAGAGACCAGAAGGGCTGACATTATCGGTGAAAGTCCTTTAGTAAAACCAAACTGGAGTGATGAATGTTCAAGTGACTGTTCTAACCGTGGCAGTAAGACACTCTCAAACAGCTTTCCTATAATTGGAGTTACAGTAATTCCACGATAATTGTCCATATTTGTGGGGTCTTTAGATTTCTTCAACACCGGGGTTATTCTGATTCTGATTCAAACTGTTTGATGCTCTGATGGTATAATTTCTGAAATATTTTTTTTAAAGGGTTGATTTTGAAAAAAAAAATCAGCAGACAGCTAAAGATCGTGAAAAAAATTCCAAGCATGCAGGGTTTGAGCAATCAGATGAAGCAGATTTGTTTTACTATGGAAAGAAAATCTGCTTGTTTATTTATCTCTAAGTAAACTGGTGGGCCGATTCTTCCATCTCATTTGATACAATAAACTTGGAAGGGTTTAAGGTTACCGGGTCCATGTAAGACATATGAGAAAGAACAACCTGCATTAGTGACTGTTTTATCTTTCAAAGTTGGAATTTTCACCAAGCTAGCCTACATGTTCCACCATAAATTGTAGCATCTTACAATGATCAATATTTTATAGCCTAAGAAAATATTAGTTTCCTTTAAGGGACAGACAGCTGTCACAAACAAGCAAGTATCTCATATATGAGCTATGATAAGGGAAAAGAGACCTTCCAACAATACCCGGATCAGCTTTGTTTGTTTGTCAAATGCTTTATGTCCCAATCAACAATTTTTCAGTCATGTCAGGAAGATTTCCCGTCTTCCGGGGTTGAACTAGTACTAAGCAGTGGATAAAGTGTCTTCATCAAGAACACAACGCAGTGACTGCCAGGGGTGGGTCTGGAACTAGAAACCCTTCGATCCCCTGTCTAACGCTCAACCATCTGAGCCACTGCTCCACCACCTGGCTGGATCAGCATGTTCATTTGTGATCAACGAGATTTGAAACTTAGAATCTTTTCAGGTTTTTTGTGGGGGGGGGGGGATATATAATTTTATGCATTTTGAAAGGCAAAAAGCCTTTCAAAATACATAAAATAATATTTTTTTCCTAAAAGAAATATGTGTGCCTCCCATACCTAAAATTTTCAGACCCATTACCCGAAACACAGTTATATTTTTATTTGGCATTACTTAATTGATAGTTGATCCTATTGATATTGAAGACTGATCTGTCTGTTTGTTTATTTTGCTATTTAAATCTGCTTGACCTTATAGGCCAATGTGTTATCCTTGACTCTTTGTCCGCTAGTGTCATCTGCTGATAACCATAAAAAGTTTGGAACCAGAACAGGCCCTACAAATCTGGATGGGAACTCTTTGTCTGTTTGACACTCTGATTGTATTGATGAAATAGTTTTCAAAAATGTTAATTTTGAAGAAAAAAAATAAGATGGCCGAAAGTGTGTAAAATTTCTCAGCTTGCAAAAAGTTAATCCATGTAAGCAGGTATTTTTAAATTCAATATGGGTCACCAACTATGAATATTTTTTCTCTTTTTTTTTGGCTAGTAGGCATTTAATTTGTGGTGACCATTGAAGCGAACTAAAATTGTGATTTCTTTCTTACCCATCTGATCAGTTTTCATATATATTTTGTATGCTCAAAAGAACCGCCTCCTTGTTCTTTTTAGTACCAACAACATAATTATGTGGAACATGATTTTGTCCCCTCATATAAGATTTCTTTGCTGAATTTAACACTGAACCATATATATTGCCAAAGGCTATGCTAATTGGACGTAGTTACTCTTAATATTCGTTTTCCAATTGCATGTAGAATCAGTACATTTTAAGATACCGTATATCATTAAGTATCGCCTCATTTCTGGCCTTATCTGGTTTAAATAAATTTGTAAACTATGCAGGCGTAATAATAGAGGTCCTCCCTTTGACCAGGTAATTATTGCTCCTTGTTGGACGCAGAATTCAAGATAACGAGTAAATTTTAACCGCTAAATATTAAAAGATGACCAAGTCCCCTGCATTTGGGTTCAATTTGCGAATCCCTTGTATTTTCATGTAGGTCTTAAAGTCTGAACATAAGCCAAAAGCGCATCTAAAATGTCACCTTACAGATTTATTTTAACAGTGACTGCTCCATATGGACAGGGACTCTCTATACAAAGAGACAGGAAACACTGTGTTAATTTTGCTGATAATAAGAATTATCTTGTAAGTATAGAAAGACCCTGATATGGAGCAGTCTGATCTGGATCCACCATGTTTGCTGTAGACAGAAGAAAGTCTAAAATCACAATAGCAGTTGACAAAGCAGATGGCTTAACCATCGTGAATGGCAGTTTTGGTTTGATTCTTTATGTCACAGTCAACAATTTTTCAGTTTGTTTGGATGGGAGTAGTAATCAGCGGATAAAGTGTCTTGCTCTGTACACAACACAGTGACTTTACCAGCGATGAGAGTCGAACTAGCAAAGCAATTTCGATCCCCAGTCTAGGAGTCTTAAGCACTCTACCATATGAGCCACTGTGCTCCGTATGTGAATGGCAGTGAAAATGTTAAAATACAACATTCATGATTGCAAAATCGCTTAATATTCCTACAAAAGATTATGACAAAATACTTACGGTAATAGTTAGTTTGCTTGGCACTTATATACGTTTTTTCAATTACAGTTTATTACTTAATTTAATGATATGATTTAGAGGTTGATGGGTTTGAAATAGGATCGTAATGGATGGGTTTCAGCTGATGAAGATACACCTTCAGTTAATTTTCTTTTTACCTGAATATTGCGAAAGTTTCAATTATTCAAACAAGTCAGCATTCATAGTAAATGTTGTGATCAAATGCCTAGATAATGTGGTTTAGATAAACAAAAACATTGAGTGTTAAATTGTTAATATTTTCATACCCAAAATTGTTGGCATATGTTTTGTGTACTCAAAAGAACTGTCTCAATGAGAACATAATTTATGTTTTGGTTGAGAAATAAGAAAAGTTTTTTCCTGTTACACTTTAACTAAAGGCCTGGTTGAATCTGCATTGTACTATCCCCAGCTCCACTGGTCTGCTAGATGAGACTCCAGGGCCTTTTCTGCCTATCACCAGGGGCCGATAATAGGCCCCATTCCCAATCCAAATTATCCTCCTTTTTTCCCAATTTCCAAAAAAAAATCCCAATCTGAAGCTAAAAAAATCTCACCAGGGAACGAATTCAGTTGAAAAATAGCCGCAGAATTGCTCTCTGAGCGGCGCTATAACTTTGACCTTAAATAAAATCATGCACATGTTAAGTGTTTTTTTTTTACTGTTTAACAGTTTACACCTCTAAAAACATCCCAAAGTAGCCCATAATGTAGCATATTTTTTCCCAATTCTAGCCAGGGGCCTTTTCCCAAAATAGCTGGAAAAGGCCCTGGACTCTATTCCAAGCCGCGGCCCTGTCTCCATATGACCTTAGCTTTTGATAGGATCATCCGGATGTTACGTCCACTCACTCAATCTGCATAAGACAATGTATGCATTTGGACACAAGCGAGTCAAACAAGGGCATTTGAGCATGGGTGCATTTTTTACCAACAAATTAACAACACAACTAAAGGAATTAATCTATACTAGGCCATTGTTTAAGCCTAAACATAACATACTGAGTGCACTGGACTATATTGTCGAGACTCAAATATGCAACAAAACACCCCAAAATATTTGTTATTTTTCGCAAGCCTAAATGATGTGTGGTTTGTAGGATAATTCATTTCAAGGTAATTTGTAAGGTGATATACTTATATCTTATTTTAGATCATTTGAACCACCAATATCTTGAAAATGTACTTACAAACTGCCATCAATAACTTATTTTGAGTAAATTACATTGGTATGATAGGTCTCAAAATTATGGAATAGAAAAAGGCTTTGCCATTAGGACCTGACATTAAAAATCTTTTTTCATGCTCAATTCAGCCAAGAATGAAATTTCAGCTACTCATAAAAGCTAAAATACTGAAAAATGAAGATTTTTTACTCAGATGGTGTATTTATCCTGCTATTTAAAAATAAATGTTAAATTTGTCAACAATTTATGAGTGTGAGTTTTGCCATTCAGCATTTTTTTCTTATTATACCCCCGCCAAAGAAGTTGAATGGGGAGTATATATTGGAAAGGGAGCATTCGACCTTCATTTAGCTACAATTTTCCAGTAAGACCTTTGTTTTGACTATTTGTAAGTGGATGCTTAAGACAGGTTTTACTATAAACACCAAATTGTTTTCAAAATTGCCCAGGGTATTTTCATCTTTACGAAAATATGGATATGTGAGCTGTCTAGCGAGCAGTTTTTATGCTATCTAAAGGTTCTACATTTCAATTTCTTTGGATTTGTCGAAAAAGGAAGAAAATTTTGTTTAAAATGTGCAACTATCATGTTTATTGACATGAGACACATGCCAATGTCCATTTTTTTTGTTCATTGCAGGTTTAAAACAATGGCTTGATCATTATCGATCATAATTGTATGATATGATCGCAAAACTTCTGATAGGATCAGCGATACCTTTCAAGAGCTCATCACCCTAGATAAGGAAGAAAAACCTTGAGTAGAAATTTTTGTTTATATTTTCATGAAAAACATGGTGTGGGTATGCATGTAAATTGCCTCTATGAGGCAATTTTCATGCGTCCCCACAACATGTTTGAACAACTTTATCAGAAACGATACTTTAGATAGGCATATTGTCTGCATTCATGTTTTATCGGCTGACTGATACGGTATCGACACATAGCTCATGTATAGGTCAGAATGTTTCGCGTAAAAGTCTGGTTATTTCTTACTTCTTAACCAAAACATATGTTATGAGTACTCAAAAGAAGGGTCTTATCAACACAGTTCTTTTGAGTACTACCAAGTACCAACATCATACACTTTGGTTGAACCATAAGGGAGATAATCCAGGAATGGACCCCTTATCTGGAGACTTGTCCGCGTTTGCAACTGGGTCAGTTGGTATACATTGTACAGATAGTGGATTTATGACAGGGATAAACAAACAAATTGTGAACTAAATACGGGCATACACCTTAAACGCTGATTCGAGATTTACAATGGAGTAAAGCGAACAGTGGTCTGTATACATAAGTTTGTTTATGTTTGTCAAACTGTGATAAATTAAGGTCAAACTATATATATTCAGGTGAGTTATGGGTACTTGAAATTTCGATGATTCGACTACTTTCTTTTTTTATGATTTCTGTACATGTATTTGTACATGTTTGCCTGAAATGGTATGCTTGAACTCTGAATATTTTTTTTTTCGTTTGTTTCAGGCCTTTATGCTACTCTTACACCCGGGCTAATATCCATGCGAATATGAAAATTTGAAACTCGTGGCATAATCGCTCGAAAATGATGCGATTGGTCAGGAGAATTTTATACATTATGAATGCTTGCGAAATGTTTTATGATATAGCAAATCTGTTTTGCAAATGTTAAAAATGCTTAAGAATGCTTGTGAATGCCTTTGCAAATCTTACGAATCTATTACCAATAAGCATGGGTATCTTTTGCATAATGCACATAGCTTGTGTTTCTATTTGTCATATATCTGTCAGGCCCTGTCCAAATAGCTTATTTCCTTCAAATTTGGACTAATTTTCCACATTTGCCCAGCATTCTGCGGAAATGCCAATATGAATGCAGGTGAATCTTTACAAACGTCTTACCATCACTTACAAGCATCTTATGATCACTACAAATGTCTTGCCATCGATAAGAATGGCTTACGATTGCTCACAAGTATGTTGCAAATATGCTTTTCTTACAAATTTTAGGAGCATGTCTAATCTTCGCAAGACGCCGAGAATGCTTACGAATACCCCAAGAATGCTTACAAACACCTACGAATGTCTTGCGATCATTACGAATTGGCGCCGAATTGCAATGGTAAACCCATTCGCAAGCATATTCCCCTAGGTGTGAGAGCAGCATTAGGTAAGAGTGCGTAATTAAAAATTCATTTTTGTATTTCTCAACCAGAACATATGTGTTGAGAGTACTCAAAAGAACCATCTCAATGATGTTCTTTTGAGTACTCACAACACATGTTAAAATGAAATGGATAAGAAAATATTCACAATTTTACGCTTGTTTTTACATTGATTTGAAAGACCTCATGAACTAGCTTAATTATGTTTAACAGTCAGATAAAGTGTTGATTTTAGTGCAACAAATCAGATCAGGGAATAGCAGGGACTTAGATTTTCTCTGCAGATCATCAGTGGAAGACTTAATGCGTAATATGCAATTAATGTCATATAGCCATTAAACATATTTAAGAGCAAAAACGAAAGTGTACATAATTTTACAAGCTAAAAGATGATATAGTTGGGCCATAGAATTTACTCTAGCTCAGTCACAAGAAAATATGCTCATGGTAAAACATTGGCAATAGTTTGGATGATCAGCGTGATGGTTATTCGCTGCTTAGAGAGCACATGTATAATACTTTTAGCAACAATTTGTGTATGTACTCTTGATAAATTAATATTTGCAAAATTGTAGCCAGTCTGTGTAGCTGAGGAGACATGTAAAACTCATTGTATGCAAGTCGGAGGCGGATGGTAGTATCATACGCCTCTGATGCAAGTGTGACTGTCGTCTTCTGATAACCATTGCATGGATCGATACCAGGCTTGACAAAATGTCAAGCCTGTTCTGGATCCACAGTGTTTGGCACTATGTTGGTATTTCTGAAAGGATTTTTTTGAAAAAGTTAATTCTGAAAAAAATCCACAGTCGACAAAGACTCAGAAAAAATTACCAAGCATGCAAGAGTTAAGTGAGCTGGATGCAGGTTTTCTGGTGGTTTGGCTCACATTTGTCATGCCTCATAATACAAGAATGTGTGAAATGATAATAAAAACTTACTATGACCCACCAAGTCTACAAGTGAAAGTACAGTTGTAACAAATAACATGTCCTGTGTTGACATAATTACATTATGTAGATGGGGCCAGATCAGGTGATAATGGTACTTTTTGCAAATGCTTATGGTCACTTTAAATGTGCGTGTGCAACAATATATGTATGGTAAATGTTCTAAAATTTCGAACACTTTTCCCCTCCTTTCTTAAACAAAATGTTGGTTTTCAGGGCTGAAATCCACATAATGCTTGTCAGAATAGCAAACAGGGAAGACCCTGGTCAGACTGCTTCATCAGAAGCAGTCTGATCTGGGTCTGCCCTGTTTGTCTAGACCTTTTTGTCTAGCAACCAGTGTTCGAAATTTTAGATCATTTACCGTAAAGTGGCTCTAGATGTCTAAATTTTGGTCATATATGAATCTTGAGTGTGAGGGTAGGATAGAAAAATCCTTCCCGAGGATCACGGTTTGGCATCACAAGGCTTGACGAGTGATGGCAAACGGTGTTCCTGGGCGACAGATTTTTTTCTATCCTACCCTCACACGAATAATGGAGTCTTTTTCTTGCTCACCACTGTTTTTTTTATTTATTTTAAAATAAGCTTCCAGAAGTACCTGAATACACTAAGATGCAATTTCACATGATGACGTTGTACTTGGTAAGATAGCATTGGTCAGCATTGGTAAGATAAAATTTTCTATCCCCTGGTAAAATCTCAGATATCCTTATCCGGTGTGCAAGAATAGCCTTTATCTACTTCGGAATTTACGAAGATCTCAAGTTGAGCACTCTACCACGATGCTCCTCAGACTTTAAGACAATCAGTAAAAAATCAGATCATACAGGAGCAGTCTGATCGAAAGGTCTTGACTGCTTGCAAGTTTGACATCAAAGACCAACTTTAAAATACTTATATGTGGCAGCAGCAAGTTATGGCAGTTAATTTCCGGAAAGTCTGTGATTTCCAAACAAGTCCTGTGTTAGGCATGCAAGCTATACATCATGATAAGTCGTTCACACAGCAGTTTTAAGCTGTTAAAACAGTGAGAGAAAAAACAAAACAAAAAAATCTGGGTGGCAATTATGAATCCCTTGCAGTCTAGCGCAATTAATGTAGTTTGTGTGAAACTGTAATTGTCCATTGAAAAGAAAAGAAAGCCAAAACCAAACATGCCACCTAAAACTCAGTTTTGATGTCAAAATCCTCGCTCGAGTTTCAAATTACTTCTTGTGAATGCGGATGCTGATTCATTTTATGTATGTCATTGGTTTCAAATTTTGCATGGTAACCGAATATTATTAACGCTTTGCATGCTGGGTAATTTTTAATGTTTTTGTTGTCTGATGATCTTTTTCTAAATTAACTTTTTCAATAACTTCTATTTTAGGAATACCACCAGAGTGTCAAACAGTTTGAATCCAGATTGAAAAGGTGATCAGCAGGATGAAACTAGCTTAGGCCTAAATTGAAATTTTATTTGTTTCCCTTTACCCATCCAACTCTGAAAAAAGGCCCTACTCAAAAAAATTTTTATTTCAATTTTCAGTCAAGAATATATTTTTTTAAATTTCTTTGCAACCCGAGAGAATTGTCCAATCTTAGCAAAATGTTTGTGTATTTAATTTTATTGCCTATAGTAGGACTATACAGTAAAACCTGCTTAAAACGGCCACTTATAGATATACGCAAAGGTCGTTAAGACAAATAAGCGCTAAATGCAGGTCAAAAGTATTGCAGAATGCTCCCTGGGAGCATTTTGCAATACTTTTGTCCTGCATTATGCAATGTCTTTTTTTGAGTGGCCTCTTAAGACAAGTTTTACTGTTTACAATTAAGTTTAATGGGCATCCAATTTGAGATTTTTAGTTAAAAAAAATAAGTTTCCGACCGACCGACCCATACTGGTTAAACAGGGTCGGGTAAGGGGAAACAAAAATATTTTTAAGTTTGGCCTTACAGCGTCCATGATGACTGCAGAGGAACCATTTGGTCCTTGCGTACAGTACTAGTCTGGCAAGCAGTGTAGATAAAGATGGCTTGTTACTTCATACCTTTGCAATGTTTTCCTGTACGGTAAATTCTCTAAAATTTCGAACACTTTTCACTTTCAGTCCTCAAAGAAAGAGTGGTCTAGCTGGTCTGAAATTCACAAATACTTGTTAAAATAGCAAACAGGGAAGACCCTGATCAGACTGCTTCTTCAGAAGCAGTCTGATCTGGGTCTGCACTGTTTGTCTATGCCTTTTGGCAGGCAACTAGTGTTCAAATTTTAGAACATTTACCGTAATAATCACTTCAGAAACAATTTGGAAGATCTGATTTGAATCTTTTGGGTACTAATGGGAGTTTCCCCATATTGATTGATACATCGTCGACGTCCATTATATTATATAGCAGGGTTCCCATAATCTCTGGAAATCGTGGAAACCTGGAAAATCACACTAAAAAAAGTTCTATGCATGGAAAAATCATGGAATTTGAAAAAAAACCTGTATAATCATGGAATTTTGTGAATTGATTCGATGAAACCACCAGTAGTCAGAAAACTAGCTGTCTGTGTGTCTCACAGCTAGTTTTCTGGTTACTGGTGGTTTCAAGTTTTTTAAAATTATTTCAAAATGCATGCATGGTCTACATGCATGCTTATTTCAATACATTACTGTTGCTGCATTCCACATTTATGCTTAGTGTGGTGAGAATGAAGATGCCGCTAAAAGGGGGGGATGGAGGCTGTGCATTAAATAGTAGTGAAAATTACATTGTTGATCATGGAAAATCATGGTAAAGTAATCTGTAATTAAAGCCTTATCCCTTTAATACCATGCTAAACCCAATATATGCTGTCTTGAAAACAGTGTAGATCTAGATCAGCTGGCTTCTTAAATACATGGTAATAATAGGAATCCTGCAAGTTGATTTCAAGTAAAGAATAGGGGAGGAGGGTAGTACATAGAATGTCCAGCATAGTAAGGGTTAATAATTAAGTCTTGGATTTTAAATGAAATGTAGTATAAGAAGATTAAAAGCTGTTACTGAAATATTAATTGCTGCTGATGGCACAGATTTGTGTAACATTGATTACCATACTCACATTAATAAGCATGTTCATGGCCGCTCATATTTACATAAATTAAAACACTTATATGTAGCAGCAGCAAATGTTGTTGGTTTTTATGTTTGGATATTTTGGTGGATTTATATTTTGACCAGTGGATTTTAAATTTCTGAAACTGGAGAAGTTATGTGTTACATATGTATGCAAGTTTGCAAGTTGTACAGCTGTATTCAAGATCATTGAATACATTTAGTTCTTTTTTAGCTCACCAGAGCCGGAGGCTCCAGGGGAGCTAATAGGATGGGTCTCTAGCCGCGCCCGTTCATTCCTGTGTGCGTGTGTCCGTCCATCCACACTTTTAAACATGAATATCTCTGAGACCAGCTGTCCAGTTAAAAATCAAATTTCATCTGCCCTTGAATGTCTGAAAAAATTCCCATAGACTTATAATGGGAGAAATGTTGTGAGCACTCTAGTGTTTTCATTTTTGGATTGATCTTCATCAGTCTTGCAGGTTACAAGGACAACCATAAAAGCTTGGATGAGTTTGACTATAGGCCCCACCCTCCACCAACTACATAGTTATCTGCCTTTGAGTGTCTGAAGATTGATGTTCAAAATTGTGACCACTCTAGCGCTTTCATTTTTGATTGGATCTTTTTCATTCTTGCAGGTTATGAGGACAACCAGAAAAGCTTAGATGAGTGAATTTCGCCCAGCTCTCACTTGGGACTGTGGAGTTAGCTGCCCTTGAGTGTCTAGAATAATTACCAAAGAATTACAATGGGAGAAATGTTGTTGCCACTCTAGCACTTCCATTTTTGTAGGTAACAAGGACAAGCATAAAAGCTTGGATGAGTTTGAATTTCGATCTGAGTCAACCACTAACTATGGAGTTAGGTGCCCTTGAGGGTCTGAAAATATAATTTTCCAAGGTTTTTTCGGTTATTATTCAGATCTATTTAATGCATGCAGATAAGAACTCACATAATATCTTGTGTTTGAATTTAGACCTGATTGCTGTTTCAAGTTCAGAGGCACCTGCTTCTGAGCATTGTAAAATATGGTTTCTCCAAACATTATGCTGGCTCTCAGGTGAGCGATTGTTGCCCATTGGGCTACTTGTTTAAATTAATTATTGGTAAAGTGATCAATTAATTACCATGCATACTAAACAGATTCATAATGATTGTTCAACTTCTATTCAGACATTTCTATTATAACGATATGCCTAATACACATGACTGATTGATGAAGCATTTCCCTTGATTGATGCTGTACGTTAATGAATAAAATGTCTGAAATTCTTAGATGTGATTTTTTATTTTTGGACCACCAATAGTGCCAGTATAAAATGACCACCAAACATACATGTTTTACAGTACCTTGGGCTGCAGGGAGCGCAGTGGCTCAGTGGTAGAGTGCTCGACTCGAGACCGAAGGGCCGCGGGTTCGAGCCTCACCGGCGTCACTGCGTTGTGTCCTTGAGCAAGAACATTAATCCTAGCTTAGTACTGGTTCAACCCAGGAAGCCCCGTCCCTTTATAGCTGAAAGATTGTTGATGGGACGTAAAGAATCAAATCAAACAAACAGACAAAACCTTGGGCTGCAAGACAAGTGAAGAAGACAAGTGAAACTTATGATGTTTCCAATCAAAATAAACAGTATTTTTTGTGATGCCGAACAAGAGTCCATTTTAAGGTACAGTAAAACCTGTTTTAAGCACCCACTCAAAAAGAAGACCAAAATTGGTTTTCAAGACCAATTATGGCTTAATGCAGGTCAAAAGTATTGCAGAATGCTCCAAGGGGAGCATTCAGCAATATTTTCGACCTCCGTTAAGCTACCATTTGTCATTAAGATCTTTGTTTTGTCTATTTTTGAGTGGCAGCTTAAGACAAGTTTGACCGTATTTTAAAGGTTTACCTTATAGTCCACGTTTCGGAGTCGGTGAGTCAGATTGATCATCAAGTGAGTGACTTCAATGGGCTGTAGTAGTAGTAGGGTTGTGAGTTTAAACCCCAATCAGACTTCATGCAATACAATCATAGAGCTTATTCTCTCACTACCTCTGATTCAAATAGTACATCTGTCAGTTTGTTTGATTTGATTCTTTACGTCCCATCAAAAATGTTTCAGTTAAACAGGGATTGGTCTTCCTAGGTTAAACTAGTACTAAGCTAGGATAAATGTGTCTTGCTCAAGGACCACAACGCAGTGACTCTGGTGAGGCTCTAACCTGCATCCTCTCAGTCTCGAGTCAAGCATTTAACCACTGAGCTACTTTGCTCCCTTCACCTGTCAATTACTGACAATAGTATTAATACACTAAATTAGTACTTGTTACATGTAACTATACAGAGGGGCGTGCCCAAGGTAATAGACCATAAAAGGGCTGTTAAAACCAACACAACAACAACTTTTACCCTTAAAGCGCCAAGAAAAAAATGCATCTGAAAATGTCCTCTGCTGAAGCTGTCTGTTGCAAATAATTGCCAAGCATTACTGACGAATTAAGTATAGAAGCAAACAGGGTGGGCCCAGAACAGACTGCTCCTATAGGAGCAGTCTGATCTGGATCCACACTGTTTGCCATAGAGGCTTCTTAAACATTTCAGCAGACAAGGAAAACAGACGACTTTTGTTGTGATTGGCGCATTATGGGTTAGGTTACACATGTAGTATAGGCAGTCAAAACAGGCCCGCTAATATTGTACAGATGGCGGATAAAAGTTTTCACAAGTTGTCATCTTTTGTCATCTCTGGACATATCAACTGGTCCATGACTGGGCGGCCTTGTGCTTGATCTAATTATCATGATGACTGTACTATCTTATGAGGGCAGGTGTCTTAAGGTGATAGTGGACATTAGGATAACCCTAGATGAGTGGTAAACCAAATTACTACTGTCCTGCCAGCCAAGAGTGACAGTGCCATCATGTTTTGTTTGCAAAGTTATCAGGGACTTAGAGTCGATAGATCACTTGTATATTAATCCTATCCACAGGATAGGATTAATACACAAGTGCTCTATCGATTTACGTTAGCTCAAGTGAGGTGTACATGTTAGTGTTTTACTTAGCAGTTGTAAACAAAGTATTATGTCATTGTCACTCTTGGTTGGCACGCCAGTAATTTGCTTACTTTTCAATGAAAACATAATTAAGCCTCAGCATGAGATTTCCATTAATGTGGTATGTGCGACCAGCAAAGGCTCAGACCAGCCTGCGCATACGCTCATTCTGATCAGAGCCTTTTCTAGTCGCATAAGTTTTTGATGACCGTTAATTAAGCTACTAGACCGAACATCATTTGGAGTTTCTAAGCTTAAAAGGAGGCTGCACATGCTCGTCCCAGTCTACACTTGTCAAAATGCCACATTGTTCGAAATCACATGTCACAGCTCATTTGTTTTGGCTACTAGTTTGAAGCATCTCATATGTTTATTAAACAAATTGAAATTTTTATTACACACTGATGACTTATCTGATGGCCTGGTCATATTCACTATTTTCAATACAAAACATGAGGTTGATACTTGTTATCGTAAAGGGTACTTTTACTGGGTAGGAAAATTTCAGCAAATATTTTTATGTAGATAACCTATTTCACTGAGCATATTAGCCACAAGAGTTTTATTAAAGCCCAAAGGGAGACATTAAACACAAAGCCCTAAATGCCTTGTTTTGGCATACCAAGCAACATGTTAAATATTTGCATACTGGGTAATTTTGCTTGCTTTTTTATGTCTGCTAATTTTTTTCCCTTCAAAATTGACCTTTTCAAGACAATTTTTCAGGAATACCATCAGAGCATTAAACAGATTTGTACCAGATCAGAACAGACTGGTTTTGTCTGGCCTTATGATATCTGGGTCTAAACTGTTTGCATATATCATCAATAGATGGCTTTACACCAGACCGCTTAGTGCAGTAGGTTAACATGTCTGACTGCAGATCCAGGGGTTGCAAGTTCGATCCTGACCCGGTCCCATACATTCTGGGAGATTGATCCTGAAATAATTTCTACTGCCATCACTGACGGCAATTCGCCTCACTTCCGCTGATCCAAGAAGGGTTGTTGTCAGTTACAAGTGATATTATGTGCACAAAGTACTGTTTAACCGCTAGCTGCAAAGAATTAAACAGATGACAATTCTATAGAAAAACAAAAGGAAATGCTCTGGAGCCAGACTGACAATTTTCCCCTCCACACCAAGACAGTATGACAAGACATATGACGGCATGTGATTGTGTGATCTCAACCGCACTGTGACGTAACCATGGCATATTTTTGGACACTTTAAAATTACTTTTTCGAAAAATTATTTCAGTAATGCCATCAGTGTGTCAAGCAGTTTGGATCCAGATCAGGCCTGATGATTTGTTGGACCTGATCTGGGTCCAATCTGTTTTGAAAGGTTATTAACAGACGACACTGGTACACAAAGAGTTAAATGTTGTCATTTTATAGATCCCCCACTGGGATCATGGATTCTTTTGTTTCAACCATTTAATTTTCTGTTGGCATAGAAATAATCCAGAGCCGAAGGGCCTCTATCAATATTACCTGAACAATATCTCAACAAGTTTAAGCTTTCACAAAAAAGATTGCCTCACTGCTAGCAACTATATTTAATGAAGTATATCCTGCTTTGCAGTAGATGGTGCACCATCGCATATACCAACTTTTTTCCTTTGACCCTGACCTCATGGTCAAGTTCACACAAATTGTTGCTCATGGCAGTACCTTCTACATCACGTTACTTATTGACCTGCAAAGTTTAAAACTACTACATCCAACAGGTTAGAAGGAGATACATTTAGAAGAAAATACATCTGACCTTTGACCTTGACATTGCTTGTAACATTTTGTGTGACCTTGACCCCACAGTCAAAGGTCAAATAATGTACTTTCCTTTAAATGCACTCCTCCTAAACCATTAGATGTAGCAAATTCAAACTTTGTGCCTGAATGGGCCACAGTCATGATGTAGAGGGCACTGGGCAACATTTTGTGTAACCATGACCCCAGGGTCAAGATCAAAAGTGAAAAAGCGAGTATTTGCCTGACTGCAGTCTAGTTAAGATTACATTTGTATTTTTTCTAGGTAAATTCCAGCCATGGCATTGAACAGGACTGAATTTGTGTGATCTGTGGCAAGAACTGGACATAAGGTGAGAATATTCTCTTTTGAGTTGACGTTTGTAAATATCATGACCTACGTAAAAAGCATGAAAAATGTAACTGCATATTTTCAGACTTTTAACTCTTTGTCTGCTTGTGATAAGTTTTGCAAACAGTTTGGACCCAGATCAGGTCTGACATAACATCGGGCCTGATATGGATTCAAACTGATTGACAAATCAGTAGATGACAAAAAATCTTGGAATATTTCCAAGGATTCTAAGAGTTAAGCTATTTTTAGCTCACCAGAGCCAGAGGCTCAAAGTGAGCTAATGTAATTGGTATTCGTCCGTTGTTCATCAACTTTTTCTTTAAACCCTTTACCCCGTATGCTATATTTAGAACATTGCATCATTTTCTATAAATAATTCAAATTTCAAATATTTTCCCAAAAATAATTTTTACGCTTCAATAGTTTGAAAATGTTATGGAAAATGGAACATTTGCTCCTCAGAAGCAAATCTCCATTTTTCATAATATTTTCCAAAAGCTTACATTTCAAAGGCATCCAAAGGCGCTTATGTGGAGTAAAGGGTTAAATGACATCTCCTGAACCACTGGTACAAATTAAAAATAATTTCACATGAATTTTCCCTATAATACCCTCTACCAAGATTGCACAAATGGTTTTGCTCCACCGAACAATGGCGGCCAGAGCTGTAGATATCCAAACTGTTTGACAGTAGACGACAGGTTCAATGTGAGCTATTGTGATTGGTCTTCAACCATCGTCTGTTGTGCGTCATGCGTAAACTTTTTCTTTAAACAACATCTCCTGAACCACTGGTCCAAATTCAAAATAATTTCACAGAAATGTTTCTCATTATGCCTTCTACCAAAATTTCACAAATGGTTCTGCTTTGCCAAACAAAATGGCTGCCAGAGCTGTAGAAAAGTGATATCTTTAAACGACATCTCCAGCAGTCCTGAACCACTGGTCCAAGTTTAAAACAATTTCACATGAATGTTCCCCATAATGCCCTCTACCAAATTTGCACAATGGTTACCAGAGCTATCAATAGAGCTAACAATAGTTTTGTTTTTTAACATCAACTCTCATGAGCCAGGGCTTAGTTAAGTGATCCAGGACCCCAGGGTCATCTTCTTTTATGCCTTGTTTTATGCCTAAGTTATGGTATGTATACTATGTCTATAAGAAAGAGGGGATATTGAATGAGTGCTCATGTTTTATTGTATTTATTAAAGCTGGTGAAACGAGGTAAAATGTTAGGCTCTGCTGAGAATTTTATCACTTTTTCGCAGCAAGTTTAACATTTGTGTTCCTATATTTTTTAATTTATTAAATTCTATTAAACATATGACACTAAAACTTCTTTGAAATCGCGTATTTTTTACGTGAAAACGCTAAGATTTTGCAAAATATACACAACATTGTTATGGCGGCCATTATGTAACATTATTAAATATGTTAACTCATGAAATATCATGCCTCATTGTTATTTTTGAAAAAGCGGCAAAATTTGAAGTTTTCGTCTGCTGCAATTATTGGTGGCGCTTTATGGGTTAAGGCATATTACTTGTGAAATTAATTTTATTGTTTCTGCACTAATGGAAGCGTAATCTGCACCTGTCAAGAACTGTACATGAGTTTTTTAAATGTTATTAACTCTTTGCATGTTGGGTAATTATGTATGATTTTTTGTCGTCTGCTCATTTTTTTCAAAACAAACTTTTTAAAAACTGTTTCAGGGATACCATCAGTGTCTCAAGATGGATGGCCGTGCGATTTGTTGGGCCTGATCTGGATCCAAACTGTTTGCAAACGTTATCAGCAGACTATAGCATATCAGCAGACCACAGCAGCAGGCAAGGTGTAATTATACTGCAGGTGCATTATTCAGATGTATGCAAATGTCATACAGTTTTAACTATTTCCTTGCTAGCGGCAACTTGTCGTATGCTGATATCTTTGCAAACAGTATGGACCCAGATCAGGAAAAGAGAACATCTGTCCAGATCTGGTTTCAAACCATTTTGACACTCGGATTGTGTTTCTGAAAGAATTTTTTGAAAGAGTTAATTTTGAAAAAAGTCAGAAGATGACAACAAAAGCATGAAAAATTACCCAGCATGCAAAGAGTTAGATAATTGGATTTACCATATTCAACCTTATAAGCACACATGCTCCAATAAGAGAACACTGGGTACTTTATTAGTTATTTAGACTATATGCACTTTTGATTTCCATCCATTTCATTTTTGTATGGATGAAATCAGTGTAGGCTTTATCAGAAGCCAGCTGATCTGGATCTGTACCATTTTCAAAAAAGGGTCTAGGATTAAGAAAAAAAGTTATGCTGCCACAGTGTGCTTACTAGGTTAAATACAAACCATAGTCAGCTACAGAGGCTAGGCAGAATCTTGAAAGCTTACTAGTAAGTATTAAAGTTTTGGATACATAGGATTCAGATTAATAGGCGTGTGTAATAATTTCTTACAAAAGATATGTTGTACTTATGCTACTCTCACACCTGAGCGAATATACATGCGAATATGAAAATTTGAAATTCGCGGCATAATTGCTGGAAAATGATGTGATCATTGGTCAGGGAAATTTTATACATTATGCATGCTAGCGAAATTTTTAACTATCCTAGCATATCTGCTTTACAAATGTTACAAATGCTTGCGAATGCCGTTGCAAATCTTACGAATGTGTTGCGAATGAAACACGAATGCAAAACACGGGTATCTAATTTGCATAATACACATTGTGGTTGATTCTCTCAGTCTTTTATCTGCCAGGCCCTGACTAATTAGCTTCTTTTCCTTCAAATTTGGACTAATTTTCTACATTCCCCCAGCATTCTGCGGAAATGTCAATACAAATGCAGGCGAAACTTTACAAACGTCTTGCGATCACTTACAAAAGTCTTACAATCACTACAAATGTCTTGCCTTCAATAAGAATGGCTTACGATTACTTACGAATATGTTGCAAATATGCTTTCTTACGAATTTTAAGGAGTAGGTTTCTAATATCTACAAGACCCCGAGAATGGTTACTAACAGCCCAAGAATGCTTACGAACACCTTTGAATGTCTTGCAGTCATTGTGAATTGCCGAATTGCATTCGTAAGCCCATTCGCAGATAACTTGTTGTATATATTGTCACACGACTACACGGCTGTGTAAGAATTGATACTTTTAAAATAAAAGTTATTGATGAGCAAACTGCCATGTGAAACATTCCATTCCTGGAATGGGTGCACACGGCAGTTTGCGTGACAATAGCTTTAAACCAGATCTTTGTCCAAAAGTCTTATGAAATGGGCATGTCTCTATAATTTTTCCAGCGTATCTGCTGGAAACTCTATGAAAATCTGACGAGTATTGATGGAAATATCAAAGAAAGTCTTACCAGAATTGTAGGGTTTGTAACACAAACATCCATCAATGTTGTTGTTGTAAAGTCACATGATTCTGAGCCATACATATGTATATTATGAAGCCTGATTATGCTCATGGTTGAAATTATCTATCATCTCTTTTCAGCTGACACATTGACAACAGCAGCCATGTCTGCGGCCCACTTGTTGCAGGTTCCAGAGGCAGAGTTTGACATTGCCGTACAGAAGATGACTTTGAAGGTATTTTCTTGCATTCTAAAATCATAAGTACAGTAAAACCTGTCTTAAGCAGCCGCTCAAAAATAGCCAAAACAATGTCTTAAAGACAAGTGGAACCTTAATGAAGGTTGAAAGTATTGCAGAATGCTCTCTTGGAGCATTCTGCAATACTTAGACCTGCATTAAGCAATAATCAGTCTTGAAAACCAATTTTCGGTCTTAAGAGGGGCTGCTTAAGGCAGGTTTAACTGTAGACAATAGTTGTACAAAGTTGAACGTGTGGTAAATTGGTTTGAGGTAAGCCATTGACCGTAGACCGTATATTGTGGACAGTGCCAGGATCATGGACACTATTTGTTTCCGGAGCATAACTTCCACATCCATTGCTTGATATCCATAAGAATTGGCACAAGTGTCCACCATAACAGGACATTGTGTTGTGTATATGACCAAGGTCTGTATGTCTACTGAACATGCATACTGACCTAGATCACAACAAGATGAATAGTCACATAAATGATCCAGGTACGTATGTTTAAAACCCAAGTCCCTTAGAGCTTGTGGCCGCTCTGTGACCTCTCTGCAACTGAAAAATGACAATCACAGAGAGGTTACAGAGGTCGGGACAGTGTTTTACAAAGGTCGCAACAAGGTTGCAGCAAGGCCACCGAATGGTCACCGATAAAAATCAGTTGCCGATAGTCTTTTGAGCATGCACAGAAGACTAGCCACCTCTGATTTCGATCGCCGACTAGTTGCAAAGGTTTTCTAGAAGTCACCCAACTGTGATTGATCGCCGATCAGTCGCCGACCAATTTCATGATAACTTTGGCTCAGAAATCTTCAGCAACTAGTCTGCAACTAATAGACGACTGGTCGCCAATAGGTGACCTATGGCCGACAGGTTGCAGTGCCAGCTTCAACAAAAAGCTATCTTGCCATCATTACATTTTTTATACCCCGCCACACTTTAGTGGCGAGGTATTATGTTATACCCTTCGGTGTCTGTCCCTCTGTCCGTCCGTCCGTCCGTCCGTGCTCACCATTTCCGATCGATAACTTGAGTATTTATTCACGGAATTTTTTCAAATTTTGCATACATATTGTTATCGGCGATGAGTGGTATGGGATTGTTAATGGGCAAAATCCGTCCATTTTTAATGGAGTTACTGCCCTTTTTCGTATTGGAAAAATGGTTTCTGGCCTGTCATTCCTTTACTGTTCATGATATCTGAATGAAACTTCACAGATATGTTGCACATCAAAGGTTACATATTGTGACTAAGGACCGTCACTCTGACCTTCCCAGTTTGTGAGTTATCTGCCCTTGATAGGTCTGAAAAAAGGTTTTTGACCTATTGTTCCTTTACTATATGGAATATCTGAATATAACTTCACAGATATGTTTCACATCAAAGGTAACATATTGTGACTAAGAACCGTTACTCTTACCTTTCCCGTTTGTGAGTTATCCACCCTTGATTGAATTAAAAAATGTTTTTTACCCGTAGTTCCTTTACTATGTGGAATATTTAAATGAAACTTTACAGATATGTTTCACATCAAAGGTTTCATACTGTGACAAAGAACCATCACTCTTACCTTTCCAGTTCATGAGTTATCTGCCCTTGATTGATCTGAAAAATGGTTTTTGACCTGTAGTTCATTTACTATATGGAATATCTGAATGAAACTTCACAGATATGTTGACCATCAAAGGTTACATATTGTGGGTAAGGATCGTCACTCTTACCTATCCAGATTGTGAGTTATCCACCCTTGATTGATCTGAGAATTGGTTTTTGACCTGTAGTTCATTTCATCCGTCCGTGCTCATGACCATCAAAGGTTACATATTGTGGGTAAGGATCGTCACTCTTACCTTTCCAAATTGTGAGTTATCCACCCTTGATTGATCTGAGAATTGGTTTTTGACCTGTAGTTCATTTCATCCGTCTGTGCTCACTGTTTCCGATCGATAACTTGAGTATTTATGCACAGAATTTTTTCGAATTTTGCATACATATTGTTATTGGGGATGAGTGGTATGGGATTGTTAATGGGCAAAATCCGACCATTTTTGATGGAGTTACTGCCCTTTCTCCCTTTAAAAAATGGTTTCTGGCCTGTTTTTCTTTTACTGTTTATGATATCTGAATGAAACTTCACAGATATGTTGAACAGCAAACGTTACATATTACAACGAAGGACCGTCACTCTTACCTTTCCAGTTCATGAGTTATCTGCCCTTGATTAATCTTGTCTATCTCAGTTCTGTTGCTATTTAGGCATCATATATCTCACAAAATAACTTTTGGTGCCCCCAGCAGTGGCGGGGTATTATGCAGTGCTTGCGGTGCTTTTATTCACAACAAGCCTTGGAAGTGTTTGCATCATGGGACATAGAGGTGGTCAAAGATAGACAGCAGCACCAAATTAGATGGTAAAAATTACTACCGAACATCAGACTACTGATTCTGATGATGAATCTCAGTTGTCCTAGAGATGAATTGAGCCAGAAAAATCAAATGCTGAAAGTGAAAACTCAGAGCTAAGTAAGTCCCAGGAGAACCGTCATAAGCATAACTGCAGCGTTCTGTTTTGTTGCAAGCGAAGCAACTGTATCTATTATGTTATCATGATGGACAATTGCACAGAAATGTTTTTATTCTTTCCAAACATTTTATTTAATAAAAATGATGGTAGAACATTCACTAGTCAGTCGCGTTCCAGACTCTGATCAGTCGCCACCAACTCGCCGAGCATGTAGCAACTGGTCAGCGACTGATCGGAGACTGGTCAGCGATTATACCAATAGTAGAAAATTAGTTGCAATGGTTGCAGAGTTCGGTAAGTTGCAAACAAAATCAGTGGCTGAGAGGTCACAGCGCAGTCGCAAGCTCTATGATACCGGGGCTTAAGGTCAAAATCACAGACCAAGGTCAAATAAAAAATTCATTTAATAAGCCTAACTACAGGAAGGTTAGGTTGACTGACAGTCTAACTCTGGGCATCATCATAGCTGTTGACTCCAGTGTTTTTAAAACATATCCCCCACAGGGGACAAAAATTCCACTCGTCCGCTTGTAATTATGAGTGAAATCAAGAAAGGGCGAGCAATTCTTCCCAAAGCACTCGTCCTGCAGGAAGAGTGCTTTCGAAAGAATTACTCGAGGAAGTCGTATTATATATTACTCCCTTATGTTCTGTATTGCATACGCTTTTAAAGGACATGTGCAATTGTTTGCAGGACGAGTGAAAGTTGTAAGTCACTCGTCCTGCAGGACAAGTGCAATAATTAAATATTTTTGTCCCCTGCCCCACCCCGTGCCCACCCAAAGATTCACTCATAAAAAAAAAGTTGTTTCATAAACTTTAACTAACCATAATTGCATGTGAAAGTCTCTAATTACCATAAGGGCTGGGAACTACATGTCCCTAGCTCACATCCAGCTCAGTCAACTCTCAAAGTTTTATGCTCGAAAAGTTTGCTTATCTGGACTTACGCCCATGAGCTGCCCGCTCAAAGAAGTCATGTTCGAAAACTCCAGTTTCTTTTTCTGTAGGATCTGCTGGAGATGATAACCATTCTTCAAAGGGAGATGACTCGGGAACAGGAGAACTTCAACTCTCTCAGTGTAGACCTTGCCAGTGTCAAGAAGAACTCAGGCCAGTATAAGTCTGTGTCTAAAGATATGTCTGCATCACAGACGAGGCTGACGCTTCTCATGAATAGGAGCATGAAATGCTTTAGTCAGGTGAGTTCTGAAATGCCTTAACACTTTGTGTACTAATGGATTCTTCCTTCTGGTTTGGTACAATATACTTGGAATAGTCCATTGTACATATCTAGGGGTGTCGGTTATAATTTTTATAAAAAAAGATTGTATTTTTTTGTCTAAAGATCTTTTTAGCTCACCTGTTACGTAGTGACAAGGTGAGCTTTTGTGATTGGTCTTCGTCCGTCATCGTCCGTTTTTGTCCGTTAACAATTGACTTAAATGACAACTCCTTCCAAACCCCTAGTCCAATTTTGAAATGATTTCACACAAATGATCCTAGGTGGCCCTCTACCAAAATTGTTCAAATGGTTCTGGTCCATTGCATATCTAGGTCACAGAGGCTAAAATAGATTTTCGAGATGAAAACTTTAAAAATCTTCTTGTCTGAAACCATAAGGCCTGGAGCCTTGATATTTAGTATGTAGCATCACCTAGTGGACTTCTCCCAAGTTTATTCAAATTATGGTCATGGGGCCAAAAAATGGGCCTGCCCCAGTGTCACATATTTTACATAGGCTTTTATAAGGAAAGAATGAAAAAATTTTCTTTTCTGAAACCACAGGGCCTAGAGCCTTAGTATTTGGTATGTAGCATCACCTAGTGGGGCCGTATATCATAAGCGCGGAAATCATACCGTGACGTTGTATGAAAAGCGCGTGAAAATAAGGTATCATTTGCGCGGCTCGCCTTTAGGCTAATTATCGATATAATAGCCCAGCTTACCTGTGTTCACAACCGTCTTGCTCAGGTATAACAGTTACTCTAAGCATAGCTCCAGATAAGGCTGCGTATTGCGTATTTACGCAATTTCGTGGACCTGAAAACGCAATTAAATTAATTTCTGTGCATACAAAAACGCAATAAAAATCCATGATATTCAATTCCGAACATTTTCGTAGCGTATGACGCTATTGTATTCTGTTTGCGATTGTCGTTTTTCGCATCACAAGCTGTTGTTGGGTGCAAATTTATACATGGCGTCGCGCTGAATCTAGTTTATTAAATTGTAAATCAGTCCAGGAACATCCTTATCGCTGTTTAGCTATACCAAATATTTACACGATTACGACATTTGTCTCGCTTTACAATAACAATGGCGGAACGTGGGCGAAAAAAGCCCCATTGTCGCACAGGAAGTCCGCTAGTATCTAGATGAGGTATCGTCAGGTCTCGCGAGAATGAAAAAAGCCCCAGAGAAATTGAATGATAACATATCGTAACTAACTCTTATACCGCGTTGGTGGTTCGAAGAATCAAAGATGACATGATAGATACGTTGGATTTTCGAAGTAAGTTGGAAATAGCGATCTCAGATATACTAATATTGCCAGTGTGCTTTCCGAAAGTGAAACCGAAAGTAAACAAAAAATCAGGAGAAACAAGGTCCGGTTTCATTGCTTATTTGCTTTCAAATGGATACCCAATACAAAAACTTTAAATACCCAATTTAAAATTTGAAATACCCAATTAAGTCAAAAAGAGGTGGGTAAATACCCAATTGCCTCCAATCCTTATCTGGAGCTATGTCTAAGTCATATTTTAGAAGGTTAGTAAAGGTTTTAGACGTTTTCGTATTTTGTTTTTAAACTTATATTTTAACCAGGAATTTTAAACTTAACCATGGATTCTAAAATCGCTGATACGAATAAAGGAAAGAAAAGTTTGATTTATGATGGCTTTATATATAGAATTGACGGTGTTCTGAAATCCAGAGATATATCATGGCGGTGTACAACAGACGTTGAATTCAACGCCTGGCGAACGGAAGCACTATAGTTGAATCTCGTTATCTTTTCTATGGTTTTGATAACGAGATACGACTATAGTATGTCTAACCTGTCCAAGTGACATGTAAAAGTAATTAAAAACCGCGCAATTTAAACGCGCATATGATAGTACTTTTTCCGCGCTTTCGTAGAAAAAAAAAACGCGCATATGATATATCAATCCGCGCAAACGTAAAACGGCGCCTAGTGGACCCCTACCAAGTTTGTCCAAATTATACCCCTGAGGCTTAAAATGGGCCCGCCCCTGGGGTCAAGTTTTACATAGCCTAGGCTTACATAAGGGAAAGCAAGATAATTCTTCTTGTCTGAAACCACAAGGAATAAAGCCTTGATATTAAGTATGTATCATCACCTAGTAGACCAATATCAAGTTTGTTCAAATTATGCCTCTTGGTCCAAAATTTGGCCTGCCACTGGGGGCACATGTTTTACATAGGGAAAACATGATAAAATCTTCTTGTAACAAACCACAAGGATGTATCATCACCTAGTGGACCACTACCAAGTTTGTTCAAATTATGCCCCTGGGGCCAAAAATGGGACTCCCTGGAGGTCACATTAGCTTATATGACTGGTGCATATAGTACAGGTGAGCGATTCAGGGCCACTATGACCCTCTTGTTTACCTTAATAAACAGTGTAGACCCTAATGAAAACATGCAGCATTTCATCTGGGTCTTCACTGTTTGTAAAAGTACCCGTTTAGGGGTTTCCCTAATACAAAGAGTTCTTTCTTACTTTTCGAACTTAAACATTGTTCAATCCAGCATTCAGAGAAGCAGGTGTCATCAACAAATCAGGGAAAATTCAGTAATGGTATGCCCCGAGTATTTGAGATTTCCACTCGTCATGTTTGGAATAATAACATGCAGACCCCCAGATATTAGTGCGTAACTGAAAATTATTTTTTCTTATTTCTCAACAGAAACATATGTTGTAGGTACTCAAAAGAACCGTCTCGATGAGACGGTTCTTTTGAGCACCCAAAACACATGTTTGAACTGGTGGATAAGAAAATAATCGCAATTTTACTCAAATTATTTTTGCTTAGCTGGCTCTATGAACATGTTTAGTGAAAAGTGTCACATGGGGGGTTGCTCAGACATGACTGTATACTTTTGTAATTATTTGACTCACTGGCCATGCTTTAAGACCCAATAAATGATCAACTAATGAACCAATAATGCTTAATTTTTTTACACATATGTCTTTTTATGTTGACCAAACACACTGTTGAAATCTTGACTGTGTCGGTTAGTTAGAAATAGGTCAGACTGGTTACTTATTGACTCACCCTCGTATCAGTTTAACTCTCAACTGCTAGTGTTGTCTGCTGATATCCTTTACAAACAGTTAAGCTTAAATGAAATATATGTGTGGTTCCTGTTGCCTACCTACCCTATTTTTTGTAACCCTACCCTAAACATTAAAATGGTCTTTGGAGAAAAAATACCTAAAATGGGCACTTTTTCAGATTTTGTCACTATTTTCTTTGTTAAATGTTATAACAAAATTTAATAATTTCCCTACCAACCTACCCTAAATTTTGTTGGTATGCAACAGGAACCACACATATATTTCATTTAGGCCTTAGTACCCAGATCAGGTCCGGCATAAATTTGGGCCTGATCTGGATCCAAGGTGTATGGCACTCTGATGTATTCCTGATAGATTCTTTTAAAAAGTTGGTTTTGAAAAAATCAGCAGACAACAAAAAGTCATGGAAGATTAGCCTGTATTTTGCTAAATGTGTAACCCTCCGAAAATAAAGACTATTATTATTATGAAATATTTCTCAGCATGCAAAGAATTAAAATGTGTCTTATTTAGCTATGTTAAGTTTCTTTTCTATCTGTTCCAGCAAGCCAATCAGCAAGGTCGAAGAAATTCTCAAGGGTCATCTGGTGTTCGCCTTCAGCGTAGTAACTCAGCACACGAAAAACTGGAAACTGCCCAGGCAGCTAAAACTAGTGTAGATAAACCAGACAGAAATTCAGTGCCTGTCAACATTGTTTCACATGATAAACTCTCAGTCAAACCTAAACCTCTAGTGAACGGTGATAAAGTAGTTAATAAAACTGATACCCACTCAAGCGTTTTTCAGATTAAACCTTTAAGACCTGTAAGCAATCATAGCAACCAAATTAACAGAACTTCTTTAGAAGTCAAATCAAGTAAAGCAGACACGAAAACTATACCTGAACCAGTCCAGAGTTCATTTGCTGATGCTCGTAATAAAGTCGGCGGTGTTATTTCTCAGAATAGAAACTTTAGTACTCAGTTAAATGTCTCATCCAATGTGAACAGGTCTCAGACATTTGCAGGAGTAGATACAAAGAAAGTGTCCAATGGTATACCAGCAGAAAGCAATATATCCGAGGTTGATTCACGGAAAGAAACTATCATTATTAAGGATACTGCTAAAAGTGATAAAGCCCCAGCAGTAAATGGAAGTCATTCTGTTGTGAAAGAATCTGTAAATGTATCAGTTACAAGTAATGCAAATCGTCTTGGTCCAATGGCCGGACAGAAAAAAATATCCACAAGTATGGGAAGTTTACAGGACATTGATAAACCGAAACCAGAAGTGGTCAAAGGAATACAACCTACCAAACCTAAGTCAATACTAGTGATGTCTCAAGACAAGCAATTGATGGATTTAGATTCTTTTACAACAAGAAAAACAATGCTTGACGAGATTAAGAAGTTTGATAAAGAGCTGAAACATACTAAAACTAAAGATGGAAGGGAAACTAAACTGACTGAAATCGGAAGCTCTAGTGGTGGGTTCTATAAAGTTGCCGAAAGAAAGTCACCAGAACCAGACAGTAGAAATAAACTAATGGGGGATATCAAACTGTCTAAAAAGCCATCAGAAATAAAATCTACAAATGTAGAAAAGACAGTCAATAAGGATGTTAAGTTAGAAACAAACAATTCTGGTGAAAAAGATACAAAACATTCCAAATTCACAGTAGATGTTAGATCAACTAAAGAACAAATACATCCAGAAGCAGTTAACAGAAATACGAACTCCGCAAATATTGAGATTAATGTAAGCACAGACAAAGACACTGCTTCTCAGATGCAGAAGTTTGATGATTTATTGAATACTGTTGATGATAAGGATAAGTCTGAGGGTGTGAAACAAGATGAAGAATTGCCAGTAGTGTCAGTGATAGATGTACCCAGAGATAGGGTCACTGAGAAGGGAGATGCCACTACGGCTGGACAGATTAGTAATACATCGGAGAGCAGTGCTGATGATACCAGCGATGTGTCTGAAGATAAAAGATTTGTTACAGAGTTCAAGTTCCAACAACCAGAAGTCAAAGAACAGACCAAGCCACACAAGAAAGGTAAGAATGATTTTTTTCATTATGCCAATGAATTTTCATTGGAAATTCATTGGTTTCAGTGGAAATTCATTGGCTTCTACACAGCTTCCAAAGAGGACCCTTGAAAGTATCAGGGCCTGCCCATTAGATAATTAGGGGATAACTGTATTCAAAATTTTCATTTGGGGAGGTATATCGTCGGGTATACCTCCCCAAATTAAAATTTTGAATATGGTTATCCCCATTCTTATGCACTTCTGTAGTTTCCTCTCAAATTGGAGCGTTGGAAGCCGCATAAAACCGCATGTAATCCAACGAAATGTGACGTAATTAATGACATCAAACTATTTCCGACAGTATATCGCAGGATATACTGTCACAAATTTTTGAAGTTATCCAATCAGATGTCGCGTTACAAAATTAAGTGCATCAAAATGGTTCATATCACATTCAGTAAAATATGTCTTGCATGCTTTGTGTTCACCTGCTGGGAAAGGCTGGCCTCTTTGCTCTCGTTTGTGGTGTCTGACTGTGGGTATGTCACTTTCCCATTGGTATCCTGGGTCAGGTGTGGTACTTGATCTTTGCAACCTTACTTACTTTAAGCAGCCACTCAAAAAGAGGACCAAAATTGGCTTTCAAGACTGATTATCGCTTAATGCAGGTCAAAAGTATTGCAGAATGCTCCTAAGAGAGAGCATTCTGCAATACTTTCAACCTTTCATTAAGCTACCATTTGTTGTTAAGACCTTTGTTTTGTCTATTTTTGAGTAGCCGTTTTAGACAGGTTTTACTGTATGTGTAAAGACACTCTTTTGACATGCATACACAGCTATGTGTATGCTAGAGGTGAAGGCTCTTGTAGCCTAAAGGCAAAAATGCAGACTAGGATCAAGCTGCGTTTTCATGTTATTCATTCACTATATTGAAAAAACAAATGGAAGCATTATGACTCGTTAAATGGGTGTAAATGGGTAGTCTACTTTGCTCTAAAGATGGCTTTTGGCCATCATAGTTCAGGAAGGTTAAAATTCAGGGCACACAGAGTTAAGATTAATGTCCCAATATTTTGATATACCTGTTAATTTGCATATTTGTTGTGAATTGATCTAAAATTAATGCTAGATCTCGTTCAGGTTGGGTACTGTATAGAGACAAGGGACAGCACTCTGAATAGCCTAGCCTTTTGACTGTTGAGCTATATAGATCTCTGACAAAGGGAAACAATCTTTGATTTACTAGATCTGTTTTTCGCACTCTGTCTTAAGATATAATTTGTGTGATTGACCTTGATAAGAGCAATATTCAGATCACTTTCTTTTCTTACCTAACAATGTACACATGTATTGTGGGTGCTCATTGGAAGCGTCTCAATGAGACGCTCCCAATGAGCACCACAACTAATGTTTTCACGAAGCAATGACATAAACATGAACATTTTAAATTGGAAAGAAAAAAACATCTGTATGGAGCACTGTGTGTGATAGATAAAACGATTGTAGACGTACATTTAATATTGCTTGAAGCTTTTAATATTTAAATTACATTTTTCGCTAGAATAAACATAAGTAAAAAAGATATACGAAGCAACTCGTCAATTTTGGATACTGCTCAGCTATTCATTGATCTGCTCAGAGCTTCAGAAATGCTATCGTAATAAGTGTGATACTGGTGAAAAATTGTTAACTCAGCAAAAAAATGTATCATATGAGTGCTCATTAGAGAAGCCTCAGTGAGGCAGTCCAAATTATACTTACACAGTGAGTTTTGGAGACGATTTATAGCCAAAATTTACATCAGTTATCGACGGGTCTTCTAATCTAGAATGATTTATTCATTAATTGATGCTTGAATTGAGAAAATATGATATATTACCTTACTGACTACGGATGAAAACAGCGTAGATCCAGGTCAGCAAGCTTATGATCACTGTTTTCAATTCACCCTGTTAATCTATGAAAATAAATGGTCCCGAGGTTATAAAACTTTTTTCATGCTCAACTCAACTGAGCATGAAATTTTAACTGCTCATAAAAACTAAAATACCGACAAATGAAGAAGTTTCTTGCTTTAAATCTCTCAGATGTTTTATTTATCATGCTAATGAATGTTAAAATGCCAACAATTGTTGGCATTTTAACATTTATGAGCATGATAAATTTCCTGCTCAACTGAGTTGAGCATTGAAAAAGTTTTATAACCTCGGGTCAGATCATAAAACTAAACTGGTCAAAATAAGTTAAGCCCCTGCTGAAATTTTCCGATAGACTTCATGTAAAAACTTTCATTTTTGTTTATCATACCATTTTACTGAATAAAGATTTTCGCATAACATTTTCAGCAAAGTAGCAGCAATGTTTCTTCTCAACATGTGCTAGGTTTCACAGGTATTGATAAATTTTCCATAGCTTCACGCATTTCAGTAAATGTCCCGTTTCGTTCCCTATCAATCCTATAGTAAAATTGGGAAAAATATTGGTACTCTTGGAAAACGTAGCACATATTGAATTACAATTGACTTTTGCGTAATTACACCTAAGATTTTGTTTTCTAACTCAATTCAATTGAGATATTTTTAAATAGACAACTTAACTTTGGGAATTTAACATTATGCTTATGGAGAAAAATTTCAAAAAATAACATGGGGCTTAACTTATTTTGACAAGTTTACGATTGAACTTACAGTAGCTTAAAAAAAAAATTAACAAAAACTGGCAATATGAATATGTCCCCGATCTTCTATCTTGGAAACCTTGGGCATATTGTGCTTGGTCCCTGCTTGTACAACAAACTTTAAGGTGGGCTTCTGTACCTAGAGCTTTGATATTTCCAAGACTTTATTAAGACGGTGTAACAGAAAAATAATTTTCTCAACATTTTTAATGTGCTGTTCATTGAAATTTGAAAGCATCTCATTTACACGGCCTCCAATCTCGGCCTCCTTCTCCAAAAAGAGCAGAACGTAAAGTGAGGCGAAGGCCCTTCCGGGAAGCAGGCAGTGGGCAAAACAATGGAACACGGTAAGTTGTGTTGACACATTTTCAATCATAAGTAAATTTTCAGCGCAAAACTCGAAAATCTAAGAATGCTATGCTTCGGGCAATTGTTCAAGCTATCCGTAGAGCATGCTGTTTGCACATTTGAACTTAGTTTGTAAGCGTGAGAGTTTTTCTCCCGTTGCACAGTTGTCCAAGAAACGGTGGTTCCCGCATGGTTTTGCCTTCTAACCAAACGTATAGTAGCGTTTGGACCCTTATTCATACTACCGAGGCCCCTCCACACCCATGTTGTCCCAAATGCAATTTTTCGAGATATTTCAATGATAATTGAGTGATTTAGAGCCAAATTTCTTTAGGAGCAGGAGGCGAAGGGCAGGAGAAGCAGGCTTGGAGAGGAGGAGCAGGCGGCGATGAAATCAAAATTTGCATTGATTTTGCTTATTTTTAATAAGAACGAGACCCATCAAGTACCCACAACATATTCTTCATCAAGAATAAACAGAAATATCCAGTGTTTTCTATGAAAAAAGTCTAATCTAGAGCTATGGACAATGTTTGTGATCAGAATAATTCCGTTAACAATAGCGTTTAATCATTCGTATCATACATGCAAGTTTGATATAGATTGGATAAGTATATTATTAAAAATAAGCAAAATCAATGCAAATTTTGATTTCATCGCCGCCTGCTCCTCCTCTCCCAGCCTGCTTCTCCTGCCCTTCGCCTCCTGCTCCTAAAGAAATTTGGCTCTAAATCACTCAATTATCATTGAAATATCTCGAAAAATTGCATTTGGGACAACATGGGTGTGGAGGGGCCTCGGTAGTATGAATAAGGGTCCAAACGCTACTATACGTTTGGTTAGAAGGCAAAACCATGCGGGAACCACCGTTTCTTGGACAACTGTGCAACGGGAGAAAAACTCTCACGCTTACAAACTAAGTTCAAATGTGCAAACAGCATGCTCTACGGATAGCTTGAACAATTGCCCGAAGCATAGCATTCTTAGATTTTCGAGTTTTGCGCTGAAAATTTACTTATGATTGAAAATGTGTCAACACAACTTACCGTGTTCCATTGTTTTGCCCACTGCCTGCTTCCCGGAAGGGCCTTCGCCTCACTTTACGTTCTGCTCTTTTTGGAGAAGGAGGCCGAGATTGGAGGCCGTGATTTAATATCATATCATTGGATTTTGGCAGATAACAGTGCATGATAACGATCATAACTTTAAGGATATATTTCTAATTTATATTTTCATCAAAAGTACCTAAAATTATTATCAAAACAGCACAAAAAGTGTACCTATAATATAACACTCATTATATATATCCTGCAGCTATTTAATGAATATTTTAAAAAAGTTTAGGCTCTGTTGCCTTAATGAGATAGGCTGTGGTGTTACTGCGGGACAATTTTTCATGATCGAGTCTTTGTTAACTGCGGATTTTTTTCCCAAATTATTTTTTTCAATAAATTCTTTTAGGAATACTATTGAGTGTCAAACAGTTTGGATCCAGATCAGGCCCGGCTTTAGGTTGGGCCTGATCTGGGTCCAAACTGTTTGCAAAGGTTATCAGCAGATGACTGAAGATGTTTTTGATCTTGAGGCAAGACTAATTATTCTTATTGTATAGTGATTTCTTCTGCTTTTTGCAAGGTTGCCAAAAATGCTAATTTCTGCATATATCTAAAAAAGGGAATGCCTATACAACATGAATTGTCATTAAAAAGCCTGTCATCTCTTCAAATCAAATCTAAAATTGCAGTGGAGTGTTTGGACTAAATTAGACTTGAGTTGGTTGCTTTGCTTAATTTGTCTTCCTGGTGTCTCGTGATGGTTGAGTGGCTCTTCCTCGCGGTGCCATGGGGTTGTCTGCAGTTTGTGATTGTGGTATTTCCTGATCATACTCACTTACTATTTTGATTAGTTCCTTAACTTCTAAATTAAAGTGGATACACTAATTTCTTTGTCAAAGCATTTGTCGAGAGGCTTCCAACGAGACCCATCAAGTACCCACAACATATTCTTCATCAAGAATAAACAGAAATATCCAGTGTTTTCTATGAAAAAAGTCTAATCTAGAGCTATGGACTCTGTTCATATCCACCTACAGAAATAATAAAATATTGTAAGAAAGAAGTACAAAGTTATTTGTTCAGATTTGTCACTTGATCAAATGAGCTGCAATGTAATAAAAAAAGAGCCCTTGCACAAATAATTTTTCTGGCTTAAATTTTGAGCCAGATATTGGGGCACCTTGTCTGATTGATTTAATTGCAGCTGCTGCATTTTTTGCTCTAACAACAAATTGATTTTAATTTCTATTCAAACAGTAAGGACAAATGCATATCACCCTGCTACTTATGGAGCAATCCAACTGGGATCTGCACTGTAAAATGAAGGGCCTGATATGGATTGTATGTTTGTTTTGTTGCTTTATGTCCCAAGTCAATAGCTATGGTCATGGCGGGACAGCCAGTTCACCTAACCACACTTTTTCCTGTGCAAGCTTGAACAAGCAGTTAGTACTTCATGCACATACTTTCACTTGTAACTGACAACAACCCTTCTTGAATGATTCAGCGGAAGGGAGGAGAATGACCATAGGAATTATTTCATGATCAATCTCCACAAAAGTATGGGACCGGGCCGGGATTGAACTCGCGACTCTGGATCTGCAGTCAGACTCGCATCTGTTGCCAGACACGTTACCGACTGAGATTCGCGGCCCGGTCTGATATGGATTGGATTTTTTTGACACCCGTAAGAATTTTTGAAGAAAAAAAGGCAGATGACAAAAAAGCATGCTCATCCAGCACACTAGGAGTTCAAGCCCAATAGCTATTCAGGGGTGGATCCAGGATTTCTAGAAAGGGGATTCATATGTATAAAAGGTGTGGGGGTAGACTTAGCTTATTTTATCTCATTTTTCTTAAATATCCCATGAAAAGGAAATTTGGTCTCACTGAGACCAAATTATTTCATTTTCATAGGATATTTTTTAGGAAGGGCAGTGGCTCATTGGTATAGTGCTTGACTCGAGACCGAAGGGCCACAGGTTCGAGCCTCACCGGGGTCACTGCATTGTGTCCTTGAGCAAGACACATTAATCCTAGCTTAGTACTGGTTCAACCCAAGAAGACCCTCCCTAACTGAAAGATTGTTGATGAGATGTAAAGAATCAAATCAAATTTTCATAGGATATTTAAAAACGGGGGGCGGGGAAGGAACCCATTCTGGATCCGCCACTGCTATTTGAAGTCGGGAACTCTGAAGACAGCTGGTCTTCCTGGGACATGGCTCAAATAATAATGGCAAGTTGTCATCTGTTACCTGTATACCTGTGAAGACTGGTACCTAATCTTTAATTTCAAATCACAAATAGCTTACAGGGAATTATTAGGAACCAGTCGTGTGTGTTCAAAATGTGTACAGTATATTCTAAGCCTGTGGGTTAGCTTAGATGATGTATAGTAAATGACATTTTGGAGGGATTTTACTGCGATGTATTTATATGGTATTAAAATGAGACGCTTTGACATGAAAGGGAAATTGAATTTCGTAAATATGAGGGAGTCATAAAGCATGAGGTGCGCTGAGTTGTGATAAACTGGTAAAAACATCCTACGACAAATGAGTGTCACAAAATTTCGTTAAAGGACCTATTTCGTGTATAGTGGACTATAATGCAGGATCTTCTCTTTGAAGAATAGGAATAAGAAGTATGAAGGGTTTTGCAGAAAAAAACAAGGATTTACACTTAAAGTGCTGTCTATATTTTGCAGAAGATGGAATTTAGATACATGTATATGCTCTTTTTCAAGCCTAGATATTCCATGTGAATCGTCTGCCAGCAGACGATTCACATGGAATATCAAGGCTTATTTACTGGGATAATCAAGCAAAATGCAACCAATTTGTCATCCGCTGCTGGGGTGTTCAGCACTTAAAGGGTTAAAGTTTGAATTTGGACTGGTTAAATACAAATTATTTCTGCCGGTTGAACTTTAATTGAAGGCTTAAAGTGAAAATCTTATGGCATTGATCCCTGATAAGGAGGGCATTAAAAATTTAAAAGATGACTTAATATATTTAGGTATTTTGGCTGATTCAGTGATTATCATAAATTTGGCAATGATTTTTGTCAACATTTAGTTTGCATTTGGCGTAGCGATTTTTTACGTTACTGTGATAAAAATTGGTATCTGACAACAGCTTTCAAGACTATTAAAAACATTAATCAATATTGCTGTGTTTTAATAGTCTTATAAGTTTCTTATCTTTCCATCAAATCATATTTTGGGGTGCTAGAAAAAACTCACTCACTACCCAGACATATGTTTTGATTGAGAAAAAAGAAAGTCTATAAGGGTATTCTGCCATCCTATCAGGAGCCTTGTATTTAATAATAGATTTGGTTAAAGGGGAACAGCACTGAAGCTTTTAATTAAGTTGATTGATCGTCATGGCGTAACAAAATTTACTTCCAAACAACCATGCATGTTCACATTGTTGAGGACATGCATGTTTATTTGAAGATATAAAATTTTGTTTCTCTGACTGTCATCACATGACTGAAAAACTGTTGAAAGGACCATTAAACCTCAAACAAACAAACAAATTTGCATCAAAAATCATCTTTAGGAGGCTCATTGAATTTTTCTTGTCGAGACCAATTCATTGAGCACCCACGAGGTATGTTTTGGTGAAGAAAAAAATGCAACAACTATCCTTAGTTTTCACTACAATTATCTCCTTCATCTTTTGACATTCATGATTGATTTCTGCAGACTATAAGCTATAGATGCATGTGTATTGAACAGTCTAGACTAAATCGGGGAAACTGAATGTAGATATTAATAGATGGAATATAATATGCTACACGAGACGATGAAAACAACATTTTAATCGAACTGTTTTGAATAGGGATATGTGAGTCCTGTGTGTGTGTGTGTATTGATGACTTATCGAACAGCCAGAGGCCGACCATCCTAACAGCTGTTAAAACTGTGTATTTGAACAGACAATGTCTTTGTTTGAAAACGTTGAACTGAGATTCAAATAGACAGTGAACTACGTAAATGGATGGATATGAGCTATTTTGGACATTTTTTAAAAGTGTTTTTCACTTTTGGATAGAATAATTAATCTTTGGACAGATACATAAAGCAGATGAAGATTAAAAGCAGCTTCAAACAGACTTTGAGTTGTACATGTATATGACTGACTCTTTAACCATGTATGGCACAGGTACAGATAATAATGAATCTTGTAAGAAAATTTCGGGTTGATCACAAATGAGACTTTTCAGATGATAAACTTTAATGACATTTTAAATTACTTTCTCCCAATTTTCATTGTGTGTGTGTTTGAGATATAATTTCAAGGATGACAGACTTTGAAGCTCAGTTTGCTGCAAGTCTAGATAGTGTTCTAGGAACACAACCGACGGACATTCTAAATGAGAGATTGCAGCGGATACAACAGTTAGAAAAGACTCGCCAAGAGAGAATCAGGCAACAGAATCCTGATACTCCAACTGATCCCGAGTCAAGGATGTCCATGCGGGACAGAATCATACAGCAGTCACAACATCAGAGACGGAATACAAGTACCAGAAGAACTCGTCATATGCCTGTACGATCAGCTAGTTTTCATACAGGTGACACGCACGTTGATGTAGCGAATGAAATTCAAAATTTTCGAGAAGAATTTGAAGCTGCCAGGAGTAACATGTTTGGAATGAGGTCAGCAGGGTCAAGTGAAAACCTTTCTGGCTCCCAGGTACTAAGAAGGACTTTAGATGTACCTGCCAATCAAGAAGGGAGCCAGCCTACTTCTGGATCTAGCACACCAAGGAGTTCTAGGTTGGCAGAATATGATCCTGCTGTTGCATTAGAAAAAACTTTTTCTAGCGCATTGGAAGAATTGGGATATGGTTCTAATTCAGGATTTGGTTCTAATTCTAATCTTTCGGATTCAGGAAGAGGAAGTGGGTCACGAAGTTCTTCCGCAACAAGGGAAGGCAGGAACAACTCAAATACATATTACCCGCGGTATGCAGTCACAAATCCTACTGATATTACTGCTGCTAGTAGGACTGACAGAAGAGGCAGACTAACAGAAAGAAGGCGACAAACTGTAGGTGTCACAACATCAGATGTAATAGAAGCACGAGGACGAACTACGAATGGTTTTCATGCTTCAAGAACAACTGATACTAATGGTAGTGTTGTGGCAAGAAACAATGTATCATCCTCTAGAGAAACACTCCCATCTTCATCTTATCGATCAAGTTACTATAATAGAAAAATAGAAATAAATGAGGAATTAACCAGACCTGTTCTATCTGAAACTCGAGCTCGTGAGAAGGTGGCATACATTGATGATAAAGGGCATTGTCATTGGCTAGAGAAAAATCACCCCATTTTGAGGGCTTCCAAAGATAGAACACCTCCATCAATAACTATTAAGTATAAGGATGATACACCTGGAAGTTCTAATAATTCTGTGATAGATATTCCTGGAGATCCACTGGAGAGATATAATAAACTAAGAGAACTAATCATGACATCAAAATCTAGGGAAGGCTCTTGTGGTAATGGTGATGTGGAACATTCTTCTAATGGTAGAAATGGCTTTAAAGAAAGTCGCAGAAATAGCTTTAAAGAAAATGGTAAAAATGGCCTGAAAGAAAGGGAAGAAATTAAGGGGTCAGATGAAACCGATTCATGTGAGAAAAATAAATTTTCAGGGATAGATGCAGATTATTCAATAGAAGCAATAGATAAAAGGTTTAAACATGTAAGCTATTATACAAAGCCTCGGCAAAGACCTAGTTTAGATAGCTATAAACTGACAAGGAAATATAAATCAATATATGAATATTGTGGAGATGATTTAAATATAAATGAAAATGAAGAAAATACTCCGAGATCACCAGTGAGGTTAGCCTCATCCTCATCTTCTTCTGAGATTGTTAGACCAAATAGCTTGCATATTACTGTTACTGACACTGCTGATCCTAATTCTTCGGTTCAACTAATGGAAACTAATTCATCTGTTGGAACTAATGAGACTGTAAGTACGGTGAATCCTGAAGTAAATCCAGCTCAGTCTTTTGCCACAGTGGACTCAGGATTCAGATCTGATTCAGTGTTTCTAAGGCGTGCACAGTCCGTACAGGAATCAAGACCAATTTTTTATGAACCAGAGTCTCCAACATCCAGATTAGTTAGACATGGATCCCTTGAGGCCTTTAATCATAGACATTCTGATGTTCATGAAGAAGTTGATACATTTATTAATAGGCTGCAGCAGAGGCATGCTTATGCTGAAATTCCAATAGACACAAGTCATCTTGATATTGAAGAAATGCGAATGATTCAGAAAGCTCTTGAAGAAAATCCTAGTCCTCCCCCCAGTCCCATGGAAACTGAGACATTGGAGCTAATTGATAATATAGAGGTGTTTACTACTAACGAAACTGTTGATCAGTCAGATAATGGGATTGATATAGTTGTGGAGCCAATTGTAGATCTTGACACCACAGACAGTGTATTAATACAAGAGGAGCCTGGGCCTCTTTCACCAGTTCATGAAGATACAGCTGGGGAAGTGGGTCCTCTTTCACCTGTGAATGAGGAAACAGCTGGGGAAGATGGTCCTCTTTCACCGGTCAATGAGGACACAGCTGGGGAAGTGAGTCCTCTTTCACCGGTCAATGAGGACACAGCTGGGGAAGTGGGTCCTCTTTCACCTGTACATGAGGATACCTCTGGGGAAGCTGGTCCTCTTTCGCTGGTGAATGAGGACACAGCTGGGGAAGCTGGTCCTCTTTCACCAGTTGCTGGAGAAGTGGGTCCTCTTTCTCCAGTTCAGGAGGGTGCAACTGAGACAGAACAGGAGGCTGAGACCGATCAGACTGACAGTGTACATGATGTCTTCAATCAGTTTGTTTCAACCGTCAATGAAGAACACATTCTTAATTTACCTCGTGGATATATTTTCAGCAACAGCTAACGTCAGAAGTCTTAGACAGAGCTCTGAAAACTTTAGGCATAATAATTTTCGTTTTGATTTTTATTCATTACACATTATATTGTTGATACCCAATAGGCTTGTCTCATGCGGAGATGATTCTTTTGGGTAACATCAATAATTAAGGAAAATTTTCAAAATGTCAAGAGATGCATATATATAAATTAACAGCATGCACATGTGCAAACAGTAAAGGCCCAAATCAGACTAGTCCCTCAGGAACAGTCTGGTCAGGTCTTGACTGTTATACTGGAGAGCACTTTCATTGTCAAAGACCTACAGGTAAGATTGCATGATCAGCATGAAAAAAAAGTTGGACATTTTTAGATCAATGATTTATAGGTTTGACTGAACGTGTGAAGATCGAACCATTACAATTACCAAATGTCTTTCTGCCAATTGTTGCTTAGTTTATTTTTTAAATTTGAAAATCAGTAATAAAACATGGTGAATATATCTTCTGTAAAAAATCATAAGCTTGTGAGATGGATATTAATGCTTACCATGCTAAACAAGGATATATCTTGTTCTGAAAACAGTGCCGATCCAGATCAGCAGGCTTCTCAGAAGCCAGCTGATCAGGATCCACATTGTTTCCCTTTCTGCTCAAGCTTGTAAATAGGCGCTATAAACCAGAATTCTGCATGTTGAGTTGGCAAAAATTTGGGAGGAGTGAATCCACCAACATGACCATTACAGTACGGATGTTAACAACATTGGGTACTTTCATTGGTACCCTACAGCTGCCCAATTGCAAGTTGAGACGCCAGGCGTGAGAGAAATTTTTCTATGAGATCATGACATTGTGACCAAACTTGGATCAAGTGCAATTTATAGAAGTCTAACTACAACCGATTGGCACAAAATTGATATAAGTTTTATGCTAAAAAATGGTGCTTTTTATAATTTGTTATAAGATACTGTATTTACCCTAATAAGTGCACTGTCACAGTGTGTGTGTAACTTTTTTCTATTTTTTTTTTACAATTTTTGATAATAGTGTAGACACAGAGCAGCTGTCTTCTGATGAAGCCAACTGAAATGGGTGCACACTGTTATCCGTTTGCCCGATGATTTGGTGCAATTTTAATATTGATATTGAAATTGCACCAAATTATAACATTCTCAACTCAAAAAGAATTGTGCACGGAGCTAATATGTTTTCTAAAATTTTGAACACTAGTTGCTTGCCAAAAAGGCTGAGACAAACAGTGCAGACCCAGATCAGACTGCAGAACAAGCAGTCTGATCAGGGTCTTCCCTGTTTGATAATCTGACAAGCATTTTGTGAATAATCCAGCCCTGATGACCAACAGTTTATTTGAGAACAGAAAGAGAATGTTCAAAATTTTAGAATATTATTTATGAGCTATTTATGCTTATTAGGTTGAATATGGTAATTGTTGATGAAATTTGAGCTATCATATTAAAATGGTACATATCAGAGAAGTGACCTGTGAAGACTCTGACGAGCTTATGCAGTCTCACCAGAGCTGTGGCTGCTTGCTGAATTGATGAATAAACGGACCAAAAAGTTGAACTTGTCATTAGCGAGTCAGTGTCCAGCAAAGGGTACACGTTGGTATGTGAGACCATCGAAGACTCAGATCAGCCTGGGCATCTGCTCAGGCTGATCAGAGTCTTCGATGGGCACTCTATGGTACCCAAGGGTCCAAAGTGTCTTCAGGTGGAAAACTAAGAGTTTTGAAACTTCACTGTATGCACATGCCAATTGCAACTTGTACCTTATACTAAATACCAGCTCTTTTGATGTACATGCATTTGAGCCACGACATGAGATTTCCAACAATATGTTATACAACAAGCAAAGGCTCAGATCAGCCTGCGCATATGCGCAGTCTGATCAGAGCCTTTGCTAGTCACTTGAAAATTGTATGACTGTTAAGCTACTGAACGAACATCATTTGGAGTTCCTAAGCTTAAAAGGAGGCTGCACAGGCTCGTCTGAGTCTACACATGTCAAAATGCCTTATTGTTGGAAATCACATGTCGCAGCCCATTTGTAGCTATATCCAGTGGAACAAGATGCTTCACTTGATTATAAGCTACAAATGTATGTTGGCAGAATGACTCTGCAAAGGATGAGAGTTACCATGATCTCATGACAATGGCTGTCCTGTGATATCCTTGGAGTTTTCTTGCCCATTCTTCATTGTGATAGAACACTTTTTTCCAGGGTTTTAACTCACCTGAGCCGACAGGCTCATGGGTGAGCTAATAGTATACCAATGGCTCTGGCATTTATCAGTTGTGCCTCAACATTTTCAAACATCTCCTCTGAAACCACTTGGCCAATTGAGCTTAAATTTCATATGGAGACTCATTAGTATGTTCAAGTGGTCCTGGTCACATGATCAATATGGCCCCTATGACCATATTGGGTTAAACCCTCAGAAATCTTCTGGAATCATGAGGTTAATGACCTTGGGCCTTGGTATGTAGCATTGTTTAAACAATGATCCTAATGTTGACCTTGACCTATTTTAAGGCAAGGTCAAATTATGATTCCTATTGCATTTACATGTATATGGGAAAATCATGTTCAGTAAATGTTTAAGAATGTTGTTTATCTCAACAAAATCTAGACCAAGTTTGAAACTTGGTCAATCAGGTCATGGTCATATCTTGTTAAAAATAGGTCACAAGTTCAGTTTTTAGAATAACTTTGTCTAGAGGACAGTTTAGTCCAGTCTTCATGAAACTTTGCCAGAATGTTATCTGTCTGAAATCTAGTCCAAATTCAAAACTTACGTATGTCTGTAGTCAAATTTCACAGCCATGTCAAGTCTCTTTATGGAGCCTCCATGGGTTGAGGGAACAAAATTTCCTTCAAATGCTTTTGATCACACATTTGAGATGGCCAGCGGATGATGCCCATATATGATATCTTCTGCAGAACCAGTAGGCTGATTGCAATAAAACTTGGTATGGAGCATTGGGGACTGGGGCTCATGATTGTTCTTTCAATTCATGACCTTTGGTTGGACGTGTATTATACGCCAAGGTCATTAAGATAAATATTCTTGGTTCAAATGATGATTAGGTGAGCCTTTGAGGGCTGCAGTGATATTCTTGCTTTTTCAAAAATGTGGGCCACAATGCAAAACAACGAACATAAAGACATTGTCATCCAACACTAGCGCCATAAGCTGTCTTCTGTTCTGTAATTTTCAAATTTCATATTTGTTTAAGGTGAATTCCATATCTTAAATTGCTGATGGTTTCTGGTTGAATATGAACAAATTGGCTTAGCTTCAGTTAAATCTCAACACAGCTTCACAATATGCAATATATGCAATACAGATATATTAGGATGCAAATTACTGTCTCAGTGATTTAATATACCTTATATGACCTAATAAAACTACATGCTCATTTGTATACAGTACTTATCGAGTTAGCTATATGATCATTTCATTGGTGTTATTTTATTCAGAAAACATTGTGAAATATAGTTTTTCCCAGAATTTCTCAATTGCGCCACAGCATGAGAAAATCTGCTTTTACTATCTATAAAAAACAAATCTGCACAATTCTGTTCTCCCTGATCAGTCTAAAATTGTAGAACATATTTCCAAACAGACTTGAACTGGTGATAGCATGATACTGGGGAATCTGAGGTTATGGCACAAAACGTAAGTGAGTATGATCAGGAAATACCACAATCACACACTGCACCATGAGGAAGTCTCAGAACACTAACAGACACAAGACATCATGAGGACAATTAAAGCAAAGCAACCAGCTCTCTCTTCCTCATCAAGAACTTTGCAAAACTAGATGGGACATAACAAAACAAAGACCAAACACAGAACCCCCACAAACAATGGGAGGAACATAAACCAATGAATCAACAACAACAGATCCACCGCCTTAGAACAAGCAACAGCCTAAGCCACCGGAGGGAACTTAAATGGGTTTTACTGGCACAAAATCTTCGCACTAGATTCTGTGTTTCATTTTGGAAAGTTTCTATCGAAAAAAGGCTATTAAACATTTTTCATGGGGGCAACTCAACTTGACATGAACTTTATCCTGCTGATAAATGTTAAAATGCCAACAACTGTTGGCATTTTAACATTTATAAGTATGATAAATACAACATCTCATTTTGTAGTCAAGTTACATGTATACAGTAAATATGGTGACTATTTAGGTTTCTGACTATTTATTTAGGGTAAATACAGTATGTTGCATTGTCTGGATCAATTGTAATCAGTTATCTCCAGCATGATTTATAGGTTTTACTGAACTGTTTGGTGGAAAATAATAGGAATTTTCTTATAAGCAGACAGTGTAGATCAGAGTCTACAGTATTTGCTACTCTTTTGCAACAATGTTATTGTACGTCACAAGAATTCTTTTGACTTTGACAAAACTTGTCGGGTGTTTGATGTCACCTTCAACAATTTTCAGTCATATGACATGATGGTAATTTAAGTTATCATATCCTCATCTTTAATTTCTCCTAAGAGGTTGGTATGGTACTTGATTGTATCGATTCCTGATCTTTGCATTCCTCTTAGACTGTCTCCAGTCCTTAAAACCATTTTTCATCAATGTGCCATATCATATACTTGTAGCTAGTCTTACTCTGATGGCTCTGTTTTAAAACAGAGCCATCAGAGTAAGACTAGCAACAAGTATATATATGATATGGCACATTGATGAAAAATGGTTTGAAGGACTGGATCCAGTTTACATTCCTCTCTACTTTAACAGTACAAAATATCCAAGTAAGATCAACTACTTGCTCTACTTGAATCAGCAGTAGGGAGCCAGAACTCACCAACCTACTATCAATTCCTAGAAGTCACATTATACACCAGTCATTTGTAACCACTGCCCCCAGACCTTGGGGAGGGCGGGGGATAGCCGGGCAAATGAGTCAGATTTTACTTTTACATTGAAATTTGAGGGATTAGATATACCAAGGCAAACATGGCAGTGCAATGTAAAACATTCCAGATTGCAGGGAAAACAGCCATGGTTTTACCAGCTTGCTGTCCCCGCAGTGTGGGGGTCATAGCAGGGGACAGCAGACAAAAAGTCAAAGTACCCGCTATTCCCCGGGGCTGGGGGGCGTGGTTACAAATGACTGGTGCATTACC